>BLSH010092342.1:535775-578626 GCA_018402905.1 Glandirana rugosa
AATTATCAAACAATCCCCCCCCCCCCCCTCTAGTATGCTTGTCTGGACAGATAAAACTACACTGTCGCTGCATGGTATATAGTGGGGTCGATAAATGGACTGTATATTAAGTTTTTACATCGTTTGTAGATATTTTATATCCAGAAAAAAAATAGTGAGTAATGAAACACTACACCCTGTTCCAAATTATTATGCCAATAATATTTTCCTCATTTACCTAAATAATTGATGTAAACAACAGTCAGCATAATTCTCATGTTATCAACTATTAAGAGTACAATTCAAATTTTATTCGAACCTCCTAATGATAACAGTATTTTTTTTCAAAATAAAAAACTTACAATGCACTGTTCCAAATTATTATTATTATACAGTAAGTTTCAAAACACTTTATAGGTTGTAAAGAACTGAAAATTGTCATTTGTTGTGTTTGCAGCATATTTACTGAAATCAAAAGCTATTTCAATCAAACTTTGAACAACATTTTAACTTTTTAAACATTTTAACGGGTCACGTTACATTTACATAGGACCCCTTATTTGATAGCAGCTTCACAAGTATGGCATCCATTGAACTTGTGAGTTTTTGGAAAGTTTCTGCTTGAATTTGTTTGCTGGATGTCAGAATAGCCTCCCAGAGCTGCTGTTTGGATGTAAACTGCCTCCCACCCTCATAGATCTTTTGCTTGAGGATGCTCCAAAGGTTCTCAATAGGATTGAGGTCAGTAGAGGATGGAGGCCACACCATGACTTTCTCTCCTTTTATCCCCATAGCAGCCATTGATGCAGAGCTATTCTTTGCAGCATGAGATGGTGCATTGTCATGCATGAAAATGGTTTTATTACAGAAAGCATAATTCTTCCTTCTGTACCAGGGAAGGAAGTGGTCAGTCAGGAACTCCACTTTTCAGAGGTCATCTTTACACCTCCGGGGACCCTAAAGGGGTCGACCAGCTCTCTTCCCATGATTCTTTCCCAAAACATGACTCCACCACCGCCTTGCTGACGTTGCAGCCTTGTTGGAACAGGGTGGCCGTCCACCAACCATCCACTACTCCATCCATCTGGACCATCCAGGGTTGCACGGCACTCATCAGTGAACAGGACTATTTGAAAATTAGTCTTCATGTATTTTTCTGCCCAATTCAGCCGTTTCTGCTTGTGAGCATTGGTTAGTGGTGGCCGAATGGAAGGTTTATGCACAGTTTCAAGACTCTGGAGGACTCTACACCTTGATGTCCGAGGGACTTCAGAGGCACCAGCAGCTTCAAATATCTGTTTGCTGCTACTGTATGTAATGGTGTGTTAGCAGCCGCTCTCTTGATCCGAAGCATTGATCTGGCAGAAATCTTCCTCAATGTGCCTTTATCTGCACGAACCCGTCTGTGCTCTGAATCAGCCACAAATCTCTTAATAGTGAGATGATCACTCTTAAGTTTTCGTGAAATATCTAATGTTTTCATACCTCGTCCAAGGCATTGAACTATTTCACTCTTTTGGCAGCAGACAGATCCCTTTTCTTCCCCATATTGCTTGTAAATGGTGCTCTGCTTAATAATGTGGAACACCCTCCTTTAGTGTTTTTTCCTTTAATTGGGCTCACCTGGCAATCTAATTATCACAGGTGTCCGAGATTGTTTTCAGTGATCAAAAGAGCCCTGAGACACAATGCCATCCATGAGTTAAACTGAAAAACAAAATATTTAATCTTTGTGACACTGAAATAGAATTTGCATAATAATTTGGAACAGGGTGTACACAGTAATGTATGTTGTGCATATTCATTTCAACCAGCAGGTGTTGCTATAGACTCCTTTCAAATGTTTTCCAGTTTCTCATTAGCTCTTGTTGCAAAAAGCTTACTGATTGCAAAGCTCAGTAGCTCTAGCTGAAGAATATACACACATGTAAATGAGTCATATAAATAACTCATAGGGGAAAGAGGGATCTGGGAACACACTGTACAATAATTAACACTTGCACTAATGAGAGACAACACTGCAAATTGAACCAAGCTTATGAAAACGTGATTAGGCCAAATTTGACTCCCTCAATAAGGCTCCAGCTAAAGTTTCAGAGACATGGTATTTGAAAGGAAACTACAAGTACTGTGCTCTCTCTTTAGGAAAGTGATCCAAAAAATCCTTTTCTCACCAATGCAAACTGTATGAAAGCGGTAGTAGACCGCAAAAACAAAAAATCTCCCTGCAAATTAATGTCATAATGTGCTATTATGCATTGCAAACTAGCACATTATGAAAGGCTTTCCTGAAAACAAAGCCCTTCAGAGGCACGCTGTCACCCCTGACAGGGCTTTCATCTTCCCCCAGTCTTCCTTCCGGGTTCACTGGCAGTTGGCATGTGACTGGCTGTGTCACGAGGACGTCACTCCCGAGCATGCACGTGAGAGTTACGGCTGCGGCGTGGCTCTCTCTATGAGCGTCACACTGTCCATTAAGAACACAGTATGCGTGCACCGGTGACATCACCAGTGCTGCTAAAGGAAATATCTCCTAAATATTGCACATTTAGGAGATATTCACTGTATCTACAGGTAAGTCTTATTAGAAGCTTAACTGTAGGTATAAATTAAAAAAAAGCCTTTACCACCACTTTAAAGTGGTTGTAAACCCTTAAATATTCCAAATGAAGTGACTGGCCTCAGGTGATACACAAAGATAAAACAAATCCTCCTGCATAGGTTGTATCTGTTTATCTGTAGCCCTCTTTCTTGTACAGCCTCCTAAAGCATTGATTGTCAGAAGGCAGGGAGCAGGTGTCTGATCCCGCACACTGCACAGCATAGAGAGGGGAGCTGAGTGTATTCTGAGACCTGAGGGAATGGAATGGACACCCCTTCCACACAGATCATAGGGAAACAAGCACAGCTAAGGCTGTGAATCGCAGGCTGTGTGCTGGAGGTCCCCTCCCCATCCCCTTGTATCCATGGGACTTGGCATCACCTCTTAACAGGTGACTAATTCAAATAGCAGAGGAATGAGAGAGAATACAGAAACCACATTAAGCTTGAAGTATGTGTTACAAATGCTATCACAAGCATAGGACTTCAGGCATGGTTGGCTTAAATCATGTTTGGTCTCCACCCAGAGACAGACAGGGAAAATGCATCACAGTTAAAGCCTGCAGTTGTCATGAAACAGGAGTGTTTACATGCTCCTGACAACATACATGCATGCCATCCAGCTGAGGGGTCACACAGCGGATTGCGGATCCCTGTACCTGGCCGCTTCGGGTGGCCAGGGAATAATATGTTTGCCATGTGATCACATGATTATAATGTCAACAATGCTGTTATGAATTATTTCATTCATAACAGCTGTGATTCCTATATTGAGGCTGTGATTGGCCCACAGCTATCACATGGTACCTAGGCCAATCACAGCACCCTCTACCATGTGATAGATATGGGCCAATCACAGCACACAATAGTAATTACAGCTTTTTATGAATGTAAGCCAAAACATTGTGGTTACAATGATCATCACTGTAACAGCAATCAAAGTGTAAAAAAAATCCTGATCACCCCCCAGAGTAGTACAGTATCACTATGGTACTATTCTGATGAATGTATGTAAACAAAAAAAAGAAAGAAAATGTTAAAAAAAAGAAAAAATTAAAGTAAAAAAAAGTAAAAAAAAAATTAAACAAAAAATTATTATTATTTTTTTTTCAACATACTGTCACCAGTCAGTATCCCTGATCCCCACCAGACCAGTTATATAAAAACTTTCCATGCTTCTTATTAAATACCTCAGACTGTCTTCTTTCAAAAAAGGGGTCATTTAGGGGGTATTTTACTTCTCTGGCATTTTAAGGGCCTCAAGAAATGAAATAGGCCTCAGTACACCAGAATTGATCAGTTTCCCAATATATTATATATATCATAGTTTGTAGATGCTATAACTTTCACACAAACCAATTAATATACAGTACACTTACTAGGATTTTTTTTTACCAAAGACATGTGGCAGAACACATTTTAGCCTAAATTTATATAGAAATGTGATTTTATTGGATATGTTTTTTAACATAAAGTAGAAATAGTTTTTTTCATTTATATAACAAAAAATGAAAAATGCAGTGGTGATCAATTATCACCAAAGGAAAGCTCTATTTGAGTGAGAAAAATTATATACATTTAATTTGTTTACAGCGTTGTATGACAGTGTAATTACCAGTTAAAAATAGCACAGTGCTGAATAGCTTCTGGAGATCAAGTAGTTAAAATAGTTTTTCAAAGTTACATTGCGCACGTAACAAATATAAAATAGGTTTTATCCCAAATTGGCTGCAAAGGTTACAAGCCTCCACAGCTTGGGTTCTCTCTCTCTGGGGGATGACAGACAGGCTGTAGGGAGAGAGTAGGGAGCAGAACTGTCATTTGTCACATTTAGTGGCCAGGAACAGAACGGGGGTCAGAATATGGGGGAAAAAGAATGGCAGTGCGGTATCAGTAGCACAGAGGCACAGGATCAACAGGAAGTTACCTGGACCACCTGGGGGAAGCAGAGTGCATGGGTGCTGTAAGGTGACAGTTCGGCTGGACATTGATCTTACAAGGGATAGTATGACCTACTTTTCAAATGCCTATCCGGGCCTGCTTGCAGAATGCCCCATCTGCATGTACCACCATCACTAAACAGATTGTATCCAGGAGAATATTCTTTAAACAATGGAGTGATGAGTGGACTTTATGACAGACTTACTCACTGGCCAGTGGTTAGTTAGCGTCTAGATTGTAGATAGACCCCATTAATTACCTTCTTCCCTCTTATCTCAAATGGTAGTAAAGGCTAAAGGTTTTAAGTTTTTTTTACCTTAATGCAAAAAACCTTTTAGGTGCAGCCCCCCAAATACTTACCTGAGCCAAATCTTGGCCCAGCACTGTGCAGGACAGCAATGGCACTGCTCTCCTCTCCCTCCTCACTGGACTCATTGAGTGCAATAAAATCTAGTGATGAGGGAGTGGGATCAGGGTCGAGCTGCATATTGTGTGTTGATAGATGCAGAGAGTGCGGCTCAGGATTAAGCCTGCACAAGTACCCCCCTAGCCATCTTGCTGGGGGTATTCAAAGGGGTGTGGAGCCAGGAGCCCGAGCGGGAGACCCCAGAAGAGAAGGATAGGGTCTGCTCTGTGCAAAACCATTGCACAGAGCAGTTAAGTATGACATGTTTATTATTTTAAAAAAAATAAAAAATTGAACCTTTAGTATCACTTCCAGATTAGAGACATTTGGTTGCATTGAATGCTGGTTATTATGCCTTACATAGTTGTGCTCAGCCTATTGCATTAGGGTGTGCACCCCAAAGCTCAAACACACATGAACAGACCCCAAACTCTCCTCTACCCTTAAAAGCAAAAGATCAAACAAACATTTTTTTTTAATCTTTTGCTTTAAGGAAAAAAATCTTGCCATCATTCATCTCTACAGGAAAACATTGCTGACACCGGATGATTCCCAGGCTCAACGATCGGTGACGTAAACCCGGGAACCACTGGGAAGGGAAGCAAATTTGCTGCTGGAATCACTTTTATCTGAAAGCCGGCCGCCTGAGGGAAAAGAAAATACCAGGGTTTTGGCATCTAGCTGTAGCCATAACCCTGGTATTTAACATCAAAGTAATAATGTAGATTCCCAGTTAGCCGGTCAGCAAGTGAGCCCACCTGCTCAAACACCGCATATTAGTGTGGAACAGGTTAATTAAATGTAATTTTTTTAAATGTAAAAATTTGTCGATAAATATAATGTGTCTACAAATAATTATTATTTTAATTGATATAGCACAAAAAAATTACACAGTATGCAGTACAAAGACTCGCCACATCAGTCCGTGTAAAAGTCATAAAGAAACACACATCAGAGGAGTGTTGCTAAACCTGATTAGCCAACAAATATTCATCGGCTGCTAGAGGAAAGCAGAATATCCAAAGAGAACATATATCTACCTTCCTATTCGTTCTATATTGAACTGTATTATAATTGTGCTGTCCCCCCTCTACATTGTAAGCAGCTGCGTAAACTTTGGCGCTATATAAATCCTGTATAATAATAATATATTGTATGTTTGGGAGATGTGGGTTTGTATATCTGTTTACATTAATATGTGGTTAAAAGTGGATGTATCTGTTAATATTAATTACATATAATGCATTGCTATAGAAGGAACGCAGTCTGTTTATCTGTGAAATCCTGTGACATCAGCTACAAATTACCATCAAGGTCAGTTTATGGAAGTAGGACACTAATGATTGCTGAGTCCACATGGATACACTAGTCAAAACTGATAGTTCAAGGCTAGATGGGAAAATGCCTTCAGTGATGGAAATGTAGCATTGAGGGTCAGTGAGACGGAATTGCAGAGGAAATAATGGGAGGAGTCAGGGGCTGACCATATGGTGTATGCCATAAACGGGGCAGACCTGTCAGGGCCAGGCACGCTGGGAAGGCAGGCGAGAGCAAATTATCATGAAAGAACAACATGCATCCCGCCATGAAGAAATGAGGACAGAGGGCTCTGGGCAACACACTGTCCAGTGACTGACACTTGCACTGATGAGAGACAACACTGCAAGTTGAGCCAAGCTTATGCAAACTTGATTAGGCCGGATTGGCTTTCCGTCTTGTCTGAAAAATAAGCATAAACTAAGCAACGTCAGTCCTATTCGTTTTTAATAGGCATCAACTTTATTACTTTTATTACTATTCAAGTTAATTTTTGCATTGCATTGCAGGCAGTTTATTAATAATACATGGTTCACTCACTGTGCTTGTTGACAAAAACATTCCGCATATCCATTTTCTGTGTTCTGATCTGGCATTGCAAATAGCTCCAGCTCACTTAACTCCTTGATAACTGGAAAAGGGATGACAACACTTGACTTTAATATCTGTAAAATGATGTGTATTATCAAGCAAGTAAACATATTCTAAAAAAAGATGAAAAGCTATGACCACATCTTTAGTTATCAACTCAAGTTAAACAATATTCTTATTATGGTATTTACTTTTTTTATTGCATGATTATCGCAAACACATTTTTACCAAGTTATCAGTTTAAAACAGCAGCAGAAACTGCAATTATGGACACAAGTTTACATTTGAGTCGCACAAGGCACAAACTTGCTGGGACTGTCAGTGAACATTTTCCTCTCTTGAGCTCAGATTAAAGTCCATTATAACAGTTGGTTGCTTTTAGCAAATCCCCTATGATTTTTTCATTGTAGCTTCCCCCTGTCATCCTTTGAGCTAGTCTTTACCCATTCAAATTTTGCGTTTCAGTAACAAATGGTAAAAAAGTTGTACCGCACATTAATGAATTCAACTTGAATGGCACTGCAACACACTGAAACAGTACTGGGCAATGTAATCAAACTGCAGGGCATCTTGAAACATGTGCTGTGTTAGAAATAAAAGGGCCATGTTCAATTTTGGCTGTGTTGTGGTGCATTTACTGCCCAGCATAGGTATGCACAGGGGGTGTGCTGGATGTACCTGGGCACCATTGAGGTTATTTGCATACATGGGGACACACATGACTACCAGTCTGCTGTGGTTGAGATTGATACCCCTTGGGGCATAGTGACACATTCAGTGGGGGTGGTACCCTCAATGCTTCATGAAGCCCTAGTGGGGAGAGATTTTCCCCACTTTTGGAGTTTATGGAAAAACAAAAGGAGTCGGTAGGACAGAGCTCCCCCTGCTGAGGAAACACGGGAACTCACTCAGGACCCTTTTGTTTACCAAATTTAAAGGAAAACTGTTGAAGTGCCCAAGGAAGGGGAAGATCCTTTTCCTTTTTCTGTAATGGCTGGGGAGCAGGAGGAGCTGGAATTCAGCACCCAGCTAGAGGTTAATGAACAAGAAATTATCTCTGACTCTAATATTGAGAGTGGACAGAATGTGGTGTCTGACTTAGAGGTCAGAAAAGAAGATTTTTGTACGAAACAACTAAAAGACGCCACACTCAATAGAGCCAGAGAAAATGTTAAAATGGTGGATGGGGAACCTGTTGAACCTAATCTAGGGGTGTATTTTTCCTACATGGCTCTTAAGGCCTCATACACACGGGTGTATATAAAATAATAAACAAAACGTCGGGCCCGACGTCAAGGAAAAAAAGTCAACGTTTTTCGGCGTTATGCATTGGCGTTTTTGAGCGCTAGTGAGCGTCGGCGTCAATAGACGTTTTTAAAAAAAAATCATTCCTCTGCTATTTTTCAACCTAAAAACGTCGGCGTCAAAAAACGCCGGAAAACGCCGGTATAATAATAGGTGGCATATGGTGGCATATGTTGGCGTTTCTTGGCATATTGTGGCGTCGGCGTCAAAAAACGTCAAAATGTTACAGCCTCAGAACGCGATGGCCATGGGTTCTACTTTCTGCTCACTAACGCCGACGCCACCTACAGCTCAGAAACGCCGACGTTTTTATGGGGCCATTGACTAACATGGAGAGCTGCAAAAAACGCCAGAAAACGCCGGCGTCAAAAAACGTCCGTGTGTATGAGGCCTAAAAATAACTTGCTGTATCAGGTGGTAAAACAAGGAGGAGCTAGAGTAGCTAGTGCTTCCCAAACCCTATCGCCGGATGGTATTAGATTTAGCCCATGGTCATATAATGGGGGGACATCTAAGTATAGAGAAGACCAAGGAGAGAATAACCCAGAGATTATTTTGGCCCAGGTTATATGCAGATGTCAAAGAATATTGTGAGTCATGCCCAGAGTGTCAGTATTCTGCGCCATTGCGCCATTGCCCCATTTTCGCAGCCCGCTGGTACCATTACCAATCATTGAAGTGCCTTTTGAAAGAATTGGCATGGATCTGGTTGGACCAGTAGTAAAGTCTGCCCAGGGCCATCAGCACATACTGGTAATACTAGACTATGCCATGCGATATCCTGAAGCCATTCCCTTGCGTAATACCTCAGCTACAACCATTGCCAAAGTGCCTGTCCAGGTATTTAGTCATGTGGTAATTCCAAAAGTAATATTCATGGATCAAGGCACCCCATTTATGTCCCGAGTCATTAAAGAATTGTGTAAGTTGTTCAAAATCTCCCATCTCCGTACCTCTGTCTACCACCCGCAAACTGATGGTCTAGTGGAAAGATTTAACAAAACGCTCAAAAGTATGTTAAAAAAGGTGGTGGATAAAGATGGGAGAAATTGGGATTTTTTGCTGCCATACCTCATGTTTGCCATACAGGAGGTACCTCAGGCATCTACAGGTTACTCCCCTTTTGAACTACTGTATGGTAGACATCCCAGGGGATTGCTAGATGTTGCAAAAGAATCGTGTGAGGGAGCGACCATTGAGCATATCTCACTGATGCAAGATAGAATTGCTGCTGCCATGCCGCTTGTACGGGAACATATGGAGCAAGCCCAGCAGGCCCAGAGAAGGGTTTATAATCGGGGTGCCAAGACCCGGATCTTCAACCCTGATAGAGTACTGGTACTAGTCCCCAGCGTTGAGAGTAAATTCCTAGCAGAGTGGCAAGGTCCCTTTGAAATTATGGAAAGAGTAGGGGAGGTAAACTACAAAGTTTAACAGCCAGGGAAAAAGAAACCCAAGCAAATATATCACGTTAATCTCTTGAAACCTTAGAAGGACAGAGAGACTTTACTGGCAATGCCAATCCCCAAAAGGACATGGCCCCTGTGACACCTGAAGTACCCATAACTGAAACCGTGTCAGTGGCCCAACAGAAGGACATTAAAGACTGACCACAGTTATACAGCATGACATAATTACGGGATCAGGTGTCAGCATAGATGTAAAGCCCTAAAGAATACCTGAGGCTAGGCGGGAAGCAGTTGAAAATGAAATAAAGAACATGTTAAAGCTGGACGTGATAGAGGAGTCCCACAGTGATTGGTCAAGTCCCATAGTGTTGGTCCCAAAGCCAGATGGAACTATAAGGTTTTGTAATGATATCAGGAAGTTGAACAGCGTGTCTAAATTCGATGCGTAACCAATGCCTCGGGTCGATGAGCTTGTTGACAGATTGGGAGGCGCCCGGTATATAACTACTTTAGATCTGACTAAAGGTTATTAGCAGATACCCCTAATAAAGTCTGCCAAAGGGAAAACTGCGTTTTCTACCCCCAGGGGTCCTTCCAGTATAAGCAGATGCCTTTTGGCTTGCATGGAGCTCCTGCCTCATTCCAGAGAATGATGGATAAGACCTTAAGACCACATCGCCAATATGCAGCCACCTATTTGGACGATGTAGTCACCCGCAGCCCAGATTGGGAATCCCATTTTCCCTGGGTTCAAGCAGTAGTGGATTCCCTTAGGAAAACAGGTCTCACTGCCAACCCCAAAAAGTGTGCCATAGGCTTGGAGGAGGCCAAATACCTTGGCTACATTATTAGTTGGGGTTGATCAAGCCTCAGATCAATAAAATTGAGGCAGTACAAAAGTGGCCCCAACCTATTAATAAAAGACAAGTTCATGCATTTCTGGGGATTACCGGGTACTAAAGGTGTTTTATACCCAATAGTGCCACCATTGCAGCCCCACTGATGAATCTGATGAAGGGTAGAGGGCCAGGCATGATCAAGTGTAACCCTGAGGCAGAGAAGATGTTTCAAATTTTTAAACAAGCACTTTGTGCACAACCTGTGCTCGTGACCCCAGATTTCACAAAGCAGTTTGTGGTGCAGACGGATGCCTCTGATGTGGGACTGGGTTCTGTACTGTCCCAAGTCAGAGATGAGGAGGAGCACCCAGTGGTTTACCTTAGCAGAAAGCTCAACAGGCATGAGAAAAACTATGCCATTGTTGAGAAGAAATGTTTAGCTATCAAATGGGCCTGAGATGCCCTGAAATACTACCTGTTCGGAAGACCATTCAAAATACTCACTGATCATACCCCTCTAAAATGGATGTGTGATAACACGGGAAAAACAGTCAGGTGACAAGGTGGTTCCTTGCTCTGCAAGTATTCAAGTTCACAGTGGAACATAGAGCTGGGAAACTCCAAAACAATGCAGATGCCCTTTCCTGTATCAATTGTCTGGTTGGGTCAGTTGCTCAGCCACAGGGGCTTGAGCAGAGGGGGGGGATATGTGGCGTTATGAAAGGCAAGGTGATCGATGGACGTTATATTTCACCTTGCCTGCGTTCATTTGTAGGAAACTAAGGCCGAATCCGGGTTTTACCAGCCACCTTGGCAGGGTGGGTTCTGGACCGGATTTTGCAGTCCACTTGTGTCTACCATCAACAGGTGGTATAAGGGAAGCTGACCTGGATCAGATACTGGCTCTGACCTGAGACTCAGGAGCCATCAAGTCTGAGAAAAGCTGATGAAATTAACTTTGCTTTGTGACTGAAAAAGTTTGCATTATCTTATGCATACCCATACGCATTGGTATTATGCCCTAGTATGCCCCCCTGGTAAATATCTCCCTCTGACCAGTTGTGCAATTAATGAAGTGTTACTGTACTTCTCTTTCACGCTACCAGCTCTGCCATAAGAGTGTGTGTATGTATGTATATAAATGTATATATATTGTATATATATTGTGAGGGATTAGCTCAATGGGGATCACCTTCCCTGGGAAAAAGGTAGTTCACACGACAAGTTTTCTTAAAATCTGACTTGTAGCCAGGTTTATTTTAAAAGGTTGCAAGTAAGTCAAATAAACAAAACAGAAAAGAAATCCTCGTCATCCAGGCACTAACTGAACAGTTTCAGTTTTCCTATCTCAGAGGTGAAGGACTTGGCCCAGTCACCCACAAAACAAAGATAATGCAAACCTTTTTCAGTCACATCAGCTTTTCTCAGGCTTGATGGCTTAGTCCCAGGTCAAAGCCATTATCTGATCCAGGTCAGCTTCCTTTATACCACCTGTTGATGGACACAATTGAACCACAAAATTCGGTCCGGAACCTACCCTGCCAAGGGGGCTGGTAAAATCCAGACCAGATTCCACCTTAGCAAATGAATGCAGGTGAGGTGAAATATAACATCCATCGATCACCTCGCCTTTCATAAGGCCACAATAGACAGGATCTCACAAAAGTGAGTACACCACTCACATTTTTGTAAATATTTTATTATATCTTTTCTTGTGACAACACTGAAGAAATGACTTGTTTGGTTGACCATGGTGAGGCCTGTTTTTAGTGGAACCTGCCCTGTTAAACTTCTGTATGATCTTGGCCACCGAGCTGCAGCTCAGTTTCAGGGTCTTGGCAATCTTTTTATAGCCTAGGCCATCTTTATATAGAGCAACAATTCTTTTTTACAGATTCACAGAGAGTTCTTTGCCATGAGGGGCCATGTTGAACTTCTTGCGACCAGTATGAGAGAGTGAAAGCGATAACACCAAATTTAACACACCTGCTCCCCATTCACACCAGAGACCCTGTAACACTAATGAGTCACATAACACCAGGGAGGGAAAATGGCTAATTGGGCCCAATTTGGACATTTTCACTTAGGGGTGTACTCACTTTTGTTGCCAGCGGTTTAGACATTAATGGCTGCGTGTTGAGTTATTTTGAGGGGACAGCAAATTTACACTGTTATACAAGCTGTGCACTCACTGCTTTACATTGTAGCAAAGTGTCATTTCTTCAGTGTTGTCAAAGATACAAGAAAATATTTACAAAAATGTGAGGGGTGTACTAACTTTTATGAGATACTGTATATACAGTGGAATAACAATTAGCAAATAAATGAGTGACTATGAGAGAGCCTGCAATAATCTTCACTGGCAGTTGGAGCTCTTTGAATTGTATCCAAGATATGACACACTGATGTTTAGGCATACGGGACAGCTTTAAGGAATACTGGCTAGCTACTTCAGGATACAGATGTTTATGCACAGTGTCTTATGCAATGCAGTCAAGTGATCCTATGGGCAAGATGTCTGTACACAGTGTCCAGGAAAGATAACAAAGTAAGGGTTGTAACAGGCGGGCTGATGTTCTCTCACCAACTGAAGAACCTGAAGGGACCTTTCGAACAGTGATTCCAGATGAGGTGTCCTTTGGCGGGACAAACGGAGATGACTGCCTGGCTATAGTTTCTCCCAGAAGTCTTTTGCTGTTACAGAGAGCCCTCTGGGATATGTAGTCCAGGGATAGTCCCACAACTCCAGAATGTCTGCTCAATCCTACAATCCTCCCTGCTTGGCTCAGAGATATGATGTCAGTCACTAGAGTCTGGCACTAGAGGGACACAGGAACAGTTTGATAATGCCGGAGGTGATCTGCAGAGCCAGGCAACTGTAGTCCACTGTCTGCTACATGTATAAGAAAATTCTGTCAGGGGTGATAGTTTCCCCAAACAGGTCTAACCATAGTTCAAAACACAAGAGAGGGGCACACTGATGTCTGATGAATGTTCTTCTGGGTACAGTCTGTCCTCAGATGACTTTTCTTGCAGGCTGGATAAAGGCAGAGAGAGAGAGAGAGAGAGAGAGAGAGAGAGAAGAGAGTTTGCTCTGTCTCTAGTGGATCTTTCTCTATCCATGGGGGCCCAGTGTGACTTACCAGGGTGGTCCATGCAGCAGCTGTCTTAATACCAGAGTTGAGCCACTGAGTTTGGAGGGTGGGGTTATGTTCAGCTTTGATGCAATCATATTCTTCCTCTCCTCTCTCCCAGGCACACTGTCAATCAGCAGTATGTTACATAGTTAGTCTGGTTGAAAAAAGACACAAATCCATCTATTTCAATGTTTCCCAACTCCAGTCCTCAAAGACCCCCAACAGGTCATGTTTTCAGGATTTCCCTCAGATGAAACGGCTGTGGTAATTACTAAGGCAGAGAAACTGATCAAATCACCTATGCGAAATAATGGAAAGCCTGAAAATATGACCTGTTGGGGGTCTTTGAGGACTGGCGTTGGGAAACATTGATCTAGTTCAATAAACAGAAGGGAAAAACAAATATGTATATACAATCTTATATATACAATCCTATACCCACAGTTGATCCAGAGGAAGGCAAAAAAAACCCCAAAAAAACATGATCCAATTTGCTCTAGCAGGGGAAAAAATCCTTCCTTCCTTCCTGATCCCCCAAGAGTCATTCGTATATTCCCTGGATCAACTTTACCTATGAATAACAGTATCCAGTATTGTATTATGTGTATCTAGGAAAGATTCCAGACCTTTCTTAAAACAATCTACTGGCCAGAATCACCTCTTGAGGAAGTCTATTCCACAATTTCACAGCTCCTACTGTAAAGAAGCCTTTCTGTATTTGGAGATGAAATCTCTTTTCCTCCAGATGTAAAGAGTCCCCCCTTGTCCTCTGTGATGACCTTAAAGTGAATAGCTCAACACCAAGTTCTCTATATGGACCACTTGTGTAGTTATGTTGATCAAATCCCTCTTGAATCTCCTTTTCTCAAGAGAGAATAAATTCAGTCTCTTAAGTGTGTGGAGGGGTAATAAACCTGCGGTGTGCTGGCAATGCCCGAGGATGTTCAGCCCCCCCCCCCACTTTAAATGGGCCACCAGCAGGGGACTATAGTGAAAATGTAAAAGAAAAAATATAACAGTTTAACTAAGGCTTACAGAAATGGTGAGTAGTGTTGCCATTTTGTTATACAGCCTCTCTTATTTGTCTTGTATGGCTTTGGTGACATTTTTTGTAATAAATCTCTTCTTGGGTCTCAGTATGGTAACATTTTCCCAATTTGTGTCCTTGCATTCATAATTTTAAGAACCCCTCGTGTAATGCATTACCACCTAAAACTGAACTTAAATAATAAAATCAAGAAAAAGTCAAGGTTGTTCTGTTTCAAAATCATCCGAAGCCCTCCTATAGGACATCAGCTAAATAATATCAAAAGTTTTATTTTTTTTCACTTTAGATATTTTATACTTATAAAACATCATCATATTTTAGGATGACCAACAGTGTGGGATAGAATTAATCTAACAAGTGTAGATTTTATTTATCTATTTAGAATTCATAATATTCTGTATATATATATATATACTAAATCCATGTTGTGTGATTGTAGGAAAATCATAGAAAATGGTAGGAAATGTGTTATTATTTGTCCATGTTGTATATGCTTTGACTTTCTCTTCTCTCTCTATATATATTTTTTTTTAGATTTTGCTAAACAATATTTTGTATCTTCTTTTTATTATTTCTTCCATCTATTCCTCTGTTTTGTAACCACAATTCTTTTGCTGTGTCTTTGTGCATAGCTGCCAGCAGTCATTTCACACACATCAGTGATTCACTAAGATGTCCCGTCATATGTCACCCCCTTGCCAACCACACCCTCTGCCTGTCACTTCATCTCCAGCACGCCTGACCAGCATGGAATACATACAGTTATGCCTATTTATGTGACCAAAAATGTTATACACATTGTAGCAATGACAACAGCAACATTAAATGTATTTATTTGCAGTAGTTATATATCATCAACAATTTACATACAGTATCTCACAAAAGTGAGTACACCCCTCCCATTTTTGTAAATATTTCATTTTATCTTTTCATGCGACAACACTGAAGAAATGACACTTTACTACAATGTAAAATAGTGAGTGTACAGCTTGTATAACAGAGTAAATTTGCTGTCCCCTCAAAATAACTCAAACACAGCCATTAATGTCTAAGCCGCTGTCAACAAAAGTGAGTACACCCCTAAGTGAAAATGTCCAAATTGGGCCCAAAGTGTCAATATTTTGTGTGGCCACCACTATTTTCCAGCACTGCCTTAACCCTCTTGGGCATGGAGTTCACCAGTTTCTTCAGTGTTGTTACATGAAAAGATATAATAAAATATTTACAAAAATCAGAGGGGTGCACTCACTTTTGTGAGATACTGTATGTATGTTGTACATTCACATCAGACATGTTAGAGTATATATAATGGCAACATCTTATTTTTTACTTTTGGATAGAGTAGAGAGAGAGAGAAGGTGATGGGAAATACAAAAAGTTTGAATTGTCACTAGAGCAAGAAGGGAGGACAAGTCTTCAAATGGGGACACCTGTTCCTGTGACAACTCTCTTTGATGGGAAGCCCATGAACGAAAATCACCTCATTGAGACATATACAGCAATAATTTACCTGATAGGAGTTCTAACCCCCTCCTACTCTATCTAATGGCCAAAAATGTTTTGTCTATACATACACACATTTTAAGAATTTTTTTTTATTTGCATCTTGTCCTGCTACCCCCCCTCCCCCCCATGTCATAAAGATAAACATAGTGACATACGTTTTCTCGTTTATAGCCTAGTACACACTTACCCCCTTTCATGACCAGGCCATTTTTTGTGATACAGCACTGCGTCACTTTAACTGACAATTGCGTGACCATGCGACGCTGTACCCAAATAAAATTTATGTCCCTTAGAGCTTTCTTTTGGTGGTATTTCATCACCCCTGTGGTATTTATTTTTTTGCGCTTTTTAAAATTAAAAAGTTTGCGCTATTTTATAAATAACATTTTTTACTTTCTGCTATAAAACATAGTCAATACAAAAATGAAAAAATCTAATTTCTTCATAAATTTAGGCCATTATGTATTATGTTACATATTTTTAGTAAAAAATCCCAATAAGCGTATATTGATTGGTTTGCACAGAAGTTATAATGTCTACAAACTATGGGATATATTTATGGAATTTGTATTTATTTTTTATTCTTTACTAGTAATGGCAGCGATCAGCAAATTATAACAGGACTGCGATATTGCGGCGGACAAATCGGACACCTAATTGACACTTTTTGAGGACCAGCGACATTGATACAGTGATCAGTGCTAAAAATATGCACTGTCACTGTAATAATGACACTGGCTTGGAAGGGGTTAACATCAGAGGCGATCAAAGGGTTATGTGTGTGCCTAACAATGTGTTTTCTCACTGTGGAAATGTGCTTTTAATATAGGTTTAGTATAGCTTTGCAGGAACACAGAATCAAAGCCTTGCCTACTGACAGAACAGCAATGTGCCTTGTTTATTGCCATTCTGGCTCTCTGCCTAATGATCAGCAGGTACCGATTGACATTGAGTCCGCTGTATCCATAGATCAGCTCCAGCTGTGTCTATTTACTGCAGGAGCAGGTCACCGGCGGTGCACATGTGCACCCCAGACCCGGAAATGCAGGATCACATACCAGGAACGTGATCCTGCGCAGGAGAGCCGCTGTATATGTACAGTATACAGTTGGCAAGTGGTTAACCCAGCAAGGCCAAACAAAAAAAAAACGGACACCTCAAGAGCTGCTGTACTAATTATCCAACATTAGTACAGCGATCTCCCCTGCTGTGCTATTGTGTTCTGACGGGGGGGGGGGGGGGTGGCCTGCCCACCAGGACACTCCATGCCGCACTCTTGGCCATGGACCAGCTGCAGTACACAGGAGCCGAATGTCGACCGGTTTCTATTGGACTGGTCAACGCTGCCCTACGCTGCCCGACATTTGGACCATGTGTATTAGGCTTAAAGTGATATTGAAGCTTGTTTAAAAAAAATAAAATAAAAATAAACAACAAACATGTTATACTTACCTGATCTGTGTAATGGTTTTGCACAGAACAGCCCCAATCCTCTTCTTTTCGGGTCCTGGCTCTTCCCCCTCAAGCAGTGTGCCCAGAGAAAGCTGCTTTCCCTGAGGGTACTGCTGTGTGCTCGCTCAAGAGCCATGACTCTGCCCCGCCCTCCCCCCGTTAGGATTGAGTTCACCTGCTGGTGGCACTGTACTGCTGTTTGCTGCAGTTCCAGCGTCCACCAGCAGGTGTCTCCCAGAAGCCAGCAGGCTGTAACGATCAGTTACACCTGTTCAACTGTCAGGTGGCTATTTAAGGCTGCTCCTCCCTTTCCCCAGTGCATCAC
The DNA here is from genome assembly GCA_018402905.1 of Glandirana rugosa. Lineage (NCBI taxonomy): Eukaryota > Metazoa > Chordata > Amphibia > Anura > Ranidae > Glandirana > Glandirana rugosa. Next base: position 553,632 of record BLSH010092342.1, read on the forward strand.
TGTTCTGATTGCCTCCTTGCTACCAGTTTGTTTCTGTGATTCTAATCGATCCTGCATCCTACCCTGCTGCCTTGCTCCTGCCCTCTGCTCTTGTACTCAGTCGTGATTCCCCTCTTCCCTGCACCCCTGTATTCCCTGCTACCTTTGTACCTATACCGCTACCTATAATGTAAATATTTGTAGATAGTCAGTTCTTAGGTTGATTAGTTATTTTTCATTGGGGTTGGTTCTTGTTTGCTGGAGTTTCCTATGTTCATTGTTTGCTGTGTATGCTTGTTTGTGTGTTTTCACTGTAAATAAATATCACATTATGGATATATACATTGTTGGTCTCAGTTTCCATGTGTAGCTACATGTATCTGGTCTCCCTAGCTGCTGAATCCTGACACCCGCACTCTCTCCTTATTGGCTCACTGGCTGTGATTGACAGCAGTGGGAACCAATGGGCCCCTGCTGCTGTCTCAGCCAATAAAGCAAAGGAGTCAATCGTGCACATCGCTGGATCGAGAGGGAGCTCAGATGAGTATTAGCGGCGCTGTGGGGGAGCAGAATGTATAGAATGCATGAAGGTAAAAAACCCTTCAGCCTTTACAACCACTTTAAAGTTTAGTCATAAACTAGAATTATTGCTATCTTCAGGCCCCCCAACATGACCTTCTCCAGTAGCTACTAGAAACTTGGCTCATGACCATTTCTCTGCTTTTCTGACTATAATCCCTGAGCTCTTTATCTCTGGATAGTTGGATAATATCTGCAAGTCCTAATGTTTTCTGAAGTCTGCAGATAGCTTGAGAAGAGGTGGTAACCAGCTGTGAATCTGTGCATAAACTGTATGGAGGAGAAATGCAAACCTGTGATGTAAACCATCCTCTATGTTTGGAACAATTATATTACCGTGTCTGCAATACCTAGGAATTTTGAACCAAATGCATGTCAACTCACTGTGCCTGTGTTTGTGCTTTCCTTTTCCCAGAGCCAGTGCCAGGGCCTCTCTTCTGGGAATATCTCTATCTCGAGATGATTGCCCTTGATGACTGGGCGCCTGACACAATGCCTCTGGCTTAGCCTGACCAGCTCGCTATACTCTCAATGATTATCTTTTTGATAATTCTCTTTGAAAAGTATTGGAAATCTCCACAGGCTCTATGTAGAAGAATCTAGGATAATACTTTTATCTTTCTCCTCTTTTATATTTGCCTTAAAGCCCACAAATATTATTCCCTTTGAGTGTATAGTGCAGCTTTTATATATAACTCTCTTTCAAAGTCTACAGGTAGAAGCAGATTTTTCTACCAGTCATTTACAAGATAAACACTCTCATCTTTTCATATAGTTTCCTACAAAATTGGATCCTAGTCAATGAATCACTCCCTCAGAATCCTTTGAAGCTTTAACTGTTTGTAGAAAGGAAACATGGTGTTCTCTCTATTTCCAAATATGTGCGCAATTTATTGGGGAGATGTGACTGTTTTAGAAAAACGAGCAGAACATTTGTATGCTACTCTTTATTGTCAAAAGTATTGGGACACCTGCCTTTACATACACATAAACTTTAATGTCTTCCCAGTCTTAGTCCTTTGGGTTCAATAATGAGTTGGCCCATCCTTTGCTGCTATAACAACTTTAACTCTTCTGGGAAGGCCACAAGGTTTAGGAGTGTGTCTATGGGAATGTTCGACTATTTTTCCAGAAGCACATTTGTGAGGTCAGGCACTGATGTTGGACGAGAAGGCCTGGCTCGCAGTCTCCGTTCTAATTCATCCCAAAGGTGTTCTTTCGGGTTGAGTTCAGGACTCTGTGCAGGCCAGTCAAGTTCCTCCACACTGAACTCGCTCATCCATGTCTTTATGGACCTTGCTTTGTGCACTGGTCCAAATCATTTGGTGGAGGGGGGATTATAGTGTGGGGTTGTTTTTCAGCGGTTGGGCTTGGGCCCTTAGTTCCAGTGCAAGGAACACTTAAGGGTCAGCATACCAAGACATTTTGGACAATATCATGCTCCCAACTTTGTGGGAAAAGTTTGTGGAGTGCACACCGGTGCACAAAGCAAGGTCCATAAAGACATGGATGAGCGAATTTGGGTTGGAGGAACTTGAATGCCCTGACCTCAACCCCACAGAACACCTTTGGGATGAATTAGAATGGAGACTGCCAGACAGGCCTTTTCATCCAACATCAGTGCCTGACCTCACAAATGCGCTTCTGGAAGAATGGTCAAACATTCCCATAGACACACTACTAAACCTTGTGGACAGCGTTCCCAGAAGAGTTGAAGCTGTTATAACTGCAAAGGGCAACTCAATATTCAATCCTATGGGCTGGGATGCCATTAAAGTTTATGTGCGTGTAAAGGCAGGTGTCCCCAAATTTTTGACAATAAAGTGTATATTTAAATTATCTCATCTTTAAAGCAGTTTGTAGTAGCTACCACTTTTGCTTGTGGCTTTGTGCAGTTCTAGAAAAACTGAAAAACAATTTTTCCCTAAGAAAGAAATAAGGGAGTGCAACCCTAAGAGCTTGTAAAGCATAGTAAATATTATACAACTTGTATTGGATGGCTAAAATCTGTCATTGTTATATGAACAATTTACTCACTTGAGTAGTTTGCCATGCAACCACAGAGGAAAGCATGGTGATGAAACATTTTCCACTATTGCTGCCTGTGGTCCTGTTGGGGAGATTTTCCCTCCTTACCTGCCTGGTGACTATGCTGTTACCAGGAAAAGAAAAGAAAGAGAATCTCCAACGGGGATAAAGACAGGAGTAAAAAGGTGCAAACAAATCCATCCAGCACCAGACTCTCAGGGCACCGCAGGTTAGGAGTGCGCAGATGATATTGTATTATAGCTTAAATTGTAGAAGAAGCCAGCACTCCATGCAAAAACCTCTGCAATTTGTTGAAGTTACATTACAAGTATAGCAAAAAAGGAGAATGGCTTATCACGATACTTCTAACTTCAATAAATCGCAGAGGTTTTCGTACAGAGCTCTGGCTTCTACATTTTGAGGAGTAAAAAGGTGACAGGAGGTTCAGCCTTCCCCACCTACTAAAGTAAGAGTTTTTATTTATTTATTTTATTTATTGATATATGTTGTTTTCCTATGATGGATCTCCCTTAATTTCCTGTCTCGGTGATGAGAACTGATGGGCTTACTGCCTTTTTGTACAGAAATAAAAACAGAGGTAGAAGGTTCCAAAAATATGGTAATTTAGGAACATTTGGGGGGGAGGGGGTGTTGGGTTTTTTTTTTTTTTTTTTCAGTCTCTCTTCCGCCATCCGTAGGTATTTGGGGTAGGGGAGGTGGAGGTACAAAGTATTAGAGAGATGTGGGGTGTGTGGCCAAATGTATGAATGTTGTAATGTGTAGTCTTGTTAATGTATTTTTTATGTTGGAAAAAAATGGAAAACTTCAATAAAGATAAATTTAAGAAAAACAAAAAAAAAACAAAGGTTGCAAATAATTAACTAACCCAAAAAATGTAAAAGGTTTTGACCGGCATTCTTCTAGTTTAAGCACACCCAACTCAGGGATAGAATGGTTTTTATCTACTGTAGGAATGGGTCATGTTGGAGGCTCTGGGCTTGTAACTTCCCAATAGCTAGAAGGCTGCTGATGGTTTGTGTCTGTATTGCTTCTTAGTATAGACAGAGTTAAAAAAAAATATCTTTCAATTGCAAAAATACCCACTCGCCAAATGAGTGTTTGTATACTGTGTGTGTTTTCTTGACGCACAGTATCTTTATATTCTTGTGCATCAAGTCCTTCAGCTTTCCTACCACATGCTGTCTAAATCTCTCCACTTATCCGAGAGCTCCTTCTTCTCTGCTTTCATTTACCGTTTTTCTCCGCGAGATTGCTATTTAACTTTGCTGCATCGGTGCAATGTTTGTAGCTGAGAGAACATCGTGTCTGGCACACTCTGTTCTGTTTAATGCACTGCAGGAAGCATATCAGTCACAAATAGAGTCATGATGTATTGATGGTCAGCGCACTTACTGATTGCTACTCATATACTCTTGTGTGCAGAACACTCCAAAACATATTTTCTAGAAATTACATGGCACAAACTTTAAAGTATCCTGTGTTTCTTTTTTTTTTTTCCCATTGAAAATACCCGCTGCCTCTTCCAATGTAAGGCACGGAGCACACTTTATAAATATTGGGCCATATTATTAGATGCTTGAAATGTATATGTAGAAATGAAAGGTGACCATTGTGAAAAAGGTGATTTAATAAATTATGAGAAGTAAATGAAAGTGCTGAAAAAATGTACTCTAGATGGTCAGCTAAAGAATCTTCAAAGCATATTATTATTATTATTATTATTATTATTATTATTGCTACTGCTACTAAATTATATTTTTATTATTACATGTTGTCATTGCCACAATCACTCAAAGTTTACAGAATTTAAGGCCAAAACTTTCTTTTTAACTTTTTGATAGAGTGGAGAAGGGTTAGAACATGCATTGGGTTTTTATTGTTGTCTGTTATTCTGCTGGGGAGATGAACCCCCCTATTTGCCATGTTGACTGTTGTCTGTAATACAGAAAGTGTTTGAAATTCCAACATTTTAAAAAAAGAAGAAAAAAAAGGTGTGGGGAAAACTAAGAATGAGGAACCTGTTCTGCTGACAATTGTCTAAGTAGGGATATCCTTCTCTTTTAAAGAGATCTCCTCTTACTTCCTGCTGTTTCCATGAAAATAGAAAATCTTTCCATACGGACAAAGACAGCTAAAAATAATAAATAAATAACAGTTTTTTTTTTAACATTCCCTACTCTATCCAAACTTAAAAAAATTGGCTTTACATTCACTTTAAGATCTTGTCAACAACTTAAAACATTGCAGGTAAACGGATACCAAAATGAAGTTTTTTAATTGCTTACTTGCAACGTTTCTCCTTTCCCTAGAGTTTTTTTTTATTTTTTGTAATGTGCCTCTGAATTTGCTAGAAAATTTGACTACTCCATCAAAAGTCAATTCCCTACCACAGCCACCTCCCTCCTTGCACATCATAGCCTTCTAATCTGAAAATATCAAATTATTGTCTCTGCTAGCCAAGCTCCTTTTCCCTTCCTATTCTCACCTCCTTACATAGCCTTTTATAGAGCTGCCAGGGGAGGAATGAAAGAGAATGCTATACGCTATATACAGGGTGTCACTTGAGTGATGGTTTTGCTGACATCGCATACAAGATGGCGGTGCCCAGCAGCAGTCTCAGGGATTTTAGACATCTACACGAGGTACAGTGAATGCACATATTATCTTATGGGAAAATTGTTGCTGAAAAGAATGGTTAGCTGACAGGGTCTTCTAATTCATTTTAGAAGTGGATCTGTGTTGTTTATTTATAATTCTGCTTCTGGTACCACTGTTTTACTTTCTTTTTTTTCCTGTTACTATCATAGGAATAGAAGAAAAGGGTGCTGGGAAAATGCTGCAAGTGCCAAATCTGTAGTTTGAACCTTGATGAAGTGTGAATGGGTGCCACCTTATATTTAATTTTAAGGAAATCAATTCTACACCTAGCTACACAAATCATTTTGGAATTTAATGTTATTGAAAGCCCCTACCTATTTGAACCTAAAGCCAATGTGATATTTTAAAACTGCTAATGAAATGCAATTTTGCATCATAGGTTTTTACTTATTTGAAAGCTGTAGCTAGCAATGATTTATTTCCATAAACCATTACAGAGAAGACTGGACCATTCAAATCAATGACTGTGCCTGGAAGAGCTTGCAACCTAATGTTCCTACTACAGTCATACACATGTTAGCCATTTTATTAGGTACACTGGCTTGATAACACAGTTAATCATGTGGCTTCTACTGAATGCATCACATATGCAGATGTGATCAAGAGGTTCAGTAGTTGCAAATAAAAGAATGAAAAATATGTGGTAGAAAGTGACTTTGACTAAGGAATGATTGTGGATGTCAGGCATGGTGGCTGCAGCATCTTAGAAAATGCTGACCTCCTGGGATTATCATTCATTGCAGTCTCTGCCCTATAAAGGATGGTGTGAGAAACAAAAAATGTGCATTAAGTGTCAGTTCTGTGGGTGAAAGCACCTTGTTGATGAGAAAGGTCATTTGGACATTTGATGGAATGTTGGTTGCTCTTACAAATATACACTTCCATGTAGATAGAAGGGTCAGAATTTGGTAAACATACCATGAAGGAATGGGTCTCTTTGTGTCCGAGTCCAGGCTGGTAATGGTATAATGGCGTGGGAAGGGTTTTCTTGGCACTTACTTTGCCTCTAAACACAAGCTGATCATCGTATGAAAGCCTTGGCATACCACAGTATTTGTTTTTACCACTTTATGGGTACCAATATACTTAATAAATAAGTCATTGAATGTAAATACAACAAGTAGGAGAGCCAATTAACCTACAGTTCTATTTTTTCATTTTGTGAAAGAAGGCAGAAGCTACCAGAGGATCCAAGCAAGAATTGGAGGAGCATATAAACTCTATGCAGACAGCATGTGAAATGTTGAACTCCAGCTTTTCCTTCAGTCCTGTGCAGTGATACAGGCTTCTCTCCTGTACTGAAATTGCTTACATAGAATTCATTATACACTATGAGTTTCTCACAATGTGCATTAAATCCTGCAGCATTTTCTGAATGGTGGACATCCATTGTCATCTAGTCCTTTCCATTCCAGCCTGACTGCCCTTCACCTGCCCATTTTATTCTTTAAATTTTAGTTTTTTTCAGTTATGGAGGCTCATCAAATATGGGCAGTACCACAACTTAATGTTTTCAGGAAGCTATGTACAGAATCCTGTTGGCACCTCCCACCAGCCATGAATTGCTTGAATTTCACATGGAAGCACAAAAACCCAATTATGACATCACTGGGACTAAAAGGAGGTATGCAATGAAAAGGGAATGTTTTATGTAAAAAAATGTATTAGCATGTTGATGAATAGGGTGGAAAAAAACAGGGAAGGCAAAATATAAGCAGATTAAACTTCATCTTTAAAGATGAATTTACAGTATAGATATTTTTACATTGTTACATTGGTCCAGCTTAAATGTAACCAATGCATTTATCACACCTGGCCGATCGCCATGGAAGCTGGGAATCACTTTAGCACACACACCAATACTACAGTGAACTCCACTAGCTTCCATGTCCTGTGCCAAGCATCTGCCCTGCTGAGGTTGCCTGACTAGCATAGATGCTATTCAGAGAATGCTTTGCATTTTCTTAACGATTGAATGAGGTGAAGAGGTGAGGTGGGAATGTCACGGCCTCCACCCTGTCCAATCAGAGAATTCTTTGCACATCCTGAGAAAATACAAAGCGTTCTCTAAATGGCACCAGTGCGAGTGCCCTTTTGTGTTCAGTAAGCTGCAGGGCAGCTGCTTGGCATGGGACTTAGAAGCCTAATATAGTGATTCCCAGCTTCATGGGGGATCACAAAGGTATGGCAAGGTGGACCAATGTAACTATGCAAAAATATCCATACCTGGAGTTCATCTGCAAGGGTACTGTAGTATAAGCCAGAGTAATAAGCCACCATGCTGCCCTAATCGTATATATCTGCATTTTTTTCTATGTCCTGTTAATAGGTTACTCTATCTATCTATCTATCTATCTATCTATCTATCTATCTACACAGTATCTATCTATCTATCTATCTATCTATCTATCTATCTATCTACACAGTATCTATCTATCTATCTATCTATCTATCTATCTATCTATCTATCTATCTATCTATCTATCTATCTATCTATCTATCTATCTATCTATCTATCGTGTAATGGCTTTATATTACTGAAATTGTATATTTTCTTTTCATAAATCCTGGGAGTGTCATTTTATCTTTTTAAACTTGGCTTCAGTGATACAGAGCAGTATCAAAAAATGCAATCCTTTGTTGAATTTTTGGGCACATACCTCCAAAACAGTTTTATCAGCCCCAGAGGACTGCAATACAATGTATTGGCCCTACTAGCATTTAATTATATTATGGAGAAAAGCATTCCCTGTGCCAGGCAGTGCACTGTAGCAGAGGCTCACTAGATGGCACTGCTGTATGGCTCTTTCCGAATTTCAGTCTTGCATTCATTAAACATCTATTGTCTGAGTCAGACACATTTTCTTTTGTTAGATTAATTAGAAAACATCCTTTTGGAATCTCAGGAAACATAAAAGCTTGAAAAGCAGAAATAAGATTTGCCGTTAAAACGCGAGTCAATCTTTGGCTGGCCCCATCACCGGAACCAACAAAAAAAAAAGAAACAAATACATAAAAATAAAATCATAAGTATCACCGCACAGTGCCCTACTGGAATTTTAAGGCTAAAAGCTATAAACATTCCATGGAAAATACCAGGAATAAAACCAATTATATTCTCTGCTGTATTGTGTTTGTAGGCATTTTTTTTTTAAACGGTTTATGTCTATCTTTTTTTTTAGGAAATACTTTCTCTCTTTTACAGTTATTGGCTGTTAAGTAAAACATAAAGTAAACCATCACTGCTTGGCTGCCAAGGGTTGAGAAAAAAATGGTTCAGGGGCTTCTTTACAAGAATGTTCCTTTAAATGTTTCTACACACTAATGACATTTGGCAGGCTGCACTGTGTAATGCTTGGCTGGTTTTATTGTTGCCAGTTCCCAGTGGGAAATAGTTGACATTGCTCTCTGTTTTCAATTGGTATCCATTTTCAACAATATTGCTTTCTATTAGATTCCTGCACAGTTTGTTCCAAGCAAGCTGAATGTTTACTGGGTTGACCTCCAAGCTTCCAATCAACAAACACAGACATAATGAAATTCTGTGTATTTACTATTAAATTCTTTATAATCTGCAGTTTTGTTTTATGCTGACCGAGGCAATACAAATTTGGTCTTACAAATAGGCATAACAACGGAAGAGATGAATGGAGTGCAATATTGTGTTTGCAAATATTTTCCACCTAAAAATGTAATTAAATGTATTGCACGTATATAACCAATTATTACAATACATACACTGTACATGTTTTTTTCTATCTTATCTATCTTCTGTTTCTTATAGGTTTTCCTGTGAGCGTGTCTCTCTCTCTACATACAACTACACCAAATAATGGTGGACATACTGTAATTGTAAAAAGGTTGAGATTTGCAGTTAGATTGGGGATCCCTCATTAATTCAGGGCTTTAGATGAAAAGAAAAAAAATAAAGAGAATTATTACAAAACTTGCTTCAGATATTAAAAAGATACTCGGTGTCCACAAATGAGCAATGAATATGCTTTTTTCTTTTTATGTACACTCATTAAATTGGTGGGTGCGGTGCACTTAGTGATGTCCCTATTTAAAGTGGTTCTAAAGGCAGAAGGTTTTTTCTCTTTTATCGTAATGCATTCTCTACATTAAGGTAAATAATCTGCGGTATGCAGCTCCCCCACCCCCAGCCCGCCCTTATACTGACCTGAGCCCAATCTTGATCCAGTGCTGTGACAGAGAGCAGCGGCTCTCACGGCTCCCTCTCTTCTCCCTGGATAGAGAGGCAGCATCACAACCAAAAATAATATTTCCCAGCAAACTTACCAGCCAGCCTGCAAAGCAACCAAATTGATCCTGTCTAGCATTTTACGGTAAAGAAATTGTATATTTGTGTTAACTCACGCTCCCTAACACTTCTCAATCCTATGTATAAAAGGCTGCACACCAAATAATTGTGTTCCCACAACTGAATAAATGGATAAATTGGCTGTGCCTACTTAACAATGACAATTTGCAAAATAATAACCATCCAGTGACATAATCAATACAACAATCAATCGAAATCTGTGTTTCCAACAAATGCAAAGTTCATATATATCCAAAATTTTCTGTGTACAGTTCTTAAACGTGTAATCCTTATATTGTGCTTTTTCTTCACCCTTGTGGATTCTGGATAAATTATGTGAATCCCACCACCGTTCACCAATGCGCTCACCTTCATTTTAGACCTGTCTCAAGGGTCTAAATAAACTTTCCCCTGCTGGGGTTCAAATCCCGGCTCATTGTCATTGTTAAGTAGGCGCAGCCAATTTACACATTTTTTACGTTAAAAACAAGGGGTTTTGTTTGCACACATTTGCGAATATATGCATAAGCTGCAGTGCCCACGTCAAGACTCTTCTGTAAACTGCAGTCCTAACTCATAAATTTCAGAATCTCGTAAGTGGGAGCACATATAGCAATGGATAAATTAAGGGCAGGTGTGTGCCTGGAGGGAGCCCACTCCTTCTTAAAGGGACACACGTGAAGCCCAGCAAAAACACAATGGCAGTGAAGGTACCTGCACCCAATTCAACCAACTGTACAAAAAACTGCAGCAAGGTGGCTCGGCTCCGCAAACCACCGTACCGGTACGGTAGTTCGTGCACTACCATTTGTGGCTGCGCACGCACCGCCAGCGGTGTGCACATAATCCGATTGGCCAGCGGGGGAGCCAATCAGCGGATCCGGTGGACTCGATGTCCGCCGGTCACCCACGAACCTTCCCCGCAGTGACAGAACAGGGATCTACCGAAGTAGATCTGTCTTCCTGCTAAGCAGGAAAACAGATCTGTATGTTTCCCCAGTCACACAGTCCCCCGTACAGTTAGTAATCATAAACAGGGAACACAGTCAACCCCTGATGTTAATCCCTTCCTAGCCAGTGTCATTAGTACAATGTCAGTGCATATTTTTAGCACTGATTACTGTAATAATGTCACTGATTCCCAAAAAAAGTGTAAAAAATGTCAGTTAGGTGTCCAATCTAAGTAAACAAACAATATTGTTGCGCTAAAATAACTCTGACATATACGTGTATCACATGTGAGATGATTAACACAAATAAAAAAGCATAATATATTTGTTAGTGAGAAAATGAGTCCAAAAAAAACACTTGTGAAAAAACACTTGTGAAAAAAGTCTTGTGAGGAAAAGGAAAGCAGTCGTGCTTTAAAGAGAAAAAATCAAAATGATCATATCCATCAAATCAAATCGGAGAATAGCCAGTGAAAGAAGTCCCTTCTTTTATCCACCACCGCAGAAAACCGTACGAACACCTCCAGTGATAATGTAGGTAATTGAGACCCTTACCGGAAGCAGAGACCTGCTATCTCTAGCTAAGGTCAACCTCACGAGCAGATATAGCCCTCTGCAGGGACCAGTGTGGTAGAACGAAAAGAGGCGATCCTCCTAAATACTCCAGGTTCCAACAGCATCCGTCTCATAGATTAATCAGGTGCAGCAGATCTTACAGGATACTCCCAAAGTACATGCCATAAAAAACAAGGGCTACATAGCGTAATACTGTAATACTTCTTTAATTAAAACATAGCATATAAAACCAGGGTACTCACATTGTAGAAAATCAATATGCGCATATAAGTAAAAAAGCCAGCAAACGAATAAAAACGCCCGTCCTCGCGGGATCAACATGCGGCGTGGTGACGTCAGTGCGTAGACTCCGCCCTACATGTTTCGTGATAGGTCACGTCTTCCTGGGGCACGGGCAACGTCCTGCGTCACCACATAATATACTCCCTCTCTGCCCTCCAAACCTCTCTGCCCTCCAATCTGTCCGCCTGTCCTGCTAAAAATCGCAGATCCCTGCCATTACTAGTAAAAAAAATAAAATAAATAAAAATAAAATAAATCTATCCCCTATTTTGTAGACGCTATAACTTTTGCGCAAACCAATTAATATACGCTTATTGCGATCTTTTTTACCAAAAATATGTAGAAGAATACATATTGGTCTAAACTGATGAATAAATTATTATTTTTTTAATATTTTTTTTTCGGAGATGTATTATAGCATAAAGTAAAAAATATTGTTTTTTTTTTTCAAAATTGGCTGTCTTTTTTTTGTTTATAGCACAAAAAATAAAACATGCAGAGGTGATCAAATACTACCAAAAGAAAGCTCTATTTGTGGGAAAAGAAGGACGTCAATTTTATTTTGGTACAACGTCGCATTACCGCGCAATTGTCAGTTAGAGAGAAGCAGTGCCACATCGCAAAAAATGGCCTGGTCATTAGGAGGGTAAATCCTTCCGGGGCTGAAGTGGTTAAAATGTTTGACATTGTCAATTTGGTTGTTTTGCAGGATGGCTGGTAAGTGTGCTGGGAAATCTTTTGTTCGTGATGTGCATTGCCCTTCCATGTGCACCTTACTGCAAAAGCTAGTTATAGGTTGGGGTGTGTGCCACTTGTTTGTACAGAGAGCAAGCAGCAGTTGTGACTTTATAAGTGCTGAAACCGCCTCTTAGCATAATTATCCGTACAACAACATAAATTTAAAATTTACACTTTATTAAATTCAATAAAAGATGTCTATTATAAGTAATAGGCACCCCTTAAAAACATGAAAAGTTCATCACAACTCATTAGTATATCAAAAGACCCCCCAAGACATGTTAATTCCTCCCCATGGAAAGATGTAACTGACACTCATATAGAGATTACACTATGCACAACGCAAGGTAATAATTCACATAAGGGAGGAAAAACACAACCCGACACGTTTCGCCTTATTGGATTCTTCAGGGGTTTGAAAGGGGATGATACAATAGAGTTGCTGAAAGAGAAATAGATAGGTGTACCTTTGGATTCAATAGCTTGGGTTTCTAACCCCTATTCCTAGACAGAATCCGTGGCCCCTCTCTGGGGGTTTCCTTTTTCTGGCCTGCATACACATCCGGCAGGTACCCTTTGGGTGCCCCTCTGGTGTCTGACAGCTATGGCAGAAACATGAAATGCCTTCAGTGGCCCTCCTAAAGCTAATATGTATTTATTGTAAGTGATTAAAGCTATAGTCACATTATGTGTGATTTCTGACATGAATTATGGTTTGTTTTTGGATGTATATTATGTGTATCTATTTCTCTTTTAGCAATTCTATTGTATCATCCCCTTTCAAGCCCATGAAGAAGCCAACAAGGGATTGTGTTTTTCTTTCCTTATGTGATAGTATAATCTCTATATGAGTATCAGTTACATCTTTGCATGGGGAGGAATTACCATGTCTTGGGGGGTCTTTTGGATCACTAATGAGTTGTGATGAACTTTTCATGTTTTTTAGAGGTGTCTATTACCTATAATAGACATTTTTTATGGAATTTAATAAAGTTCTTGTTTGTATACTGAAGTATGAAAATTCTGAACCTAAAACTGTATCCAACTGCCGTCTACAGGATGGTTCACGCTAGAGTGATGCCAGACATTGCAAGTGATTCGTACCACATGGCTGTGCAGAACACATGTGATGTCTGTGCAATGCAATTTACAAACTGTATAGCTGAAATCACATCACATTCGCACCAAATTGGTGCAGGACTGATGCTGGAATCGGATTGCATGGGTGTTCACACCTATATGATCCGATTTCTGCACCATTTCACAGTTTGCACTGTGATCTGCAAATTGATCTGGGGGTGTCATTAACTTTACATTAACACCCCCAGCAGTTCGCAGATCTCAGTGTGAACCACTGTGCGATTCAGGTGCGATGCGGGAGCCAGGACTGAATCGCAGGGTTTTCCGCATTGCACCAATGTGAACCGGGACTAAATGGGGTAATCAAAGCAGTATTAAATATATATATATAAGTATATAATATATTGCAGCTTATCAATACTTAGATGTGGTAGCCGTATTCGTTTTCTCTTTTATTTTTTAGGGTTTTTACCTGATGATCTGGCCATTAACACATCTCTTGTATTATAGTGTCCCTACTCTAGATGAAGGAGCACAGGGGCACAACAGACAGTAGCACTGTTAATCTGGGAGGAGGGGAGTGTAATATGTACTATCATATTTAGATACACTAAAAAAAGGCCAAACTCCAGCTCACACTGCAGATACACAACCAGTTATAGCAACTGTTTTGTTCTTTTGGGATACATTGTTTATATAAATAAATAAACGCTGATCATTGTGAGTACCCCTGACAGTGGTAAGAGGTTTGTTTCAATACTCTTAAAAGAGAGGTGCATCTGCCCCCCTCCACTTCCAGACTGAGACCCAAGCGATCAAACACCACTGACTGTTTAGCTTTTAGTCTTCAGGGAGCAGATAGCTGGTGACTGTCAGTAATTGGCTCTCTGCTCTGCCCCTGCAGTGCTCCCTGGAGCGCTGGCCTGTGGAGGGGATGGGAGCGGCTGGCTCTCAGTAAGGCTGAGCCAGCTGCCGACTCAGGCATCTGTGTGGATCCAAACATCAAAGTCAGGAAAGATCCTGTCAGAGCCTGGACTTGAACCTGGGACCTCTGCTGTTGCTGGTAATGACTCTTCTTTCTGAGCTACCTACGATGCTGCACAGCATGCTGTCTGATACATTGGACAACCCTGCCTTGTGCCTTGACTTCTGCTAAATCATGAACTCTTTGTTCCTCTCATGAACTTCCGAGATATAAGCCATGTCTCTGCACTTCCTGTTTGCCAGGTTATTGTGCTCTTTTCAGCCAGTAACTGACTCTCATCTTCCCTGCTGCCGTCCATATTGTGCTACCACTCGTTATCGACTCTTGGTTTGTTCCTCGACTACGCTTCTGCCTGACCCTGCATATAACCTGCAACTACTCATTACTGACATTTGGCTTATTTTACTGACTATGCTTCTGTTTGATCCTTATCTGCTTATCCGCTTCTGGACACCAGTTTGCTCACCTTCTGGTGGGGCGACCCTGAGGATTACGACCTGATACTAGCACGCAGCCAAATCCATCTCCACCATCAGGAGCTCTGATAAAAACTGGTTAGTGCTTAGACTCTGCACCTCAGATGAGCCCGCATAATCCGCCAGGGTGACTGCCTGTGTACCTATCCTGCTGGTTGGTGGTAGTCCCGCTACTGTTATATCAACTGGTTTTTGAGCCTGACCCCTGATCGTGACAGATCCAGAACCTGGACTGGCTGAGTGCCGTTAGCCAACAGTAGGCTTTAGCCCTGAAAACGGGTCACAGGAGTGCTGAACGAAGTGCACTCCTGTGAACTCCAGGAGATGTAGGACCAAAAGAGATTTGACCCTACTTCTCCTTTTACAAATCATTTGCATTAGAGCTTGTTCTGTTGAAAAACACCAGACTTAATAGACAGATCACCAGGTGAAAATAAAAGAAAGATAACCTAAAAAAGAAAACTAATGTAGCTATCACATTTAAGAATTGATAAGCTGCAATATAATAAATGATGTGGGTTTAATACCCAATTCTGGCCATTTTCAAGGCTAATAGGCAAGGGATTGTCAAAAAAGGGCACAGCTTAGGTGTAACCAGATCTTAACAGTCCAGAATTATCTTATATTAACCACTTCACGCAAATCGCCTTATATAACCAGCGGTCGGGAGAAGTGGAATATCGGAGTATAGCCAGCAGCTATAGGCTATACCCTGTTACCGTTTTTTAGAGCGGGCGGTCAGCTATCCGGTGATAATGGCCGATGCGGCTCTGGAGCCGCTTGCCCTTTATTCTAGGCAGCGGGAGGGGACATCCCCCCCTCCCGCCACCATCCACTGACCTTCCCCGGCCTCCCGCCCCACCGGGAGACCGGAGCGTCCATCTGCCCCGTCCGCTGGCTGTGTGGAGTCCAGATAGAAGCCAGAATCAGCTCCGATCGGGTCTCCTTCGTGTATTACCGCAAGGGACGTCACTTTCGGTTTACTTGGTGCCAATGGCACGATTTAAAAAAAATACAGTATTCAGAATCTCTGTTTTTGACGATCTGAAAACTTTGAAGTGCAAAGAAGGGATTGGGGGTCTTTTACTGTACCTGTCACCACTTATTACTGTCACAAGGGATGTTTACATTTCTTGTGACAGCAATAAAAGTGATCAGATTTTTTTTTAAAGGAACAGTGCTAAAAAAAATAAAATAAAATAAAAAAAATAAAAAATTTTTAAAGTGTCACCGTACCCGCGAGCTCGCACAGCAAAGAAAACGCATACGTAAGTCGCGCCCGCATATGTAAACGGTGTTCAAACCACACATATGAGGTATTGCTGCGATTGTTAGAGCGAGAGCAATGATTTTAGCACTTGACCTCCTCTGTAACTCTAAACATGTAACCTGTAAAAAATTTTAAATGTCGCCGATCGAGATTTTTAAGCTCCAAAGTTTGTTGTCATTCCATGAGCGGCACAATTTTGAAACATGACATGTTGGGTAACAATTTACTTGGCGGAAAATTATTTTTCACAATATAGAAAAATATTGGGCTAACATTACTGTTGTCTTATTTTTTAACTAAAAAAAGTTAATTTAAAAAAAAAAAAATGGTGCTTATAAGACCACTACGCTAATACGGTGCGACAAAAAGTATTGCAACGACCACCCTTTTTCTTCTCTAGGGTGTTAGAAAAAAATATATAATGTTTAGGGGTTCTAAGTAATTTTCTAGCAAAAAATACTGATTTTAACTTGTAAACAACAAGTGTCAAAAATAGCTCTGGGGCTGAAGTGGTTAAAATGTTATGCCTTCCAACATGCTGCCATGGGGGTACATGTACCAAAAATATTTAAGTACCATACGGTGGGGAGAGCATCCTCCTTTCAATGCAACTTCACAAGCAACATGGGAAAGCATCAAACCTTTAAATTACATGCTTGGGTGATGCCTTTAAGCTGTATAGGGTGTTACGGAATAGTACATTTTTCACAAACACTCACTTTTTTGTGAGAACTGCTAATGCTCACTTTTTCTCCTCCTCCTTTTGCTAATTCCGCCATAAAGACAGAGTGTTGGGGTGCTGGTGGTGAAGAGTAGGATTAGGTTTCACTGCAGGAGATGCCTTACCATACACTCCGGGCACCTGTGCTGGCATTACAGAAGCTTCAGGCAGGAGAACCACTGGTCTTGCAGTAGCTCCCCTCAATGGAAATTGGAAAATTAAATTCTCATCCAGTGCAACCTGATTCCAACCAATAGAGAGGAGATCCCTACTCCTGCAGCTGACTCTCACCACTCTGACTTGAGAGGCATAGCTGATCACACACCAGCTCTTGACAGAAATGCTGATATTCTCCTGCTTGCCTCAGAGACATCCCAAGGGTACATAAAGCTTGCAATAAATCAATGGGCCACATGACACACCACATGCCCAATACCTTGACTTAGGCTGGGTCATCATAGGTAACGTCTGTCTGGATAATGTCAGGAGGTCTTCCACAGCTACTTCTTTCAAGATACTTGCCCTGCAAAAAATGGTTACATTACTTGTTTTGAGCAGTACCCACATCATTACCATGTCAAAGAAAGACTTAGCAGTAAAGTCATGCAACAGTTTTTCACGCAAAGTCATAACAAGACCCTTCATTTCTGGGATGATAATGGCAGCACTGCAGTGTTCAGTATAGCAACTAGAAACAATGAGCAGGCAACCACCATGGAAAACAAGAAGTTCCTAAAAGCTATGAGTAATTAGTTCTATCTGGACAATTCTTCAGTAGCACCACTACCATTTTGTGTCTCAAGAAAGAAACTTCCAAATAATGTTCAGCATGCAGAAACATGATTTACTTTATTACAGCACACCCTGAACAGAAAACCTGAGATGGAAAAACACTTTGTTGACTTTATGCAGAAGGTGTTTGTAAGAGATCACGCTGAGCCTGCACCATCTCTCATGGAAGGAGAGGAAGGTTTGTACCTTCCATGCTTTGGCATGTACCATCCTCACAAGGTAGACCAGGGTGGTCTTTGACTCCAGTGCTTGATATGACAGTGTTACCCTCAGTGATGTCCTTTTCACCAGGCCTAATATTAACAACAACCTTATAGGGGTTTTGCTCAACTTCAGAAAATAACCAGTTGCTGTTATGGCTGAAATTGAGCAAATGTTCCACTGTTTTATTATTCGAGAAGACAACAGAAACTTCCTCAAGTTCTGATGGTATCACCAGAATGGTGAATACTTCACACTGATTCTACATCAGAGCTAATACTTTCACTCAACATCAAAGTTTAAGACAAGAGTTCTCACTGTTTTATACGCTTTTCAAAGTAGTCTTCTGTTATATAAACTTTTGAACCACTTATCCCTCTTGCTCATCTATTTGCAACCAATACTGAGGAGCATGAAAAGTGTCATGGATGGCACATCTGTAAAGGGCCTCCCACCATTGAGAAAAAATTGCAAGCACAAAAAAGGTCATCATTGGATGTGTTCAACATAAAGTGTACTCACAAGAGATTGATAACATATCAAAGGGACCCAACCTTTCTAAGGATAGCCTGCTTTACAAATGAAACCCAATGATTGATCACAAAGAGTTACTTTGAGTTGGCGGTTGCGTAGGGAAGTCCATTCTGTTCAGTGAGGACAGGTTGACATCACATCACTGCACTGCTGGTTTTACATCATCATGAGCAAGTTCAGCACCAAGGACAGCACTTTTTGGAAGGAGCAGTAAGATCTGCAGGGTTTTGTCAGGATGGAAAGATACATATCCTCTGTCCGTAACAAATGTGTCAAGTGTCAAAAATTGCAAGGAAGGCACCAACATCAGATGACTGTCTATGTGTGTGGCTGTGTGCTATGTAAGAATCCGTCCCAATTATGCCAGTGGAAACCAGAGCTCTGAAGCAGGAGAGGGTGCAGAGTGAGTCTCACAGCACCATTGCCATTATTATTGGCAATGGACAGGGATTGTGTTAATGCGCACATTCGGCATCAGATGCCTGATGAAAGAAAATGCTGTGAGACTCGCTCTGCACCCTCTCCTGCTTTGGAGCCCTGCTTTCCCCCGGCACTATCTGGACAGATTCATGCATAGCACACAGCCACACGCGCCGACAGTCATCTGTGTTCACCTGCCATGTGCTGTATTTTTTACCATCATGTGAGTGCATTACCTTCTATTAAACTTGTTTGGTTTTAAAATGCTACACTTAGATTGGCGCCACCTCTCTCTCCCTTTTCTCCATTGATTTCAGAGCCCTCTTCTACTCTGACAGGCGGCTGCCTTCACAGTGACTTTACTGGGACCCTATTTGCTAGGCTTATCCCAGCAACGAATGAACTTTTCATTACCAGGACTTTTTACCATTGTTTTTATGTTGTCTCCCTATATTGCCTTTGTACCTGCACACTTTCTGTGTGCATTCCTTTGGTTAGTGTGTCACCATCCGACATTCATGGTCATTTGTATCCTGGTGCTCTCATACATCCATATTTATTGCGATTGTATGTTATAGCTATCTCACCACAACTGGGTCAGATATACAGGTCACACTTGCACTGCTTAGATTGGGAAAGCAGAACATTAAGAGTTTTCTCAAAAAAACGTTTCCAGTTTGGGTTAACCTTTTGATGGCGTAGGAAACTGTACTCACTATCACCTTGGCTTTTTACAATTTCCTTAAAGGATAGATGTACACTTTTAAGAGTTATAATGATTTGCCTGTGGTGTGTTGTTTTGTTAATTGCCTTACACTACTTCCTTCAGGACCAAATAAGTCTTTGTCCAGTAACAGTTATTTTAACACCGGTTTATACAGACAAAATGTGGGGCTCCTGTTAGAATTGTTTGTATCAAATTTTAGGGCTTAAAGTGGTAATAAACCCAAAAACCAAAATATTTTATATTGCGGCTTACCAATTCTGAAATGTGGTGGCTGCATTCATTTTTTTTTAAATTTTCACCTGTTAATCTGGCCAGTAAGTCTGTTATTTTTCAACTTCCAGACAAGGAGTCTGTTAAGATGCTGAGAAAAAACATTTAAAGGGGAAGTAAACTCAGATTTTTTTTCTTCCCTGCAAAGTAAAGGCATTAATGTGCTAGTACGTAACACTTACCTGCAAACAAAGCCTGCTCAGTCCCCACTGAAGGCCGCATCCATCTTTGTAGGTATTTACAGTACCTATAAGGTACCTTATTCTAGGCTTACCCATAGGTACAAAGTATACAGGAAGGTTTACTTCCGTTTTAATCCTGCTTACAATAGTCATCTGTTATTTATTTATGTAAAACCTTTATCGCTAAAGGGAAATGAAAACCGTTACTGTAGCTGCTTGAAAAGTTGTTAGTTATAATTCTACTTTAATTTGTTAGTCAAGTCCATAATCCATCCATGCTAATGTATCTAACACTACCCTCTCCCAAGATTGACAATACTGCTGTCCTAGGGACTGCAAGGGTCTGTCCAAGATCTCCATTGCTCCTCCATCCAGAGTGGAGATACTCTATGACAGGAAGTGTGTTACTGGCTGGATCACCAGGTGAAAATAAAGGAAAAAAGACTCAAAAAGAGAATCAATGCAGCCACCCCATTTGGGGACTAGTAAACTGCAATATATACAGTATATTTTTTGCCTTTGGGTTTAATACTGTTTTATTTTAAAACTGTAAATATGGTAGTATTTAAAAACTTTTGACCAGTCATGTGTTCTAATTTTTTACACTATTAAAAAAAAGGGAAATATTGGGTCAATTCACAAAGATTATCCCTAACGCTACTGCACCTAAAATACCACTAACTCCTAATTGGCAATAATTATGAGTTTCTGTGAGGTGTCTATTAGGGAGAGCAAAAATTGTGTTGTCCTGTGACCCATTTTCAGCAGACAGTGGGCTGAAGCCGCTGTCGGCTGATGTCACAGAGCCGTTGAGAGGCTGAGCCGGCCATTCCCATCCCCTCCACTATCAGTCAGCAGCTCTATGCTCAGGGAGCTGTGAGAAGCAAGCGATAAGCGGTGTTAGATCGCTCGGTTCTCAGTGTTAGAGGCACCGGGGGACAGATGCAGCATTGGACCCATGCTGCATCCACCTAGGTGAGTATGATTCTTAAAAAAAAAAAAAAACCCATACACCTCTTTTAAGATATAAAGCACCAATTTCATATCTTTGTGATCATTTTGTTTACAAACTAAACAAAATATGAAAACTTTCTGAAAATGAAGGTTACAATAAGTTGCATATTAAAGTGATTTGACCCAAATGTTCTTTACCATCATAATTCTGCTCATTGTCTTTATTGGTAAGACAATGCTTAAAAGCCATCTGGGAACTGTTCACTCATCCAACAAAGATGAATTCTTCCCTATGAGTGCCAGAAAAAAGGAAGGTGTGCAGGATTCGTTCTTCATTTACAATGACATAAAAAGATGCAAGGTCTGCTGAGCATGGTACTTTGCCCAGTGGACAGGAGCATATATTTAAATCTTAATTTAACACATAATATCCTGCTAAAAATTCTTACAAATCTTAGAAGTCAGTATCCACTGACTGTGATGATGAAGGATATCACAAGTTATCACATTGCATTCCTCATTGATTTCCAATCATATTTTACTCCTGACCATGGTGTTTATTGCCCATTGCTGGTTGCTTAGTAGTCTGTGACTATTTTAATACAGTTCTTCTTTAGCAATTAGCCATCTAGCCATTGTACATTGTACTTAAACAGCCAGTAGGCTCACTCCTGAGAGGGAGAGGGCATATTAAAATGTCCTCCTGCTCCCAATGCTCGTCTGCGCCATCTAGGGTGCACAGCATTGTGTCCTGTGACTTCTGTGTCCTTCAGATCACATATGGAAACAAAGTCTGCATGTTGCAGCCAGCCCTCTGTTTCCTCTCACACTGATCGGCTGAGTGTTTTGTTAGCAATTGGAGGAGATTTTTTTAAAAAAACATGGTACCGTGTCACCAAAGCAGCCAGGCAGTTTACCTGATCACTAGCCACCCAGTACAATGTCACTATGGTAACACTATAGTGGGGTGGCTAGTGGTCAGGGACACTATCTGACTGTTCTGATGACACCTTATGCAGCCAGCCTGTGTCTCTCTTCACTAACCACACCAGTACAATGTCACCATACCAGTACAGCCTACCACTGTGTCCCTGTTCATTATCACAGCAGTCACAGTAATGCTGGACCAGTGCAACCAGCAATAGTGTTCCTGATTGTTGCTACACTAGACCAGTGCAACCAGCAGCAGCGTTCCTGATCAATGCCACACCAGACTCAGTGTCACCAGACCAGTGTAACCTGGCAACACTTTTCCTGATTGCCGCCACACCATTTCCATTGTCACCACACTAGCACAAGCCATAAACAGCATTGCTGAACACCGGCATACCGGTACAGTGTCACAAGGCCAATGAAAGCCAGCAAAGTATTCCTGATCACTCTCACCTCAGTCCCAGTGTCACCAAAGCAGTGCAGCCAACAATAGTGTTCCTGATCACTGCAACACAAATTCCAGTGTCACCAGACCAGTATAAGCCAGTCATAGTGTTCCTGATTGCACACCACACTAGAAGCCAGCAACAGTGTTCCTGATTGCTGCCACACCAGTCATAAAAGTCATCAGATGCAATCATTTTGAGGTTACTAGCGGAAGTCCGACCCGGGTTTTTCCATCCACCGTGGCAGAGCTAGGAAGGCAGAGGGAGGGGGGGACATCCCCTCCTGCTGCTTGTAATAGCAACCGAGTGGCTGGTTAGCGGCTTCAGTTGTTATTATTGTTTATAAATTTCAAATACTGTATATATACCATAGTTAGTGGACTCTATAACTTTCACACGGACTAAATAATATACAGTATTATCTGTTTTTTTGTAGCAGAATGCATTTTTGTCTAAATTTATGAAGAAAGATTATTTATGCAAAGTTTTTAGCAGAAACTAAGGGAAACAGTTTTTACAGTGTGCACAGTCATGTTGGAACAAGAAGGGGCCATCCCCAAACTGTTCCCACAAAGTTGGGAGCATGAAATTGTCCAAAATGTATTGGTAGGCTGTTGTCTTAAGAGTTCCCTTTACTGAAACTAAGGCCAAGCCAAACCCCTGAAAAACAACCCCAACTGTAATCCCCCCTCCACCAAATGATTTGGACCAGTGCACAAAGCAAGGTCCATAAAGCCGTGGATGAGCGAGTTTAGGGTGGAGTAACTTGACTGTCCTCAACCCGGTAGAACACCTTCAAGATGAATTAGAACGGAAACTGCGAGCCAGGCCTTCTCGTCCAACATCAGTCCCTGACCTCACAAATGCGCTTCTGGAAGGATGGTCAAACATTCCCATATACGCACTCCTAAACCTTGTAGACAGGCTTCCCAAAAGAGTTGAAGCTGTTATAACTACAAAGGGTGGGTCAACTCAATATTGAGCCCTACAGGCTAAGACTGGGATGCCATTAAAGTTCATGTGTGTGCAAAGGCAGGCGTCCCGATACTTTTGACAATATAGTGTAAGTCCAAGTGTTAGTAGACTTATGTAAGCCAGCGACAGTGATTATGATCACGGCAACACCAGTCACATTGTCACTAGTCTTTTCAGTGGTGAAATGGATTGGCGTGGGAGCACATGGAAGATGCGAGCAATTGGCAGGGGGTGGCATTAAAGTGGAACTGTAGGGTTGCTATCCTTGTGTCAATGCATACTGACTCACTGGAATAAGTATGTAGGTCAGGAGTTCTAATTTCATTGACTGCATGCTGGTTCCAGGTCAGGAGGTCAACATGTATTGTAATAAGAACCAGTAGGCCATGCATCTTCAAAAACAAATGAGAAATCCCATTGCCTATATTTCTATCACAATGTTATGTAACTCATTTTAACCCTAATCAGCAAGTCTCACACATGCTTCGGGGAAGGACTGAATCCTGTTTCTACATGATTCTGGAGAGTGCCTTTCTGAAAGACAGCAAGTCATTTTCTTAGATCTGGTGTCCCTATAACATAAGATTATTAGCAGCAAAGCATTATAAAGAGTGGATGACCTGGTGAACTAAAGCCAGGTCTAATGATAGGCTTTCATATGGAGTAAAATGACTCCTCTGCCCAGTGCCTAAAGGAGTGGATGGTGAAAAAAAGGTAGGAGGGCACTGATAGCTAAAATGCAGACCCTTACACAATGGCTGCTAGAGTCTGCAATTGTGGATACCAAGAGGTACGTTGTGGGAATCTGCTTTGTTTTTGGAGGCATTACTTTTAGGAGCCACAGTGTAACTAATACACTGTTGAATTACACATATGTGAATATGTGAACTGTTCTGCTTGACAAAAGATTTGCCATTCTGTTTAGCCAGTACAGTAAGTGTGATCCATACAGTTCTTCCTGTGACACAGTAAGGTCTTGGGCCTCCAATATGGTTAAGCAGTACAGCTCGGCCCAGGGAACATTTTCAGATTTCTGATTGGACAGCAAAGGAGAAACAACAGACTGAGGAGTTACTATCAGGGCCGCTGATAGGCCAGTACAACTGGCCCTTCCGTACCCCTTGGCTTGTCAGGGGGGCCCGGGTGTCACACCGTAAATTAATTTCACTTGTCATCTATTCTTGTGTGAGTGAGTCAGTGTCAGTGATTTGAGAAGGAAGGACTATTTTCCCTTTTTCGGGATGTGTCCTTCCACGCCTGTGCGTGCCGGCGTGCCGCAGGATGTCAGATGGTGAGAGAGTACCCGGGGGCCGGCGCCGGCGGAGTGATTCAGGTGCGGTGCGGCCGCCGGCCTGGCTGACAGGGAAGAAGGAGCGGGGAACGGAGGGGAGAGGCGCCACCCGCGGCCCGCAGAGGAGAGGCGAGTCTCTCAAGTCTCAACTAAATTACCAGAGGTCCAGTCAGTCCAGAGGCAGAGAGACCGCGACCAGACCGAGTCCGACCACGGTCCTCCTGTTGTTGTCCACTCCAGAGACTCCAATCACTGTCCAGAACACCAGTAACCAGAGAGCCAGAGACCAGAGAGAGACCACCAGACCAGAGAGCAGAGTAGTATTCGGGATCGACGAAGAGGGGGAGGGCAGCCGCAGAGGAAGTTCAGCCTGAGCTGAGCTAATAAGGTGTGTCAGTGTGACTGTGTGCTGCCTGTGCCTGGCCTGCAGTCAGATTGAGATTGTAATGTAATGCATTCATTTGATTAAATTGCTTAGGTTAGAAATCATGGATGGATGGATGGATGATCCATCCTCCATCCATCCATGATTTCTAACCTAAGCAATTTATTCAAATCAATGCATTACAATCTCAATGTAACTAAACTAATTTAACGAATCCAATC
>BLSH010092342.1:579909-594273 GCA_018402905.1 Glandirana rugosa
ACTGTCTCTGCAGGTGTAGCGTCTTTTATTTAAACGCCAAAGAAATGGAAACCAGAGGTGACATTCATCGCCGCCATATTGCTGCACCCCGCACTCATCCTCAGTAAGGATACAGAGAGAAGGCGGCAAGCAGACATCTTCCAGAGTTTCTAATTTCACATGTATTTTTAACATTAAATGTAGCTTACATACTGAAATACAGGATTTTGAAATCCGTCTCACTGTTTTGATGCTAAATTTTAAAAGCAGCAGTGTTCTGTGATATTTGCTAAGCCGTGAAATCGGCAGGTTTGCCGCTGCTTTTAAAATTGAACATTGAAACAGTGCCATGTATTTGTATATACTATATTTTCATATGTAAACTCCATTAACTGTTAAAAATAAGTGTGAAATTAAAAACTCTGGTGGGTGTACAAAGATGTTCAATTGCGGCCTTCTGCCTGTATTCTTAGTGTGGACGAGTGCAGGTGTAGCAACATGGTGGCGATGAACGTCACTTCTGTTTTCCATTTCCGTGGGGTTTCAATAAAGGATGCACTCAAAAAAACCTGCACTTTTTTTCAAGGCGGGATCTGGGGAGGGGCCAGGGGTGGGGCTGAAGGAGGGATCAGGGGCGTGACCAGGGGTGGGGCTGAAGGGGGCCCCGTCAGGTAGGCTGTAGGGGGCCCCATGATTTCTATCAGCGGCCCTGGTTACTATACTCCCTTCAGTATAGCTTGCAGCAATGCCTAGCATCTAGTGCTGACACCCCAGGCATGAAGCTGGCCATACGCTAGTGGACTTTCGTTAGAAATATTTCATTTTAAAGCAGAACTTAAATCACTCAATTAACATTAACAATGTTTTATTCCATATGCTGTTAGCCTTAGTAAATGGATAGGAAGGTATATTATATTTATTTGTTTTAAACTTTTTTTTTTTCTTCAGTTGCCTCCTGCTTTTTGACCTAGACCAAAATTATGTCATACATCCCAGGAGTCTTTATTGGCATTTTTTTCTATTATCTGAAGGAGGTTTTTTCCCAGCTAAGCACACCCTCCTGCCTGCATGTCTGAACTAAGGGCAAGTAAATGCTACATGAATCATCTTCCCTTACTTAACTGCTTCCCATACTGCCGATTGCAAAATGATGCCCGGGAGGGAGCCCTGTCATCCTGGGAAGACATCACCTTAAGTAATCCTAGGATAACTCCTCTCCTCCGGCACGATCTGTCACCAACTGTGGCCCGCTACTAGTATCATGTGTATGTTGTGACCAATCACAGCAAATCGTGGTAACACTGTATTGCTCTGGTCACTGTATGTAAAAAAAACTTTGTAAATAAAAAAAAAAATGCAATAAAAAAGAAAAACATATTTTAAAAACAGAAAAAATATATATATTTTTTTTACATTCACCAGTGTCCCTAATTGCCACCACACCAGTTATATGATGATGTTGATGATAACAGGATATGAAATATTTAAAGCATTTGTAAAAAAAACATTTTTTTAAAAATGTCTTCATTTTCCAAAAAATTGTGACAAAAAATTACAACTTTAACCACTTCAATACTATGCATTTAGAACACTTTCCTACTTAACCAATTTTGGGCTTTCAGTGCTGTTGCGCTTTGAATAACAATTGCACGGTGGTGTGACGATGTACCCAAACAAAATTTTTATCATTTTGTTCCCACAAATAGAGCTTTCTTTTGGTGGTATTTGATCACCTCTGCTTTTTTCATTTTTTGCGCTACAAATAAAAAAAAAAAAAAATTTTGAAAAAAAAAAAAAATCTCTGTTTCTGTCACAAAACTTTGTAAATAAGTAAATTTTCTCCATCACTGATGGGCACTGATGAGGCTACACTGACGGGCACTGATGAGGCAGTACTGATTGGCACTGATGAGGCGGCACTGATGAGGTGGCACTGACAGGCACTGATGATGAGGCACTTCTATGCAGCAATAATGAGCACTGATAGGCAGCACTAATAAGCAGCACTGATGGGCACTGATAGGTGGCACTGATATGCAGCACTGATGGGCACTGATATGCAGCACTGACAGACACTGATAAGCAGCCCTGATGGGCATACATAGACGGCACTGATTGGCACTAATAGGCGACACTGGGCACTGGTAGGGGGCACTGATAGGTGGCACTGGTAGGTGGCACTGGTGGGCACTGATAGGTGGCACTGGTACGCACTGATAGGGGCACTGGTGGGCAGATGCACTGATAGGGGCCCATTCCCTGGGGGTCTAGGGTGGCATCTGAAGGTGGCACTGAGTGCCATCCATATTGGGCTCTATGCCCCTTACCTGGTGGTCTAGGGTGGTCTCCCTGGTGGTCCCTGGTCGGCTCCCCGGTGCTGCTGGGTGGACACATCCTTGGTGGTCCCTGGGCAGGCTCCCTGGTAGTCTAGTGTGGTGATCCTAGGGGGCTGTGCTGATAAACCATCAGCACAAACCCCCCTGTCAGGAGAGCAGCCGACCGGCTCTCCGCTGCTCAGGCCTGCAGACCTGAGTACAGGAAAAGCCGATAAACAGCTTTCCTATGTTACACTGTGACCAGCCTTGTTTGGTCACGGCTCATCACATGGTAAAGTGCTTCAGATGGAAGCACTTTACCGAGATCGGTAATGCGGGGGGTCAGACTGACTGCCCACACCACTGATCGCCGCGATGTGCGCCCCCCCCCCCCCCGTGCGCGCGCCGGCTTGTTATCCTGCTGGATGTCATATGACGCCCAGTCAGGATAACTGAACCACTTCCTGGCCGTCATTCTGCATACGGCGGTCGGGAAGTGGTTAAAACACTCGCCATGCCTCTTACTAAACTGTCTACTTTCCAAAAAGGGGTCATTTGGGGGATATTTGTACTGTCCTGGCATTTTCGGCCTCAAAGAAGGAGAAAGGCCGTCAGTAAATCTGGATTGATCGATTTTCAGATATATACCATAGTTTGTGGACTGTATAACTTTCCTAAAGACTAAATAATATATACTGATTTGGGTTATTTATTAAGCTTAAAACACCACACTTACAATAAAACAACTTGTTATAAGAATAAAACCACAAGAACCGGACATACACATCTGCTTCCGTCCCTTCCGGTAGCTTGTTTGCCTCCGCTCACACCCTACGCGTTATGTCACCATCATGTAATTTCCTCATTTCTCATTGTACGTGCGATATTTTAAGCTTAATACATTTTAAAGTTTAAACAATAGCTCACTATGGGAGGTTTTTTCTACATGTACCTATACCTTGGGCGAGATTAACACCAGAACACAATACAGAGGAACATCTTAAAGGACACGGCACCCACCAATAGACCTAGAACAGAGTGAAGTTTGACCAAGAGGGCCCCTAGTGGATAGAGACCATAGAAGGATCCATTTACCTGGAGGATATATGATTCATGCTGAGACACAAGTAATAAGACAGTGAGAGTTTTTTGAGCACAATGGTGACAGAGTGACACTGATAAGAGACACAGAAGTCCAGTCTGAGCACAAGAGGTGACGAGCAAAGAACACCAGAGACTGAATTTTTATAATATTTATTATAATTTTGAAGAACTATGGGCCACTTTTAATATGTATAGGATTATGAATGTGTATTCGCCAATTGCAAGAAGTGGGTTTATATTATATTTTATATATGTTGCATTTGCAAAGTATCACTGAATTTATTTGAGTTATTTACATACATACAGAACACATAATCAATGCATAGCACTATTTTTGTGTAGCATCATTTCATTTGCATATGTGTATACACTTTATAGATGTGGGAATACTATAGGTGTTTGCAGCAGTTAATTTAGTATTACCGTATTTATCTGCCTATAACATGCACTTTGTTCCCCCTGAAAACAGAGTGCAAATCACGTGTGCATGCTATACGCTGATATTTTCCATTGGGCTGCCTCAGAGGTGAAGGGGGGGTGCGAGTGCCATTGGATTACACAGAGTGGGGATCTCCCGCTTACTCAGCTGCTGCTGTTATACGAAGTCCCGCCTCCTGGACTGGCTCCTATGATAGACAGCACACTGATCCAATGCCGGGTCATGTGATGTCTATCATAGGAATCGGTCCAGGAGGTGTGACTTTGTATAGCAACGGCAGCTGAGTAAACGGGAGATCCCCACTTTGTGTAATCCGGCGGCTCTAATCTCCATGATCTGGCAAGGCTGTGCTGATGGGCACTGATCAGGCTGCATTAAAGGACAATGGTGAGGCTTCAGATGGGCACTGATCAGGCTGCATTGATGGGCACTGGCGAGGCTGCATTGATGAGCACTGGTGAAGCTGCAGATGGGCACTGATCAGGCTGCATTGATGGGCAATGGTGAGGCTGCAGATGGGCACTGGTCAGGCTGCATTGATGGGCAATGGTGAGGCTGCATTGATGGGCAATGGTCAGGCTGCATTGATGGGCACCGACCCTTATTTTGCATCAAAAGAATTCCTGAAACTTCCCTCTTAAAATTAAGGTGCGTGTTATACGCCGATAAATACGGTATTTATCATTTATTCACTGATTGATAGCGCGGGAGTACCACCCTTATTTTTTGAGTCATCAAATGTACTGAGACATTTTCTATGAATATTTGTACAAATGTTTATATGAGAATCTACTACTTGTAGTTTATTGCCAACTTTAGTCAATCTCTGCATACTATTATGGTTAAACTAATTTAAATTATTTTTTAAAGGAGACATAATTACCTTAATTGCTGTTTTCATCTGTCTGATGTTCAGCTTTAACTGTTAAGATAATTGATTTGCTTTATCTACTGTATGTTTTCTGTAATTCCTTCTTATAACATTTCTTTTTTGCAATTATTCCTTACATTATAAATAATGAGCAAAAGGATTCTTTCTAGAGCGTGCCACCGTCCCAAAATAGTAAATGCAGAAAAGAAGTGTGGGAAACCACCACATGTAATGGACGTTTGTCGGCACACCACGAGATAACCAAAAATGTTTTTATAAAAAATATATATTTTATTTCAAAATCGTTAAAACCAAAAGTTACAAACTTTTTAGTATGAAAGTAGATATATCTGTATTCAGACATAAAACATCTCCAGATCTATATTAATTAAGGTCAATATACCCAACAAACAGTGATACCAGCTACCAACAAACAACCATGATCTGTGTGCATTGGATCTGCAATAGGTCGACACGTTTTGCTTCAAATCAAGCTTCTTCAGGACCTTATCTCAGCACGGATGTAGGTTGCCGGGGTAGCTTATCAAAAGAAAAACACAGTGCATATCAATATTCAAACAGTACATAGTTCATTTTGTTACAATCTAGTACATCATGGTGTATACTGCATGTATTCTACTAAGTAGTGCTTACATATGGCTCAATACGATCAGGGAGAGCATTCAGGGGGGCGGACATAGGGGATATACTCATCAGTCCCAATGAATGAATTTACAAAAAAAAAATGTACAGACCTGTCTTTTCTATACAGAGACCACAACTGCAGACAATAGAATTTAAAAATACATTTAATGATTTTTTAAAGAATACACAACTGCATTAATTGTCTTTTTTGTATCTGCCTGGAGACCATAAACTTTTGATAATACAATAATACAGCATGCTTTATCCTCTGCTACTATTTCATAACATATTGTTTGGCTGTAAACCTGCTTTAGATTATAAGAGTGATGTTTTATTGGTTAAAGGAAAATAACATGTTTCAAACGTAGCACGCTCCTAGGTAGGTGCTAGGATTAATTTGATTTATTGGTGGCTCACTGTGTTCAGTGAAGCTGTACTTTATTTGCCAGGTAACTATTTAGCTTGCCTCAGTCTAACCAGTGTGGCTGCAATTGGTTTGTCAGGTAAATTTAGCTGTCCTCACTATAACCAGTGCAGTTGCCTGTTCAGTGTTTAAGCTACTGCTAGTTTGACTGCCTTTTATGCTTTCCAGAGAGCTGCAGAATTCTCTTGAACATAGGTGCAAATAGCAGTAGGAATATTTGTACAGCCCTGGCCAATCCTAGGGAGGATGGCCCTAAAGGCTGCTGGGAGTCTGTATAAGTACTCTGAGACACAGGGCTTCGTAGTCTTTGCCTGCAGAGGGAAGGTCCAGCCTGGAGGGCTTGCTGCCCTCCAAGGCAATGCTGCCATGTGCTTGCTGTTTGTGAGACCTCAGGTGGATGACCTGAGGGCCTGAATGTTGAAGCTACAGAGAGCTGACTAAGGGTCTGTCTGCAGAAGATCTAGTCAGGTATCACAGGAGAAAGGTTTTGCTTGGAAGTTGGAAGGAGGCAACAAACTGACCCTGGACATTTTGTGAGTGCAGACAGTGAGAGAGATCTAAGATACTTTTGGGCTGCTGCTGTCCCTCCTGTGCTAGAGAGCCAGCTGTGTATTTGTTTAAAGGGGTCATTGGCTGGTCATCTTGTTCTGTGTGTAGGGACTCTGCTCTTGCCATTCTAAAGAAGAAGCTTTTTCCCTTTTAACTACTGCTACTACAAGCCAAGTCCACAGTTTGCTATTACAAGGACTTCTGCTTCAGCTTTTCAGAAAGGTGTTTACTGTCCTCAACCTGTACATAGTTCTTATTTTTGGAGTATCCCACTCACTTCCCTCAACTCTATACCAGTTACTCCAAAAATAAAATACTAAAAAGAACACCCCTAGACTGTCTGTTGAGGAAAAGAGTGACTGTGATTGTAATTATTAAATACAAAATTCGCGCTTGTGGAGAAAATATACCTATTAACATGCAGCCGCTATACACAAAGAGAAAAAAATCACCAAAAAATAAATAAAACCAAAATACAGTGCTTGCATAAACTTCAAACAATAATGTGCATAAAAATAGAAAGTGCAAATAATAATATAGTCCAGAATACGTGAAAAAAGTGCTTAGGTGCTTAAAGGTGCTTGCAATCTTCAAAGTGCCAAAGTGCTTCAAAAAGTGTGGGGTGTCACCCCGTAGGCGTCCCTACTCCGTTGATGATGCCTATGGGTAGGCGAGATGCGTTGACGTAATTTCCGCTATCTGGTTTCCGTGGACATCACTTCCGGTTCTTTTGGAACGCACGCTATCTGGCGGCGCTCGTGTCTTTTCCTGGA
Source organism: Glandirana rugosa (assembly GCA_018402905.1). Taxonomy (NCBI): domain Eukaryota; kingdom Metazoa; phylum Chordata; class Amphibia; order Anura; family Ranidae; genus Glandirana; species Glandirana rugosa. Next base: position 587,009 of record BLSH010092342.1, read on the forward strand.
TGTTACAGGCTAATGTTGATCGGCTATCTTGTGAGTACTTTTATTTTCTGCACAATAAAACTATCATTTTACAGTACTTTACTATTGTGGTCCCCCCTCATAGGAACACCTATGTGATTGTAAATGCCTGGCTGCGGGGCAATCTACAGGGAAAAGAACCTGGGCAGATCCCAGCAGCTCTTGCGGGAGTAAGCGCTACACAAAGGAAAGACTGCGGCTGTTATCTTGAAAATTTACAACACAAATATAATGCTAAACTCTAGCTTTACTTTTTTCTCCTTATAGCAACTCCTCTACTGTGTTAAAACTAACAACTCTCAATTCCTTGCAAACTTGCACCTCCACAATATAACACTTTGAAGTTGTAGCAGTTATCTTGAGTCCACCTTCATTTCCTGTCTGAACAACTTTAATCATCAATCAATACCCTCTCCTCCTGATCATTACTACCATTGTCCACCTCTCACAGCTATTAGCTTTCTCTGCTAACAGTCATTTTGTTCTCAAGCATTATATGAAAGAACATATCCCCTGCATCCCTTTAGACTTGCCTGCCACCCCTCCCATCAAACTTGGAGCAAAGACCAGCAGAGAGACCCGGTGATGATGCCACTGAATCTCAAAAGAGGTCATAAAAACAAAATGATTTGATTGAAAAAGATGTATGTTGATTGAGGAGCAAGGGGGGACATGAGAAGGAATTATATGCATTAAAAGGACCCTCTCACCACTGCATTTTATATATATATATATTTTTTTTTTTTGCCTTAGTAAATTTTCCCCATGGCAGTGTCATGTTCTCTATGCCCTTTTTAAAAATAACTGTTAGCCTTGAAAATGGGCAACATTTTGTATCAAGATGAGCCCTCATAGACTTCAGTGATGTTAGCTTTTAAGTTTGGTCTTTGTAAATTTCAAACAGGATTCAACAAACCCCCCACAAAATGTCCCAGGGCAGATTTTCCCAAAAGAGGAACAGTTGAAAGCTATGCATCTGTTCAATTAAATTGATTCAATTTAAATTGGAGGCCTATATATTAAAGTATAACACATTCTCTAAAGGCATTGTGGAGAAAGTTTACAAGAGAAATGGTAAAGCTGTCCAGGTCAGGTTCCACCATTCTGCTCCCCTTTTCTGAGTGCCTGTAAACATTGGAGATTAGAAGACTGGCAGGCTGCAAGCTCATTGCTGGAAGGGTGGAGGTGAAGCATCAACTAAGCTGCTGAAATTGTTTTTTGCAGTAAACTTTGAGGATGCTTTTTAAGAACTTATACATATTTGAATGTCCACAACCTGGCAACAGTTACACTTCAAGGTGCAAATAAACCCTAAACTTTTTTGCTTTGAGTGGAATGGAAAGAGTTTTTTTTTGCTGTGTAACCACTGAGTAGATTAATCTACTTTGTTTAAGTGAGGAAAAATCCAAATGTTTGAGTTGCTATCAGAGCTTTCTTTTGTTGGTAATTATTTACCACTGTGCTTTTTTTTGCCATTTTTAAGTTTTCAGCACTGCCACACTTTTAATGACAATTACTCAGTCATGCCGCACTGTACCCAAATGAAAACTGAAAGTTTTACAATTTTTAGAGACAGATAGAGCTATATAAGTTTTAGACATGTGTGAAAAAATGCTGTAAATTAAGAAAGAAAATTAAAATTATTTTTGTGCACAAAGTTGTCAGTTTTATGATATATTTCATATATTATATATACGCAACATAGGGATAAATGAAAGATGCTAAATGCAGCTTTACATTTTATGAACAATGTAAAACAAATTCTGTTCAAATTAAAAAGTAAATCTATGTATTATATTGGGTAGAAATACACTTAAACTGACCCTTGCCATTAACAATACCTAGGCTGTTGTAAGATTGTTATTGCACTCTCTCATATCACAGCTTTCTAGTAATCCTTGGTAGCAGCTGTGAAATCTCTGAGTAAAAATGGACTTTACCTTTAGAAATCTGATTTCCATGAAAATTGTCTAGATACTATTTTTTGGTATTATTTTATTTCTTTCTATTAGCTATTCTTTCTAAGATTTTACTGAAGTGAAGATATATGTTTAATTGGTAGGACAATACATTTGCTGTCATTCAATAGGCATTGAAGGGCCAAAGGGCACCACATCCCAAATATAAATTTGTTAAGATTAGGGAATTGCAGGACTTTAAAGGTGCCAAGAACAACTATCACATATGAATATAAAAATGTAAAAATATATATGTAATTACAATTCACATAAAACAAGACATAATAAAAACCATCACATAAGATACACTTATGTGCAGCAGATATGGCAGCTTCTGCTCTACATGTTTTGCCATATAGGCTTCCTCAGGAGACTCATTAATGCTGCATATTGCTGATGCAGAATGCTCAATGACCAACAAACCCTGCATCAGTTAACCATTAGATTACCAGAACTGGACCTGAACAAGGAGGCAATAATGTGCCCATAGGACGAAAACACTAATTTGATTACCTTCAAATACACCAAGGAAGATGTCAATCAACTCTGAAGATGGAGAAGTGGGGATTAAGCAGGGTAACTACTCAAATGATCCTGATGAATAGAGAGTCAGTCAGTATTGGTTGAGAGAGAGAACTCTCTACCAGAAAGCATCCTCACTATTTGGGCTGTAGCAATCACAGGCAATCTTCTAATGTGGACACCTGATATAGTCTCCAGTAGTCTGATAAGGATTACACACAGGTCCTGTGAGCGGGTAAAGTTTTGTTCTGCATACAAGGGGTTACAGCAACGTGACACGCAGCACACCTGTTTATCAGGACATTTGGCGGCAGCTCATCTGGTAATGTGGGGGCGGCACCATGCCCTGGAAGAAGCTACGTGCCTGCAGCTAGCACCAGTCACCATGAGGAGCAAAATGGCGGAAGGTGGGAGACTGCTTCCAGCACTGACATGGCTGGCGGAGCGGCAGGAACGGACCCTGGATGACACGGGGATTCGGTTGGAGCCAAGCGGGGGAATTGCCCTGGGAGTCATCGATGGGATGAAGCGGCTGTGCCTCGTCTGCCTGGACTGCTGGATGCTTGCCATGAATGTTGCTGCTTGGGCCCGGTGTGGCCATTGTGACGCTCCTCTTACCCGGCGGGTATCTACAGAGCAAGAGCCATGATACTACTCGGTGGACCTGCAAACAGGTCTCTGTTGTCCGCAGCCGAGGAAGTCCTGGGAGGCCAGATCGGGCCTGATGACCTGGCCACAAGGCGGAGTGGAGTTGCAGCCTAGCGATTCCCCCGCAAAGATCAAGGATGAAGGGGAAGGAAAGACTGTCATGGCCTGCAGCCTAGCCGGGGACTCGGGAACCATGAGTATTATTGAGCAGGAGTCTAAGGTCCCTGAAATGCCAGCTTTGTCTCCACCCGTAAGCACTTCTGTTAGGCTGGAGCCAGTTGTTGGGGGTGTCCCCTGAGAAGCTGGATGAGGATGCAGAGCAGAGGGCCATAGACTGGGGGTCACCCAGACTGGTAGCAGAATTTGGATCCCTTGAACACTTAGCTGAGTTATCGTCTCATAGTGAGGAATCAGCTGGGGAACCGGAGACAGGAGATTCGTTCGCTCTTTATTTCTCCAATGAGGGTGAGAAGGAGTGCCCTCAGGGTACCAATTCAGAACCAGGAACTCCCAGTCTTGTTTACCAGACTTTCTTAAACCGGCCTTCCACTACCCAGACCAGAGCACCTGCATACCAGCAAATGTAGTGAGATCCCCTGCTACTCAAGTCAAGCCTGGGAAAGGGGACCGACTTAAGTTGCCTAGACTTTCCCGGTATCAGAAGGAGGTCCAACGCCGGGTTGCTTTGGAGTGGGGCCTGGACTATCCTTATGTCCCGCCTCATGTCATGGAGATTGTTGAGAGCTCAAGGGAAGAGTGGGAGGACGAGATGACATGGGATTATGTTCATGTGCCTAAGCCCTTGCGGGATTCTGAATGCAGCTCCTGGGAAAGATTCATAGAGTTGAAGAGGGAATGGAGCCTTGGGCAGACTATCAGGAAGGATTGTGTCATGATTGTGAAGCCCAATTAGCCTGCAAGGAGCTATTCTATTTCATTTCTGGGAGAAGGGGACCGGTGGTTGAGATTGCCTGATCCTCATAATTATGTGTAGGACTGTGGTGTAGCACAGACTATACAACACATCCAGTGATTGCTGTGAGAAGTATTGGGTGTGCACTTTTCCCCCTGACCTGCAGGACAAACTAGCCCGCCACCCTGTGCCCAGTGGAGGGGACTGTTCACTGCAAGGACACTGCAAGGGGTGAAGTTTGCCCTCTTTGTGTTTTTTCCTTGAAGCCTACTGATTCAGAGGGGCTCCTCCTACCCAAAAGACTTTGAGGAACTGTCAATAGTTCTTCTTCTCTTTCTGCTTTGCTGTGAGTATATAACCCCTCACTGGCAGAGCAGGCAGGTCAAGAGTTGTGTGGAAAGCTATGTTCTGTTAGTAGGCTTATAACTCCCTCCTGATAGGTTGTTTGTTTAGTTAGTTAGTTTAGATACTAGTGTTACCTTTCTCTTAGGATTCCTGATGGAACGGCTGTTCATCTTTATCTGTCGAGAGTCAAGCCAAACGACAACTGTTGCTAACTAGGCGGGTGGAGGGCTTCCCTTTAGGGAGAGGTGCTCTGGCCCAGAATGTGTACAGAATGCTGCAGGTAGATGCAGTGATTGTAGATAGGAAATGTGATAAACTGTCACCAGAACCTCCCACTTCTTTCTAGAGATCTGGAGAAGGTTGTCTGGTCAGAGAGCTGGGAGATGGGTGGAGCCACCTGGAGTGTTCTAAAGAGTCCTGACCAATCCCCAAACAGGGTTGGCAGGGGGCAGGCCTCCTTAAATACTCTGAGTCAGCCAGTCTGGTCGGGTGGAAGTCTGGAGATGTAGCAGAGGAGCTGTGGTGCAGGCCCCTACTTGGGAGGTTGCTTCCAGTCTGGGGAGGGTGACCTTGGGGCCTGGGAGTTCGGTTGCAGCCAGGAAGGAGAGTGATTCCTGGAGCCACACAGGAGGAACAGGAGAACAGTGGAAGTGCTGCAGGAGGAGTGAGAGACTTTAAAGTATCTACCGGTGCGGTGAGTGATGGTCCCTGGGACTGAAAGAGAAAGTACTGGAGAGGCTGGGAGAGGAATTGTGGACAGTCTGTGGGAGCCTTGGGAGCCAGTGAAGGGAAAGGAGAGTCATTACCAAAGAGTAGGTCAATGGGACCTGGAGGAGGATGGGCTGGGAGTTGCAGTCCATCAAAGGTCCGGTTAGCACTAAAGTATTCTGCTGTACATTCAGGGGCCAGTGATCCCTGGCCTGTAATGGGTGTTCCTGAGGTCCTGCTGAAACAGGGTAGGCCTCACCACGTGCTAACCGCGGAGAAGAGAAAGGTATAGAGAAGCCTGATAAATTTCCCTTCAGGCTGGAGTTCTGAGCTGGAGAGAAACAAAGGAGGGGAACACTGTGAGTTCTGTGTAGTGAGAGAACTGTAACGGTCAGCAAGTGAAGTGCTGGAGAGTTGAGAGGCGCAATAGTCTGCAGAGGGAGAGTTTGCAGTGAAGTGTGCATATACAGGCTTGTATATGGGAACCTTGTACCATAATTCTTTGGGTTACCCCTTATCCCCATCCAACTTATTTCCCCCAAATAAACAAACAAAAACAAGGTCAGTGTCTCTGGATGTGTGCATATGCTGTGATTGAGGTCAGCTATCAGATGAACCACTCCTACAAGCCACTCTCACGGGAGCTCATGGCTACATAAATATGTGGGGATCTTCACAAAGTAAGTTTACAAACTTCAAGATCACTCAAGTTAGCAGGTGTAGGCTCAAAATGACTGAACTACAATGTGAAAATAATTATATGATTTTAATTTGTGTGTATTTTGTATCTGCAATGAGTTTAACTTTAATATTTACTGATATTCTGAAACCATTTTCAACACAAAATATCACCATTAGAGTGTCTACAGTTCTGGTTAACACATAAATATGGAATTATAAAACATATTACTTACTGATTGACAACTAATAGTGTATTCCCTTAGTCGGTGCCATAGAAAATAAGTTAAAAGATCATAAAAAGGGAAAATAAGGGACAGGGCCAGTACAAGATGGGGGGGGGGGCAGCTGCCCCGGGCGTCTGTAGCATGGGAGGTGCAGGGGGCGCTGCTGGGAGAGTTTCTCCAACTATTAGCTGACAGAAGTAGTGACAACAGCATTACTACTTCTGTCAGCTTAGTGTTGTATGATACATGCAAAATCTGGAGTGGAGGAGAGAGCGGGCTGTGCTCTCTCTCTCCTCTCTCCTGCTTCACTCTCCTGTAACTGTAGCGCTCTTCCATCTGGAGCGTAAAATCGTGACTTTACAGTTTGCTTACCTGTTCCCCCATCTCCACCCAGCAAACAATGTGTATTATATACAATGTGAATTATGCTGCACTCCCTATAGTGTAAACAGCTGGCACCACAACCCAACCAGTTGTAAACGAAATATGTAAACAAATGCCGTGCTAAATGAGTGTACTAAGTGTTCTTAAATTGCTCAAATATATATGTGTATTACCCAATTTGTGAATCAAATATATTCATAAATAATCATCATTCATCCTATCCAACATATAATATCAAAAATTGTAAAACTATGAACTAGTGAAATAATATATAAGTGAATCCAGTGTTCATAATTAGTCCATATTCATCATATGAGTAAACATCACACCATATTGTCCATTATTCGTGACTTGAATATATCATTAAAGTGCTTCCACCACCAAAGGGCTAATTGGGTACACTTACCCTGACACAACTTGTACAAAGTCCATAGTAAACTGTGACAGGTTGTAGCTCATATACAACACTTAAGTGCCTTCCCCATTATAGAAATGGTTGGGTATGCTTACCCTAGGGTAATTTGAAAAAGGCCCGCAGTAAACTGTGTTAAAACCAGCCACCAACAAACATCCACTGGGAGGTCTTCACTGTTTTTAGATTTGCTCAAGTGCTCATATTAGGTATTCATAAAAAATAGAAAGAAGCCTCCACATAGTGTAAAACCATTTGGAAAGGGAATTTATTTTAAAAATTGCAAGAAAATAGGCAAAAATATCCAATGTCCTGTGCACATAGACTGGGCGCAATGGTCTGAGACGGATTGGTAAATCCTGTGGCTGTTAGAAATGGGGATTGGCAACATATACTCGATGTTGGACAGTGTCAAATGATACCTGAAACATGTTCAACACAGTCCCATTCAC
>BLSH010092342.1:599577-628892 GCA_018402905.1 Glandirana rugosa
TAGTAAAAAATAAAAAAAAAATTAAAAACCCCAAAAATGAATTCTCATCATCCGTAAACGCGACCACTTTTGCGCAAACCAATCAATAAACGCCGATTGCGATTTTTTTTATCGCAAATATGAGGAAGAATATAAATCGGCCAAAAACGGTGAAAAAAAATGTTTTTTTATATTTTTTTTTTGGATTTGTATTTTAGGAAAAAGTAAGAAATTTGGGTTTTTTTGCAAAATTGTCGCTCTTCTTTTGTTTATAGCGGCGATCAGAAATGACGCAGCGGTGATCAAATACCACCAAAAGAAAGCTCTATTTGTGGGAAAAAAAGGATGCAAATTTCGTTTGGGTACAATGTCGCACGACCGCGCAATTGTCAGTTAAAGCGACGAATCGCCGAATCGCAAAAAGGGCTCCGGTCCTAAAGCTGGAAATCCTTCCGGGGCTGAAGTGGTTAATGTGCTATTTTTCCCCCGTGAAAGTGGAGTTACCCTTTAACAGTATCTGAGCAAAAAAACTGCTATTGAATTCATTTTTAATATACAAAGCAATCTCACCCATCCATCCATGTCTCCATGCATTATTTTTTAAGAATTCACTTTGATAAATACCTCCCTAGCATTTCTATCTGTGGTCATCTTCAATAATGGCAGATGATACATGTAGTATTTACTTCCTGGAATCCATCTGGCCTTAGCTCAGGCATGCAGGCAGCAGGGTGTGCTTAGCTGAGAAAGTCCATCCGCTCCTCTTTCATATGAAAGAAAAAAGTGCCCATGAAGACTTTTGGGATATATGAAATAATTTTGGCTTAAGTCAGAAACCAGGAAGCAAATAAAGAAAAGAAAAAAAATGTAAAACAAGTAAATATAATATTCCTGCCTATCTATTTACTAAGGCTAGTGGCATAAGCAAGGTTGATTGAAAGAGTTTAGCTCCTCTTAATGCACTCTAATTAGCTCAAGGCATCATCTTCTCTAGGGATAAGCATAGGGATAGAAAGTCTTTATTTGCTAAGATTTTGACGAAAGGTGTGGATTTTCAAGATTTTGACATTTTGCATTATAGTCAAAAGGGATATTGTTGGTTTATTGGCTTTAAAGGATTAGTTCACCTTTTAATTAAAAAAAAAAAAAAAAGTTAACTAACACCCTACCTACACCCACCCTAGCCCCTGGTCCCCACTGTACTTATCTCTATGGGTAATGAGTTATCTGTACAGGGCTTCCAGAACTGTTCTGAGTGGTTCTTGGTGCCAGTGCTGACTAATCAGAAGGGTTCTTATCCATCCCAGAAGCCCCACAAAAAGGAGGGGGAGAAGAGTGGGGAGCTGAACTTCTTGGACCCCTACATCAGCTACCTAGGCACTGAAATAGTGTGTCAGACAAGACAGCAAGAAAAACAAAAACGTTTTTAAAGCAACGGTATACACATTACAATCAAATACACATAACATAACATTTTTAATGCAAATTTTGACTAAGGAAATCACTGAGTGAAACTGAGAGTTTCTGCCTTGACAAAATATCACCACTGGAGAAATATGTAATCTATCTTGAAAGTGGTAATTTTTTGTGGTGAAATCAATTTTGTTCAGATCAGTCTGCTCATTCCTAACACTTTCATGAGCCAGTTTTACTTGCTGTAGGCATTAGGTAAAAGAGAGTAATGATGCTGGGCATTGGTGTGCGCAGCCTATTACATTAGGGTGTGCACCACAGAGCACAAAAACACATGCGTGTATATCAGCAGAGCAGTGGATGGTGTCAGTAGTTTTTATTTTGAATATTTTCAAATTATTTTTTACAATATTTTTTTTTTATTATTTTTACAATATTATTTTTTATTACTTTTTTACATTTTTTTAGCAGTCTTTGGTGAAAAATATCAAGGCTCTAAACAGACCACTGATGTCTCACTTTTGAGAAAAGAAACTGAGATTCCCCAGTCCCTTTCTCTGCAGTAAACATCATTTGCTATGTTTTAGTTAAGAATGAAGACAGGAGCGATCAGAAGAGATCACTCACTGTGTTCAGAAAAGGAAGGGGCCAGTTAAATAAATATTTACCAACCCCTTTCCTGCTCCTGAGAGGAGAGGAGGGAGGCTGGCATCACTTCAGGGGGGAAACAAGAATCAGGGGGAATCTGCAAGGCACGGGGTGATTAGGGTGTGTCCAGCCTGGCACACCCTGTGTGCACGCCTATGATGCTGGGCTTGTTTAGCGGTGATTTTATCCCTCCAGTAATTATGTCAATATTGGGGAATCCATATAGGCATTTCTAGACTGTGGTTCAAATCAATTTAGTAAATACTATAATCTTGAGTATCCATCCACAAATATTCTTCCACACGTACAGACCTTATTCTGCCAGTAGGTGTCTGGCTAGTGAGCTTAATGATTTAAACCACTAACCATGACCATCTGCATTTTTGGTGTATACAAGGTCATGTGTTAAAATTTAAGCCTAAGTGCTGTTCCTGAGTTTGGAAAAATTGGTCTGTTTAAACAAAAAAAAACCAAAAAAAAAAACGGCATTTAACAAAGCTTACTATGTCTTAAAGTGGAACTTTTTGCAAAAAGCTAAATAAACATCTGAAAAACTTTTTTTTACTAATTTACCTATCAAAAGATTTGTAACTCATGGACCAGGTCAATCCTTTGCAGTGCTCCATATACTGCTGAAATGTCATCTTGAGCTTTGGGTACTTTTAGGAGCACAAACTGAATAGGCAACTGGGTTGATTAAAGGAAAATAGGCTGTTCACTTTGCAAGGAAATTTGCTTCAGAACTTAGTGAATGGGGTAAAGTTTTACTTTGCAACAAATTCTCAATCACGTATATTGGTCACATAAAGGACGATGGGAAGATGGTTACAAATGACAAGGAGAAGGCAACTGTACTGAATGCTTTCTTCTTCTTTCTCCTCAGTTTATACATGGGAAAAGGAGGGATATAACAAACCACAACTGTATTGTTAGTAACACACCACTTGTACTCTTGTGGCTTACAGAAGCTGGGGTCCAGAAAAGACTAGAAAAGCTTAACATAAATAAATCACCAGGACACCCAAGAGTCCTCAAAGAACTCAGTCAGGTCATAGCCAGACGCTTGAGAGGAGATATGATAGAGGTATACAAATACCTCAATGGTTATCCCAGCGTCAGAAGTAAACTATTCAGTCTCAGGGCGTGTAAGAAGACACAGGGCCACACAATGAGACTGGAAGAGAACGGTTTAACCTTAAGCAGTGTAGGGGGTTTTTCACTGTCAGGTTTATAAGGATGTGGAACTCTCTTTCACAATTGGTGGTATAAGCGGGGAGTTTTAAAAGACTCTTGGGCTTGCATTTTAGTGAACACAACATACAGGGATATGGGAAATGATTATCAACATTGACACACATACACCTACACTGGTTGAACTGAATGGACTATTGTCTTTATTTAACCTTACCTACTATAAAACTATGAAACATGCAAGGAAAATAAAAAATAATTTTGGTTGAACATGATTGGATGACAGACGTCTTCAGAGCTTCACCTCATTCATTAAGAAACAAAACAAACTCCCTTGCAAAGTGCAATTTCTCCTGCAAATTGAGCAGCCCGTTTTCCTTTAGCAAATCAACCCTAGTTTGTATGCAATTTTCAACCATATGAACAATTTGGATATTTTACTAAAGTTTTAAAGTTCAACCATAAAATTTACACAAATTAACTATTACGGTATCTTGTATTGTAGAAATGGCACACTGGGCTGTAGCATGCTCCCATATACTATAGCTTGCACAGCCTTAAGAGTGTATATAGGCTTTTAGCCATGCAGGTTACAGGATACCTAATGGTAGTAAATCATACCATGATAGATTTGCTGATAATTTGTGAAAATATTGCACTGCGCATTAAAGTGACTTCTTCGGGTCTACAGCTGATAGACGATTCCTCAGCATTTGTTCCTTATATAAACTGAGTTTTTATTGGATAACAATCCAGTTATATAAAAGGAAGAAAAAAAGGGATCAGGAAAAGGGTACGAAGGGAAAGAAAGGAACTGTACAGAGAAAGCTAAAGTATGGAAATTGCAACTGCAATACATGTCGATTTTAATAGCTGAAAAGTAAACAAATAATATCACTGTAGCATTCCTCAATTTCAGACCATATCTATGAGCCTGGAATTAATTTATAAAAGAAGATAACTTGGGGAGGGTTGCGGAGGTAAACAGAATGGAGGACTTGATGTCTACGGAGAACGGCACCAGGGAGCGCTTCCTTAAGAAATGGTACTACTGAGTACTGTCTTTACGGATGAATACGGAGAGCTACTGGGTCGAACCCCCTCCATGACCAATTGAAATGGGTCTATGGCGGGGGAGGCGGATCCGGACCGCGGGGGGGCAGGGACCTTTGTCTGTTTCCCTCTCCCCTTCTTCCCCCCTTTTTCTACCTTCCCTAGTATGCTTCCCTCCTTTTTTGGTTTTGTGCTGTTTTGTTTTGTTTTTTGCGGGTTTTGATTCTATGATAACACCAGCATATGAGGGACAACATTCTCGATAATTGTGAGTAAAGAGGTTGGTAATTTAACTGCTATTATATGGCTTGAGACATCTCTGTGAAATGTCATTCGTCACTATGCCTTCCTTTTCAATGTACATCCCGCTTTGCATACCACCCTGTAAAAATGTTTTTTTGATGTCTTACTGTCCTTATGTGCTGGAAATAAATAAAGTATTGGAAAAAAAAAGAAGATAACTAATTATTATGTTAATGTGGGTTGTACTGTTAGTATTTTATAAATAAATTAAATAATGTCATAAAATATTGTTTTACAGTTTTCCTGCAGACAACTTGGCCACATTGTCATCTTCTCTATACCATTTATTCAATGTAGGAATATGACTCACTTTTCAATGAGTGAGAAATAAAATGTGAGCGTTGTTAAGGCGTAAAGCTTCTTTCTCTTTCATACATCACTAGACGCAGAGCAGACTATATAATCATTACTTACTGGGTTATACGTCACCTATAGGGGAATGGACACTGACAGACAAAAAAATAGACAGGAAGTCCCCCTCTATATAACTCCTCCCATACAGGAAGTACTTCTGTTTTTTTTTTGCCAGTGTCTAAAAGGTGGATGGTCACTTTTAAGTTCTCTTGAGCTTCCATGCTGTAGTCCCGAACAGGTTCTTGAGATTCAAGGGACAGCGTTTGCAATCTGATCCATTTCAAAAAAGCTGCTATGCTAAAATAAATGGTACTCAAGCCTCGCTAAGAAGACAGAAGACACAGCGAGGTTTTGCCTGTAATGTGACCCTGAGAGGCACTGGACCCTGCATAGTGAAATCCTGGGCACTTCAGAACTAAGGCAATGTTTGCAGGGTGCTGTACAGATTTAAGGGAATGGACCCTCATTATAACAAGGGTACCCAGTCCTTGAAGGTCCTTGGCTGACAAAACAGTGATGAGTGAAGAATGGACCTCTGTCTTATGTCGGGGTCCTGCGGCGGGAATGGTGAGTGACCCCTGTGAAAACAGGGGCATGTCTTTTATTATCCCCTGCAATGTTATGTTTCAAAATTGTGGGGGACTGTACGGTCTGAGGAATTAAAACTACAGTCTTCCAGGGGGATTATGTGGTACTGAGGAATTTGTGTTACTATTCACACAAGCCAGTTACAATTTGCTTAGGTAAGCTATGTCTTCCAGAAAGCGCAGTGGGGGGAGCACAGCAGCAAAGGGCATAAATATTCCACCAGCAGCCCTTGAAGGGGTTAGTAGAAACTCTGCTGTCATAACCTACCCTGAAAGAACAGAGGGGACCGGGCTGTTGCAGCCACTGCGCCTATCTGGCATTGTAGCTACTATCAGTGCTTCTACTTCAAAGAGGACCTGTCATCAAGGCGTGACAGGTCCCCTTCCCCTAATCCTATATATATATATATACAGTGTAGTATATATAGAAAAGGATATAGTCAGGATTGCTGCACTTAAAATTTATTGGACATCAAAAATACAAAATATTACAAATATAGTCCATAGTTACAGTCCATGGTATGCTGGGACAGTTTTGGACTAGCCCGTTAGCGCCCTTCTTCAAACCAGAATGCCTCCCCTTTTACAGACCCACATATATAGTGGTACTATCAAGATGTTAAAAATGTAATAACAACAGGTGGAACTCATCATCCAATTAATGCGTTTACCAAGTGGATGCATCCTGGAGAGGGGACATCACTGGCTTCCAATGCAGGTATGTGGCACATAATGGGCTAATATGCGATGCATATTAGCCCACTATGCTTTTACATTGCAGGGTAACAGAGGAAGTAAAACCCATCAGGGTGTACTCCTTCTTTACTTCCTCTTTACTATATATATATATATATATATATATATATATATACACTTGCAATCTGAAATAGTCAACCCCTAAAGAGTTTTAAGGATTTATAAATAAAAATCTTTTCAAAGTGCAGGATTCTGCTTTGGGTGGCTTCTTATTGAGTTTAGTGATACATAAAATCAACACAGAAAATGTATGATGTAGTATTTGTGTGTAACAGTATATTTTGTTAAGATCGCCATGTCACAATTATTCAACCCCTATATAATATTGTTGTTTCTAAAGCTTTCTGACAGTTTTTATGGCCTGAAGTGGAGCTGAAACATCATTAAGCCTTTGGGAACTCTATAATGATCCTTCATTTGCTTCAGCTGTGATGCATATATAAACCCCGACCATGAAGGTATTCAAGGTGAGTTGCAATCATAGGAAAGACAAAGGAGCTTCCACAAAAGCTGAGAGAGGAGATTATTTCATCACATCTGAAGAGCCTTGGGTATAAGAAGATTTCCAAAAGATTTAACATTCCAAGAGACACCATTGGGAGCATTATAAGGAAGTTTAAAACTTATGGAACAGCTGCAAACCTGCCTGCCCGTGGAAGAAAGCTCACAATTTCATCAAGGGCCCTTTGCAACTTAGTCAGGACAGCTAAGAAAACCCCCGTGTGACTGCAAGACAGCTACAGGATGACATGATGAAGGCTGATACAAGTGCTTCAGTGGCAACTATAAGACGTGCACTGAATAATCAAGGACTTCATGGCCGGACCCCAAGACGCACTCCACTCTTGACCTCAAGGAACATCAGGAGTCGACTAGAATATGCCAGGAGGAATTTGGACAAAACTACAGAATTCTGGGAGACAGTTCTATGGACTGATGAAACCAAACTGGAACTTTTTGGACATGTGAAAAAGGTCAGGCTTATGACCAGAAGAATACCATCCCCGCGGTCAAGCACGGAGTTGGGTCAATAATGATGTGGGGTTGTTTTTCTGCGGCAGGAACTGGCAATCCTGATTGTGTACCTGGCATCATGGATTCCCAGGAATACCAGATCATTTTGAAGAAGAACGTGATGCCTTCTGTTGACAAATTAATCCTTGGTGATCATTGGATCTTCCAGCAAGACAATGATCCCAAGCACACCTCCAAATCAACCAAAGCTTGGTTGGGGAAAAGATGCTGGAGTGTCCTGGAGTGGCCTTCTCAGTCACCAGATTTTGGCCTTCTCAATCACCAGATTTAAATCCAATTGAAAATCTTTGGTGGGATTTGAAGAAGGCAGTTATAGCACGGAAGCCATCAAACATCACTGAGTTAGAGGCTTTTGCACATGAAGAATGGGCAAAGATTCCAATCGAGAGGCGTAAGAAGCTTGTCAGCACTTATCGAAAATGCTTGTTAGAAGTTATAAAAATTAAAGGGCGCTCCACAAGGTACTGAAGCTGGGGGTTGAATAATACTGCACATGCTCATGTGTTACAAGACTTACAATTTTCAGTTGAACTTCAAAGTTAAGTCAACTTCTGTTGTCAAAATAACTCAAATATGTATCAATAAATATTGTTTGTTATTTCACGAGTTTTTTTTTTTCATTTATTTTCATTATCTTTCATCAACATCACTGTATTGTCTATTGAGGTGAGGGGGTTGAATATTTCTGATTGCGAGTGTATATATATGCATTATATATATATATATATATATATATTGCAGTTCAGGGTATATAGTGCAGTCAGTATAGTATATATAATGCAGTTCCGAGTATATAGTCATTGTAGTATATATAATACAGTGGTGAATATATTGTACAGTCAGTGTAGTATATTTAACACAGTGTATTGAAGTGGTTAAAAAAATGGCGTGGGCCCCCCCCCCCAAAATCAATACCAGCCCCCCTTAATTTTTTGACACTTGTTTGATGAATGGATAGGGGTATCCGATACCCATTTGCATGGGGTGGCGGGATCTTAAAGGGGGCTTCCAGATTCTAATAAGCCAACCACCCACAGACCCCGACAAACACAGCCCAGGGTTGTCGGGAAAAGGCCCTTGTCCATCAACATAGGGACAAGGTGCTTTGGGGGGGGGGCACGAGGCACCGCCCCCCCATGTTGAAGGCATGTGGCCTGGTACAGTTCAGCAAGTTTAAATTACTTTTTTCCTTTAGAAATGTCATTTTGCTGCGTCACTATTCTAAATATCACACAGATGCGCCACTTTACAGGCAGACTAAGGGGACCCCCCAGGCACAATATTTAAAGGAATATTTCATTTTTATTGTTTCACTTTAAGCATTATTAAAAAAACAATTGTTTTAAAAATGTGTCCCCTAGGGCAGTTCCCTGGTCACCATACACTTTTTATGGCAATAACTTGCATATAAGCCTTTAAAATTAGCACTTTTGATTCTTCATGTTCATGTCCCATAGACTTTAATGGGGTTCGCATGTTCGCACACATTTTTTGCCTGCTCGCTGTGTTCTGGTGCAAACCAAACCAGGGGGTGTTCGGCCCAGCCCTAGATGGGAGACCGCATGGGAATATCAGGTTCTGTGAGCTAAATAGAGGGGAAGTTTCTGCTGACGAAATGGCAGATTTCCCTCAAGCTTATGCCTTGTTATAGATGCTCTTAGGGATTCTATACAGCAAGTCTCTCTTATCAGTGCAAATGCACAGAAATTTGTGGATAAAAAGCTGGTCAGCTGAGCTTCCTTACAAAAGGTTGCTTGCTGGTTTTCCATTTCATGGGGAAAATTTGTTTAGGGAGGATCTTAATAGTACAACCAGAAATTATCTGGAGGAAAGAGCTTACTTCTTCCTGTACTTTTCAGCCCCTAGGCAGTTTTGACAGCAATGGGGAGCTGGGGCCTGAGGTAAGCAGCAAGGCTAGGGCCAAAAGAAGCTTTGGGTCCAAAAGTCCTCTAAAACTGTCACCAAACCTTCCTGGTGCAGGGGTGCCCGCACTCGTGCGAGTGGGGGGAAGGTTCCTACAGTCTGCAGGATTTTGGGAATTGCTGGTTCAGGTCAAGTGGGGCATCACCATGGTGTCTCAAGGGTACAGGTTGGATTTTTAAACCTGTTCTCAGTTCCAAAGCCGAACGAGGACATAAGGCCTATCCTGGATCTAAATCCATTATCTCTCAGTGCACCTTTTCAAATGGAATCAATTCCTTCTGTGGGGTCTCTCTCCAATTAGGAGATTTTCTGGCATCCATAGACATCAGGGATACATACCTGCATGTGCCAGTCTTTCAGCCTCATCAAAGGTTTCTGCAGAAGATCAGCACTTCCAGTTTGTGGCACTGGCCTTCGGCTTGCAACAGCCCCCAAGTCTTCACAAAGATCCTGCCACCAGTATTGGGCCTTCTAAGGTCTCAGGGGACCCTGGTGTTGGGTCATCTAGATGACCTCTTTATTAGAGATCTCTCTCTGCAGGGTTTAAAATAGAGCGTAGCTCTCAAGGTTCAATTCTTAGAACACCTGTGCTGGATTATAAATGTCGAGAAGTCGGCCTTGGAGCCGGTTCAGCGTCTAGAGTACTTGGGCCCTTTTCGCACTTCTGCGACTTTTTCCTGTGACTTTTGGCATCAGAGTTGCATGACACGTTGCAGCCCATGATTTCCAATGATAACCAGTCATATCTGTGCGACTTCAAGTCGCACCGACTTCAAGTAGTCCCTGTAATACTTTGGTCCAACTTTGATGCGAGTTGAGGTCCATAGACCTCAAGTTTACACAGGCATTCCCTGGAACCGCCCCAAAATCGCGTGACATCACGTCACAGCGTGAAGGGGGCCTCAGGTCTATTTCTAGACACAGCCCAGGCAAAGCTGTTCTTGCCTCCAGAGAAGGTCAATGCCTTGAATGTTCAAGTTTGGCAAGTAGAGGGAAAAGACATCCTTCCATTAGACTCTGTATGGGTCTGCTAGGAAGGATGGTGTCCTCATTCAAAGCAATTTCAGTCCAGTCCCTTGCAGCTGAACTTTCTGTCAGGGTGGAACAAAAAGATGCAACCTCTGGTTTGTTGCATGCCCATACCCCCCAAGGCTCTTTGGAGTCTCAGTTGGTGGTTGAAAGATCAGAATGTAGTCCAAGCGGAGTCTTTTCCGGTAGTTTGGAAGATAGTGACCACGGATGCCAGGCTCTCTGGCTGGGGCGCGGTCATGGGGGACTCTACGTCCAGGGGAAATGGGTTACCAAGATTATAGCGTCACCCAGTAAGGGTGCAATCCGACAATGCCACGGCTATGGCTTATGTCAACCATCAGGGCTACATCAAGAGCCGTTTGGTTCATGAGGAAGTCAGTTGTGTACTGTCTTGGGCAGAAAAGCAGGTGTCAGGGCTGTCTGCAGTCCACATCCTGGGGGGTGGAAAACTGGAGGGCTGACTATCTCAGCCGCCAACAAATGCATTTAGGAGAATGGTTTTCTGCACTCAGTTTTTTTCTGGAGATTTGCCAACGATTGGGGATGCCCGATGAAGATCTGTTGGCATCCAGGTTCAACAACAAAGATGCATCATCAGGCGTCAGTGCAGCAGTTTGTATCTAGTGCTAGAGATCCCTTCGTGATTGGGGTTGATACTCTGGTAGTTCCTTGTAACCAGTTCTCCCTAATTTATGCATTTCCCCCTATTCCTCTCCTGCCACATCTTTATGCAGGATTCAAGAGGAAATGATGTCTGTCATTTTTGTGGCTCCAGCTTGGCCTAGGAAGGCCTGGTATCCAGAGATAGTGAGGTTGGCAGTAGATGGACTGTGGACAGTCCCGGTCAGTCAGGACCTTCTGTCACAGGGTCCTATATCTCTCAACAATTGAGAGTTGAAAGTAGATGTGCTCATATAGAGCTGTCAGCTTAGTTACCAGTACTAGCCCCACCGCATCAGGCACACTGCCGGGCTTTTTGAGTACGTGATGGGATCCAGAGCACTCCCTGGCCATGCGAATGTGTGACTGTCAGGAAGGGATTGGAGGTGCCATGCCACCATGTAGCATCCAAGGGGGAAGGTCGACTCAAGCCACTGTGCGGTGTAATTCCAGTGACTGCTTTTCCCTGTGTGGAAGGGGAGCTCCTCTCCACTCCTCACCGCTACGGCTGGTCCCGTTGTGATGACGTGGGTGAGAGTGATACTGTCAGCTCATGGAGGGGTGTGCGCTGTGGTCAACATTACACCGCACAGCGGCTTGAATCGACCTTCCCCCTTGGATGCTACACGGTGGCATGGCACCTCCAATCCCTTCCTGACAGTCACACATCTGCACGGCCAGGGAGTGCTTTGGATCCCATCACATACTCGGCAAGCCTGGTAGGATGCCTGATGCAGCATTTTTATTTTTCTACTTATGTCTGGATGATTTTATGTCATGTTTTTGATGAATTGATTGTTTTTAACTTTTTGCTTGCCATCATCGGGAATAAATAAGACTATTTTTATAACTATGGAACCTATCTGTGTGTTTTGGATTTTACCCATACAATAATCCCTAGCGCTTTATTATTGGCTGCATTTTGGTTTACACTCCCCCAGGAGTCTTATGGAGCAGCTGGGATTATTGGAGGCAATATATAATTGAATTTGTGTTAGAGTCAAAACTTGCAAGAGAAACGCCGGATTTATACGCTGTTTATGTATATATTCTGATGGTGGCTTTTTCTTACATTGTGTCTCCCTCCCCTCAAAGGGATTGCTCTGAGACCTCCCAGTAAGTAAGGATTATATAGTCTGCTCTGTGTCCTGTGATATAAGAGATAATTGGATTTTTTTTTACATACTTACCTGTAAAATCCATTTCTTGAATACACCACGGGACACAGGGGTCCCTCCACTTTCTTTTTCGGAGTTCATTGCTTGCTACAAAACTGAAATACTTCCTGTATGGGAGGGGTTATATAGAGGGGGACTTCCTGTCTATATTTTGTCTGCCAGTGTCCATTCACCTATAGGTGGCGTATAACCCAGTAAGTAATCATTATATAGTCTGCTCTGTGTCCCATGATGTACTCAAAGAAATAGATTTTACATGTAAGTATGTAGAAAAAATCCAATTTTCTCACTAGCAGCAGTGTGTGCCCTGAGAAGTGTTCTGCAGTGAATCACTTTTCAGAAAATAGTGAAAGCAGGTTTACAGGTGTTTAGAAAGCAATATTGCTGCCTCCAGATGGATGTTTTTTTTTTAGCTTACTGCCGAATATCAATTTTGCATTGGGGGCCGTGCCGCAGCTCCAAACCAGGCATTTGGCTCATGGCTGCGAAATAGTCCCACTCACTTACATGGGAGAGTTTGACAGGCTGGGGTTCTGGTCAAACTTAGCCTTTCTCATTAAATTGTGGCATTAGGATGCATGTCTGTTGTAGGTGGGTGGTCGGAGGTGGCACACACACAGGTCAACTACCTTTTTTACTACCCCCTGGCCACCTATGTGAAAGTAGCCTAAGGTAAGACAGGTTGCTTTAATTTTTTGAGGACACGTTTTTTTGAGATACATACTGTATTTTGGATAGACAAGATAGGTGATTCAAAAGAGGTGTAAATAAAACCATCTATATCAGGCCATTACAACTTTCTAGCGCTTACGGTACTGCCCTAACATCTTTGCCTTGGCAGTTTCACACCTCTAGTCTTGTAACTCTAGTTAACACTTAAATTGATTAATTAAGGTACATGTCTAATAATAATCACCACTTGAGTCACATACTCCAGCTAACACCTGCCTCGTGTGCATGACATTATGGCAATCAGATTAATAAGTCAACTTGAATGAATGGTAAATGTTTTCAAGAATTATCAGTAGCTTGAGTTGTGTTTGAATTACTGCCACTAGACAGAACTTTGATTGTTTCTAGGTTTCAAGCAGCCTTCCCTCTACAGCTTTGTAGGTTGGATGGCTCATTTCTGCAGCTGAAATGTCTAGAGCCCTTAGAAATATCTTGTTTCTGAAATGTGGCTTACTAGTTTTATATACCGAAATGGGGTAAAAGGATTCCTAACTGTTGTGCAAATCTAATCTGCAGAGGTCTAATCTGAGGTTACTATCAGTGAAGGAAATGCTATTATTTATTAAATATAATTTCTGCATACATTCTCCATTCCAAAAATTCTTGATTGTGTAAACTATTTTAATGAAGATTTGGCAGATACCTAAAAGTTATAGGAACCCAAATAGAGTGTTTAGAGCAGGCATCCTCAAACTACGGCCCTCCAGCTGTTGCGGAACTACACATCCCACGAGGCATTGTAAAACTCTGACATTCACAGACATGACTAGGCATGATGGGAATTGTAGTTTCTGAACAACTGGAGGGCCATAGTTTGAGGACCACTGGTTTAGAGGAACCCAAATGTCAGAGGTGAAAAGGAGAACCTTTTTCTTCTGGGTTTACATGCTCTTCTACAAGGAATTTCCAGTACCCCTCAACAATAACCCCAACTCCCATGCACAGCAGCACTGTCTCCACCCATAAAAATAACCATGGCATAAAAAAGTCAATGTACAGAGTATTAATTAAAGCTAAACTCCGGCCTCACATTTTCCAGTTCCATCTGTTCCTGCATCTAATGCTTGGTGCTCTATAATTTTCTCCCCTCCCTACTGTATTTTATTTCCTTCTCCCATCCCTGAGTTTTCATTGAAGGGCATCACAGTGGCTTAGTAATAAGCAATTCTGCCTTGCAGTGCTGAGGTCCTTGGCTTGAATCACAGCCAGGATGCCCTTTGCTTGGGGTTTCATGTTCCTCCCGCATTGTGTAAATGCAGTGTTCATGAAGCCTGGTACACACTGTTAGTTTTTTCTGTTCAACCCAGCAGATTGACGGAAAAAAACTGTCCTCTCCAGTTGGAACTTGTGTACTAACGATCCGACATTAGTACAGCGATCTTCCCCACTGAGCTGTTATGTTCTGACAGGGGGATGGCCCCCTCGCCAGAACACTCTGATCAGCGCTCTCTGCCATTGGCTGAGAGCGCTGATTGGGAGCCAGTCGGCTGCTGGTTTTCCAGCATGCTTGTCCGACAGAAGTGCCTTACACACAGACTGAATGTTAGCCAGTTTTAACCACTTAAAGCGTTTGTTAACCCCAAAAAAATAATGCCTCCTGCCTCTTTAATGTGCAATTAGCAGCATGGTGCTTTTGCTTTTTAAATTATCCCTCTGTATGCCCTAAAATACCTGTTTGATAATGCCAGGTCATGTGAAAAATAGTGGTGTATCCTCGCACTACTATGAGACCTCTATAATGTTAAGAGGTTGCTGCTGTACCTACTATATGACAATATAGAGAAATAGTGATTAGGAGGAAAATGGTACTGCGCAGCCTCAGGTAATGTCCGTCTGTGTCAACCCTTTCAGTAATATTGTAAAAGTGGTGAAATGCCTAAAAATATTCAGTGACAGTTCACTTAAAATGCAACTCATAAATATAAAACATTCAGCATAGGTGCATAAAATCTGTGACACATAGATCTTCAATATAAAATATACATCCTCATAAATTATATGAACCAAAAAATTGGTCAAGTAATATTGATATTATCACGGTAAAACAGGTGTAAACATATAAAAATAGAAATGTGTATCAAAAAGTCCTTGTAACATAAATAAAGTGCTTGTAGTGATATTTCAGTGACTTGTGCTCAGATAGTCCTTAGAAACATTCGTGCTCCAAACAGGTGAAGGATGCCTCTTTTGCAGGGGGGTAGGTGTGTTAACCCCAAAAGGATTCCTTTATAAAGTGCTTCAAGCGGGTAAGTGCTCATAGAATGCTCACCTCTATGGCTTGGTTTATGTACGCATCAAGGTATCTTTTGCGGATTCCGTTCGATCGTCCCACGCTCTCTTGTTGCTGATCCTGATTTACATCAACGCTCACACCGTCCAATCAGTCGCTATCCTTTGAGTTGTATAAACTCAATACCACTCAGGAAGGGGGGAAGATAAAAAGGCTTCCATAGTGTAGTATTTAAAAGGAAATACTTTATTGTGTCCAAACAAAAAGATTTTCAACAAAAATATAAAAACAGCTGATCAAATAACACAGTGGCGTCTGAGCGCCTCTCACTGTGTGTCCAGCAAGCTAAACTCCGCCTACGCGTTGCGTCACCTCACGTGACTTCTTCAGGGCTGCTGGATTGGTCTATCTGAATGTCATTTATAGTGATAAGACAGGATATGGTCCGGCGGCCATTTTGTTGTAGACCGCACGTGCGCCGCGGCCATATTGTCTTAGACCCGCGCTCATACAACCTCTGCTGACACTAGCTAGGAGATAGGGATGGAACAGATGAAAATTTGCATATTACCTAGCGCCGTGCAATAGACTGAAAGTAGCCGTATACAGGTTGTCATCTGCAGAGATGCTCACAGGGCTAATGTCAAACCAAGAGTTTAGAGAAAAAGTTGTAGCCAGTATTGTTTAGGTGGTCAAATATTAACCCTTAGACGGCTGGATGTCACACTATAGTTGAATAGCCGACTATTGTATACTTCTAGTGCCTATACAGCGCCGGATGTTAAGATGAACAGACAGCACAAAAACTAATGACTATAAAAACAAGTAGTTTAGTTAAAAGACGGGAGTATACTCGGATAAATGAATGTGTATAATGTATAAAAAATAAAATAAAATATAAATATATATAGTGCCTAAAAAGCGCCCATGTGGTTAAAACATGAAAACCCGAAATAAAACATAGTGACTAGGGGATATGCTGAGGTGAACATAATGTCAAGTAAATATATACTATGAAGAAGCCAGGGAAGGGTATAAAATACAATAAAAAAGAGAATAAAAAGATGTACCCCTGTGGTGTTTTGTAGGTAACCCACAGGTAGCTAAAAATGGGATATAGCCACGTTGGCAAGAAGACATGCTTGGAAAAGACCGTATAGTGCATGTCTACTAGAAAAAAGGACAAAGCAGTCCATTTATACATAAAAATAGTAGGAATGAGAGTAAAAATAAATTGCTGCTGGACTCAGAGTGTGAGGTATATCATAATACATATTACGTTAAAAATTGCTTAAAAACAGTTCAAGTCGAACTCCACATTCATACCTCTAGGCGTGAGGGTTCTCAAAGTATAAATCCATTTTGACTCTTTCTGGCTAATAGTCCTAATTTTGTGGTCCCCTCTCCAGGATTTTTTATACTTTTCAATACCCCAAAATTGTAGGTGTGATGGGTCCCTGTTGTGTGTGTTCAAGAAGTGTTTCGATACGCTGTGTTTGGGGTAACCCTTAATTATATTGCGTATATGCTCTTTCACCCGGGTTTTTAGTGCTCTTTTCGTTCTCCCTACATATTGAAGTTTACAGGTGCATTGTAGTACGTATATCACCCCTTCTGTATTGCACCCGATAAAATCCTTTATGGAAAAGGTTTGGCCTGTTGTAGTTGCTTGGAAATCAGTTTTCCTCTGTTTTAGGGCATGATTACATGCATAGCAATGCTTACAGGGATAAAAACCTGTCCCATTGAAGAAGGTGAACATATTTCTTGGTGGTGGTGCTATGACATTCTTAACTACTTTGTCTCTAATTGTTGGGGCACGTTTATATATGAATTTAGGTGTTTCTGGCAGGATCGAGTTGAGGTGTTTATTTGCTTTCAGAATATGCCAGTGCTTTTTGAATAATTTCTCCACTTCTTTGTACTGGGCATTGAAGTCAAGTATGATCTGCGGTGCTTCTGGAAATTTTGTTTGGTGTTTTGTGTTTTTTTCTAGCATTTTGTTCCTGTCCAGTTGATTGACCTCTTTAATCAGATGGTTCAGAGATGTCTCCGAGTATCCTTTCTTCATAAACCTTTCTTTCAAAATGTTGGCTTGGTTATTGTAGTCCTCTTCAATCGTACAATTTCTTTTTATCCTTATCAGTTGTCCTTTCGGTATGTTGTACAGCCAAGGTTTGAAATGGCAACTCTTTGTTGATAAATAGCTGTTTCTATCAACACTTTTAAAATGGGTCTTGGTCAAGATTTTCCCTCCTTCTATTCTAATGTCCAGGTCTAGAAAGTCGATATGTTGTTCCTGTATATTCCATTCAAGATTAATATTCCTATCGTTAGTGTTGAGATGGTTTAAAAATTCGTCCAATGAGGGTCTGTCACCCTTCCATATTATTATTAAATCATCTATGTACCTTTTGTACAAGATCAGCTGAGGCGGTGTGTTCAAATGAACGCTGTGGTCTTCCCATTGGGCCATAAATGCATTTGCTACGCTTGGCGCAAATTTTGCCCCCATTGCAACACCTGTGAGTTGTTTGTAATATTTCTGGTTATGCCAAAAGTAGTTATTTTTGAGGCAAAAATCCACACATTTAATCAGGAACTTCCTTTGTAAACATTGTAGTGAACTATATTTCCTCAGGACCCATTTTGTCGCCTCGCAAGCCTGGTGATGTTTGATTATTGTGTATAAGGAGGATACATCTGCTGTAGCCAGGAGGGTATGTCCTTCTGTTACTGGAGTCTCTTGTAGAATTTGTAATAGGTGTTTAGTATCCTTGAGAAATGCTGTAGTTGATTGAACTGCCGGTTGTAAGAACGTGTCTATATACTGGCCCATTCTTGCCGTCAGGGAGTCGATTCCATTTACTATCGGCCTCCCTGGGGGATTTTCCTTATCTTTATGGATTTTCGGTATTGTATATAACACTGGTATTCTGCAAGTCTCTGGTACTAGGTATTTTGCCTCTTTTTTATTCATGCCCAGATGTACCAATTTTTCCAGTTCCTTCTTGTTGGTATTGGTGGGGATACCCCTTAATTGTTGATACGTGTTTCCATCTCCTAGTTGTCGGTCGATTTCCGCCATGTACTTGTCCTTTGATTGTAATACGACCCCGCCTCCTTTGTCCGCCGGTCGAATTACTAGGTCTTTTCTTTTCATCAAGGATTCCATGCCTTTCTTCATGTGCACTGGGTCTTTCTTCTTTTTGATTTCCAAATCTTCTAAATCCTGACAAACTAATTTTTTAAAAACCTCAATATGGTGGTTATCTTGTAGCTGGGGGTTGTACATGGATTGATTCCTTAGTCCACTGTGTTGGATTTCGTTGTCATCTGTGGGGTTAGTTGTAATGAGAGCCTTCGGGTTACTGAGTAGATACTTCTTAATGTTGATTTTCCTCACATATTTTTGTATATTAATATACGTGTCGAATTTGTTTAGATTTTTCATTGGGGCATGTTTGAGGCCCTTGTCCAGCACAGCAATTTCGTCTGTTGTTAACGTCTGGCCACTCAAATTAAAAATTCCTTCTCCTAGTGGTTTCTTTTCCTTTTGAACTCTCTTCCCTGCTCAGCATCCTCTTGTGCGTCCTCGTATCTTGTATGTTCCTCTCTTTGTGCCCTCGCGGGTGGCTGATTCCTTTCTTCAGGGTTCCTTCGTGGTGAGTGATCCTGATTGGTCCTTCTCCTTCTGGGACTGTGTTCCCTCCTGTCTCTGTCCTGAAAAGGAGGAGGGTATGGTCTATATTCATACCTCGGTTCTCTGCGTCCTGGTGATTCCTCGTAGTGTCTAATAGGGTCAAATCTATTGTGTGTGGGTACCGGGCTTCTTTCTCTATAATCATAGTTCTCCCACTGAGGGCGATAATCGTGGTGATTTCTTGGGGTCCTGTCTGTATGGTCCCATTGGGGATAGGGTCTCCTATATTGCTTCTGCCAAGGTTTTCTAAAATGATTGTTGAACCTTGGGGTATGTTGCCCACGTCTTTGTTCATAATAGGCATATTGAGTGTACGGTTGTTGGTTCCCCCTATCATTGTTCCATCTTGGTGTCTTAGGGTTGGAGTCCTTCCTGTCATCTTCTTGGTGTTGTCTTAGTTGAGGAGTTTTCTGTGTTTGTTGTATGTTTACCTCCCTTACTGGAGTGGATCGGACTGATGCAGTCTGGAGTTCTTCCATTTTGTTCTGCCACTTGAAGACCTGATCTGTTCTATAGTCTCCCAGATCTCTGTGATATTTTTTGATTTTTCTTTGTTGTACTTCTATATCCTTAGCCACCAGGTCACTGCTTAGTTGCGCAGAGAATTTTTTGAAATCTGCAGACTCTTTATGAGGTTCTAATTCAGTTTTCAGATCCGTGATTTGCTGATTGATCAATCTCAATTTTCTTTGTTTCCTTTTTAATAGGAATTTCAGACCCTCTAGGCTTCTATTATTAAAAAACTCGAACCACTCTTGTATTGATTCTTTATCTGTTAGACCATCATTAGGAGGTAGTTCCCATCTTAATCTTCTTGGGACAATGTTCTCTTTTAAGTATTGTTCGAATGTGTGAATGTCCCACCATAGATTGACCTGTTTTTCCATGTTATGTCCCAGCTTTCTCATTAAACTCTCAATGTCATGGTTGTTGGTTTTGGGTTGTGTGTTAAAAATTTCCTCTAGGTTGACCTGTCTCTGATCTAAAAATGTAAAAATATCCATAGTGGCTGCAAGGAGGGGGGGGGTGTCAAAGTGATAATTGTGAAAAATAGTGGTGTATCCTCGCGCTACTATGAGACCTCTATAATGTTAAGAGGTTGCTGCTGTACCTACTATATGACAATATAGAGAAATAGTGATTAGGAGGAAAATGGTACTGCGCAGCCTCAGGTAATGTCCGTCTGTGTCAACCCTTTCAGTAATATTGTAAAAGTGGTGAAATGCCTAAAAATATTCAGTGACAGTTCACTTAAAATGCAACTCATAAATATAAAACATTCAGCATAGGTGCATAAAATCTGTGACACATAGATCTTCAATATAAAATATACATCCTCATAAATTATATGAACCAAAAAATTGGTGAAGTAATATTGATATTATCACGGTAAAACAGGTGTAAACATATAAAAATAGAAATGTGTATCAAAAAGTCCTTGTCAGCAGAGGTTGTATGAGCGTGGGTCTAAGACAATATGGCCGTGGCGCACGTGCGGTCTACAACAAAATGGCCGCCGGACCATATCCTGTCTTATCACTATAAATGACATTCAGATAGACCAATGCAGCAGCCCTGAAGAAGTCACGTGAGGTGACGCAATGCGTAGGCGGAGTTTAGCTTGCTGGACACACAGTGAGAGGCGCTCAGACGCCACTGTGTTATTTGATCAGCTGTTTTTATATTTTGGTTGAAAATCTTTTTGTTTGGACACAATAAAGTATTTCCTTTTAAATACTACACTATGGAAGCCTTTTTATCTTCCCCCCTTCCTGAGTGGTATTGAGTTTATACAACTCAAAGGATAGCGACTGATTGGACGGTGTGAGCATTGATGCAAATTAGGATCAGCAACAAGAGAGCGTGGGACGATCGAACGGAATCCGCAAAAGATACCTTGATGCGTACATACACCAAGCCATAGAGGTGAGCATTCTATGAGCACTTACCCGCTTGAAGCACTTTATAAAGGAATCCTTTTGGGGTTAACACACCTACCCCCCTGCAAAAGAGGCATCCTTCACCTGTTTGGAGCACGAATGTTTCTAAGGACTATCTGAGCACAAGTCACTGAAATATCACTACAAGCACTTTATTTATGTTACAAGGACTTTTTGATACACATTTCTATTTTTATATGTTTACACCTGTTTTACCGTGATAATATCAATATTACTTCACCAATTTTTTGGTTCATATAATTTATGAGGATGTATATTTTATATTGAAGATCTATGTGTCACAGATTTTATGCACCTATGCTGAATGTTTTATATTTATGAGTTGCATTTTAAGTGAACTGTCACTGAATATTTTTAGGCATTTCACCACTTTTACAATATTACTGAAAGGGTTGACACAGATGGACATTACCTGAGGCTGCGCAGTACCATTTTCCTCCTAATGCCAGGTCATGACTTCCCCCCTGAGTGCTGACTCCTCTTATCATGTAGCTGATCCTGAGAGCCCATGGTCTGTGCAGTCTGTCACTAGCAGCTCACCTATGCCTGTCTTCAGCTCTCCTTCCTCTCCCTCCCTCTCCCTGTCAGTACATAGGGTCTCTTTTCTGCTCTAATAACTAACTTTAAAAGCTCCTATCTCCTCTTTATTAGAACATTAGTTTCCCTGTGTCCGTGTTATATCATAAATATTCTTATCTATATAGATAACACACCGGCTTCCTACACACGGCTCTCTCTCTCCTCTGCAGCTGACGTCAGCAGCAGTGCTCGGCTCCACCCTCAGGAATTCTTGGCTGAGGAGAGGAGAGAGAAAAATGACAACTGATCGTAGGAAGCCTGTGTGTTATCAGTACAGATAGGTGTATATATATGTTATAACACAGGCACATGGGAACGTATTGTGCTAATACAGAGGGAATGGGAGCATTTTATACAAGTGGCTTAACAACCACTTTAAGGACCAAGCCTATTTTTGACAATTGTTGTTTACAAGTTAAAATCTTTTTTTTTTTGCTAGAAAATAACTTAGAACCCCCAAACATTATATTTTTTTTCAGATACCCTAGAGAATAAAATGGAGATCTTTGCAATACTTTATGTCACACTGTATTTGCGCAATTGTTTTTGGAAAAATACACCTTTTTAAATAAAAAAATAAGAAAACAGTAAAGTTAGCCCAATTTTTTCTCTATTGTGAAAGATAATGTTATGCCGAGTAAAATGTTATGCTTCAAAATTGCGCCTGTTCGTGGAATGGCGACAAACTTTGGCACTTAAAAATTTCCATAAGCGATGTTTAAAAATTTCTACAGGATACCAGTTTTGGGTTACAGAGAAGGTCTAGTGCTAAAATTATTGCTCTCACTCTAACGATTGTGGTGATACCTCACATGTGTGGTTTGAATATCGTTTAAATATGTGTGCGCGACTTACGTATGCGTTCGCTTCTGTGCATGAGTACGGAGGGATGGGGCACTTTCATTTTTATTTTCTTATTTATTTTACTTTTTATTTTTACACTGTCCCTTTAAAAAAAATTTGGATCACTTTTATTCCTATTACAAGGAATGTAAACATGCCTTGTAATAGAAAAAAAGCATGACAGGACCTCTTTAACCGCTTGCCGACCGCCCCCGTAGAGTGACGGTGGCAAATTGGCTTGTTATCGCGAACCGCTGTCACCTGACGGCAGCCGCAATAACTAGTATTGTGAGCGCGCCGCTTGTGTTTGGGGGGGGGCCAGGGAGCGGGTAGGGCAGACTCGATCTCCGCCGGCTACCCTCGATGGCTCCCCTGCAGTGAGAGAATGGAGGTCCGTGTATGTAAACACGGATCTCCATTCTGACAGAAGGAGAAGGGCTGTGATCACAGGTTTCCTGTATATGGAGGCCGTGATCACTCCCCTCCCCCTGCCAGCCCAGCCCCCATACAGTTAGAACACACTGAGGGAACACAGTTAACCCTTAGAGCGCCCCCTCCAGATTAACCCCTTCACTGCCAATGGCATTTACACAGTAATCAGTGCATTTTTATAGCACTGATCGCTGTATAAATGCCAATGGTCCCAAAAAAGTGTCAAAATGGTTCAACATGTCCACCGCAATATTGCAGTACCGCTAAAAATCGCAGATCGCCAACATTACTAGTAAAAAATTAAAAAAAACACAGAAATTAATTTTCATGATTCATAAACGTGGCAACTTTTGCACAAGCCAATCAATATTACCAAAAATATGAGGAAGAATATATATCGGCTAAAAATAGTTTTTTTTGCAAAATTGTCGCTCTTTTTTTGTTTATAGCGGCGATCAGAAATGATGCAGAGGTGATCAAATACCATCAAAAGAAAGCTCTATTTGTGGGAAAAAAAGGACGCAAATTTCGTTTGGGTACAGCGTCGCACAATCCGCGCTATAGCCGAAAGACGGCTACAGCGCGGATTTGAATTGCTCGATGTCCGCCCAAGACCTGCCGATCACCTATAACAGCTGCAGAACGGGGAACCGCCAATGTAAACACGGCAGTTCTCCATTCTGTTAAGGGGGACATAGCAGATCTACTGATCCCTGTCACTGGGATCAGTTAGATCTGTTATGTCCCGACCAGCCCCGCCCCCACACAGTTAGAACACATGCAGGGAAAACAGTTAACCCCTTCACTGCCCCCTGCAGGTTAACCCCTTCTCTGTCAATGACATTTATACAGTAATCAGTGGACATTTAAATGTCTGATCGCTGTATAAATGTCATTGGTCCCAAAAAAGTGCCAAAAATGTCCAACATGTCCACTACAACATCGCAGTCTCGATAAAAATCGTCGCCATTACTAGTAAAAAAAAAAAAAAATTGTAAAAACGGCATAAATCAATTCCCATAGTTTGTAGATGAGATAACTTTTGCGCAAACCAATCAATATACGCCGACTGAGATTTTTTTTTAACCAAAAATATGTAGAAGAATATATATTGGCCAAAACTGATGAATAATTTTCTTTTTTATATATTTTTTGGATATTTATTATAGCAAAAAGTAAAAAATATTGATCAAATACCACCAAAGGAAAGCTCTATTTGTGGGAAAAAATTATAAAAATTTTGTTTGGGTACAACGTTGCACAACCGCGCAATTGTCATTCAAAATGCGACAGCGCTGAAAGCCTAAAATTGGTCTGGGCAGGAGGGGGGTTGACGTACCCAGTAGGCAAGTGGTTAAGGTCGGAGGGCGGATGTGACGTTTGACGTTGCTCCGGTCCTCCAAGGGCATAGAGTCGAGTGGGGGCTATCATGCCCTCGCTCGACTTCCTGCCCATCAGTGAAAAGGATCGGATGATATCCGCTGCTACCAATGGATCCGGTAAGCAGCGGAGACGACGGGAGGGGGGGGACCTCCCCTGCCACCGATAAAAGTGATCTTGCAGCGAATTTGCTGCGGAGACCACTTTTATCCCAAAGCGGCCTGCCCACCAAGGTGAAACATACTGGGTTTATGGCGGCTATCTGCTGCCATAACAACGGTATTCAACATCAAAGTACTGATGTATATCGAAGGGGGGTGGTCTGGAAGTGGTTAATTGAACCGGCTGATGTCGACCGGCATTCAGACCGTGTGTACGGGGCTACTGTGTTATTTTGTATGCTGTGTTATCCACTTATAAGGTTGTATGGAAGGGGAGCTCAGATTAGTGTCTTATGCTGTGCCGTGTGATCTGAATGTCCAACACATGTAACACACAGCAAATGGTTTACTGCCTTAAACTGTTCACATTTAGGTAAAGCATTGGGTTTGATTTACTAAAACTGGGAAGGGCAAAATCAGGTGCACCTCTGCATATAAACCAATCAGCTTCCAGGCATTATTGTCAAAGCTTAATTAAACAAACTGAAGTTAGAAGCTGATTGGCTACCATGCAAAGCTGCCCAAGATTTTCAGTGTCAGGTTTTTTAAAAAAAACAACTCCTGTGTGTTTTAGTTTAGATATGCATGATGCTGCAAAATGTCAATCACTGGTGAATGGGTATTACAGCTGTGATGTGCTGGCTCTACCTATCTCTTGCCACAGGCCAGTGCAGAGCAGGATGAAAACACCCTAGATGATCACATGGCCTCTTACCTAATATTTTTAAAGTGATATTAAAGTCAAATACAAAGAGGGTATACTTACTTACTTGCTATGTGCAGCAGCACCTTATCTCCTCTTCTGGAGTCCCCCACCAGCACTCTTAGCTCCTCCTCTCTTACATGTGCCTCCATAGCAAGCTGTGCGATAGTAATTTTTTTATTGGTACACATTCATTAAATCATAACGTTTGGATGGACGTTTTACCTGTTTACTGTTATCATTGAAAATAAGAATAAAATAAAATCCCAAATTTTGGGTCGACATCAGAACACTAATAGAGGAGGAATCTTCCAATGGGGACACTAATTTTGGTGACCCTGGTGACACGGGGATTCCTTCACCTTGAAGAGATTTCCTCTTGCTTCCTGTTTATTCAGGGTTTATTACCCTCCCTTACTCTATCCAAAATGTAAAAAAAAGTTTTTCTCTTAGTTACACTTTAAATACTGTAAGACAGGTTCATTGTCTCTAATAACTAGAGAGATGTTTCAACATATGTGAACAATGTACACGCTGGAGACCAATGCATTTGCTCAAAACATTTCAGCCACCTGTGGCAAGATCAAAAGATTATAGCTATCACAATGAAGCACAGGAGGGATCCTATAGATTCATCAGTACCATCTGGCTGCCAGAATCACATTACGCTAATGAATTCAAAATAGAAACAGAGGAGGTAAAAGCCAGAGATATAGGTTATTCCTTCTTCATCAACATTGGGGATATATTTATTTGTATTCACAAAAGTACCAATATATTTTGGTTAATTATATCAGTATACAATACTTCAGTGGAAAAAATATTTAGACTCATCTTTTTAAAATGGATAGATTATGGTTGCATTATTTACGATGATGAACATGCAATCCATTTGTAACTTTTTCATTATACGTTTTCAAGGTATACTCCGTTAAATTAAAGAACAAAATAGCCCTATATAGCTTGATAGATGGCATCTTGATAAAATTTGTACAAATAGTACACTAAGTAGACTTGCCTATTCATAACACAGCTACTGCAGTGCAAATATGATAAGATAAAGTGCTCCTCACCCAAATATGACCACTTAAATCATAAAAGTCCTAATTCCATTGTCCTTCAAAACTAGATACTTTATATTCAAAAACAAATGCCTCCTTGTAACTTCACACACATGCAAATAACAGAGTTCAATTATAGATCTGTATTTCTTCCACCAGTTTGATGTCACATGCAGCTTCTGAATATCTAAGTGATTTGTGTTCACCTCTCAGCTTGTTTCCAGTTTTATGTCATTTTACGCAGTTTGAGTCTTCAGAAACAACAACTTCTGTATCATATCACAGGTGCTCAGCCAGGTCTTCTCATGTTAGAAATCCAACAATTAATATGTCATTTAATAGACTATGGCTTAGGCAACAGCAGGTTGTAGGCAACAGATTTATGAGTGCTTAAAATTGTAATAGAAATAAAATAAGTAAAATACAACTGACATGCAATTGCATCCACAAAAAACTTGTTACCAAACATAGTGAGACACATTCATCATTGCTCTATGTCCAGTAGGTGTCCCCCTCTACGATGAAGCTTTGGGGTTGATTTACTAAAGGCAAACAGGCTGTTCGCTTTGCAAAGGAAGTTGCCAGAGCTTAGTGAATGGGGAGGAGCACTGCTGACTTTCAGGATCCAACCATGTGCAAATAAAAAGCTCTCCTTTTTTAATTTTCCTTGCATGTGATTGGATATTTTTTGCAAAGTGAAACTTTACCACATTCACTAAGCTCTGGGGCAAATTCCCATGCAAAGTGAACAGCCTATTTGCCTTTGGTAAATCAACCCCTTTGTCTCGAAAAGGGTGTTTTGTAACATATTGGAATGTTCACAGTCCGAAGACCTATGAGTTCTGGACTCAAACCAACCTTGCCTTCCCTATGGGACCAATGATTATTTAAAGGGCACCGACCATGTGCTGGAATAAGCAGATCTTTTCCAGTGCTGAGTGTAGTCATTTTTACCATGTGACCATTTGCTTCATCATGTGATCTGTAAAATTCCATGGATAAACACAGGGGGCACTTGAATGTCATTGTAATGTCAATGAAAGGTCATTGTGCTATCAATACTTCAGAGCAGGGTTTCTCAACCAGGGTTCTGTTGAACCCTAGGGTTCCTCCAGAGGTTTCTAGGGGTTCCTTGAGCAATGGTCAATTTCTACCTCTCAGATAAATTCACAATTACATTGTTGATCTTTTTAGCTATCTGTAAGGGGTAATTCTTCCCAATGACCACAAGGGTAAGGAGCATTCTTCTCATTGACCATCACATTAATGTATCATTAGTTGTAGATTTTTAATTTTTAGCAGGGGTTCCCCGAGACCAGAGAACTATTTCAAGGGTTCCTCGGTGTTGAAAAGGTTGAGAAAGGCTGCTTCAGATGATTGACTTATTCCAGCATTCTCTACATATGTTAGAGGGTAGAAAAGAGGATTGACTTTTGATAACCCCCAACCTCCCAGCATAGGGACCCAGTCATTGCTGTGACTGTGCTTCCTATGTCTAGAGCTGATTTTGTGAGAAGGTTAAAATAGGTAATGCCTCCCCCAAATGAACTTATCTTATTTCATAAAGCATTTCCCATCTGTTCCATGATAAATGTGTCCACCCATTAAAACTAAAACCCAATTAAATTTGGTTTCCCTTGCATCAGTGTCTGGTGCCAGCTATGCCTACACCATGATTCAGTGTCAAACGAGCAGGGCAGATAAACAGATATTACACAATCATCCGTAAGTATGAACCATGAGGTAGGGTTGTCGTATACCTGGCTGTAGCAGATATATGTAAATAAAAAAAATTAGCTTAAGAAAATGACAAATCCTTTAACAGGCAACACATCTCACATAAGTATATTAATATATTTCAACTGTACTACTATTTGCCCAGAGTACCACTTTAACTTCCAAAGTGAGACTTCTTAACTTTTTCCAGCTGCAGAACATTCCGTTATAATTCACAGGGCCATGTGACCTGATCATTTATTTATATTTTTAGACATGCAATTTCAAGATCCTTCTTTCAGAATGTAATATCCACTCTAAGCTTTTAACTGAACTGCCTATTTCTGACTACAATGCTTTATGCTATCCTGGTTACATATTAATGGAGTTTACTCTTTGCAAGTTATAATTCACATTATGACACTTGAGTGATTAGTTTATTATACTGTGTGTACCTAAAACATTCTAAAAGCTCTTAAAATTCCCTCCCCTCTGTTATTTACCATGATTATCTTTCCAAATGCGTCAAGAAAAAAAACACACCATCTTTGCCTTATATTAGAATGGAACAATGAGACTTGCTTCTAATAGTGCCTATCATGCCAGATGCAAATTTATCATCAATTTAGATATATTATTTCTGGACATGCATTTGCAGGTGTAACCATGCAGCACGCGCCCAACAACCTTTTTACGAGCAACGTTTAATGTTCAGTAGAAACAACAAGAAGAACATTCAAAGGAACCTGTCAAGATAAAAATATTTGAGCAGCCACTGCAGATTATTTTCATTGGTTCAGGTTCTGGTACTGTCATCCTGCTGGGAATGGAAGTTGAATGTGTACATCAGGCATTCCAGCAATTAATGTACACAAGCTGGTTCTAGATCAGTGGTTGACTAAGTAGTGCAACAAGAATAAGCATCGGTCCTACAGCTTACACCTTTGGCAGTCAGACAGTAATACACCTATCCCAACAGAGTCCCTTTTAAAGGGTAACTCCAATTTTATGGCGGAAAAAACAGCTAATTAAAACTAATAAGATTAGCATATACAATTGCTACACAAGCCATATTGTATTTGAATGTTATTAAAAAATACCTCCCTCAGACAATACTCCCCATCCTTCTCTCTTGTTCTATGTGAAAATGTTCTGGGTATACACTCCTGTATATCATACAATAAACTGCGCTAAAAGTCCAAAGCAAGCTGCAGCAAAATACTAAATGTATATGGTCAAATGGGAAAACAAAAGCAGCGCTAAAATAACCAATGGTTACATAAAAACAACAAATGAAGAGTCCAAATAGTGTGGTATTCCTTGCACCACTAAATATCTGTGTTAACAAACTGATTGTAGTGTCACCATGTATATAACCACCACCTGAAAGGAAATAAGTGGTCACAAAGGCACCACTGTGATGTTAGTCAAACAATTGTGTCTATAAATCACCACGTTCCTTATGGTGTGATAAACCTGAGAAGTAAACAACAAAAATACATTGGTAACCAATAAAATCGCGACGAAAACAAAAGGGTAAACTGGTATATGTAAATCATAAAACGACGTCGAACGAAACCTGAAAATCGCGTCAAATAACATACTATATGTCCTCACATATGGGTCTTGTAAAAGTGTATCTTGTTCTCTCTTCCTACCCCTCATAACAGACTCCCTCCATAAAAAATTATTGTAAGTTTAT
>BLSH010092342.1:640795-654309 GCA_018402905.1 Glandirana rugosa
ATTTTGGGGAAAAAATAAAAAATAAATAAAAAATTAATTTTGCAAAGAATTGTGGGAAAAATTACAACTTCAAAAAATTCACTACGCCTCTTACTAAATACCTTGGAATGTCTACTTTCCAAGAAGGGGTAATTTGGGGGGTATTTGTACTTTCCTGGCTTGTTAGGGTCTCGGGAAATGAGATAGGCCGTCAGTAAATCAAGTGTGATCAATATTCAGTGATTGGCACCATAACTTGTAGACTCTATAACTTTCACAAAGACCAAATAATATACACTAATTTGTTTTTTTTTTTACCAAAGATAGGTAGCAGTATAAATTTTGGCCAAAATTTATGAAGAAAAATTACTAATTTGCAAAATTTTATAACAGAAACGAAGAAAAATTCATTTTTTTACAAAATTTTCGGTCTTTTTTTAATTATAGCGCAAAAAATAAAAAACCCAGTGATAATTAAATACCACCAAAAGAAAGCTCTATTTGTGTGAAAAAAAGGACGCAAATTTCATATGGGTACAATGTTGCATGACTGAGTAATTGTCATTCAAAGTGTGAGAGCGCTGAAAGCTGAAAATTGGTCTGGTTGTTAAGGGGGTTTAAGTGCCCAGTGGTCAAGTGGTTAAATAAAGAATTTGAAAAAATAAATAAATAAATACCTTTGATAATGTAAGCTTATGGTGTTCCCACTTGGGGGTCATGCAGAAATAGAGATGGTGGGTTGGTACAGCAAAGTTTGCTGGTACTAGAAGCAATATAGTTCCAATCATGTAGCATAACAGGGTCTGTGCACGAAGGTCTCAATAGAGATCCATATGTGTCCAAAACGAAGGTACTGGGGGTAAAATAAGAAAGGTAATAAGAATAAGGTAAATCCACAAAAGTATATGTTGGATACCAAGAAAGAAAAGGGGTCTATATGGGTACCCTTGTAAAGCCAAAGATTCAGCTTTTATACATGTAATGTGTCTTAAGCACTTTTGTGCTTTGGTGTAACAAATAAAGTTTATGCATTTTTTACTCAGCATGCCTTCAAAGTCCACTTTTCTCCTAGTTATTTCATAATATATAATGATGCTACAAAGCATTATGCTTTTTTTTTAAAGAGAGCAAGCATAGCAGTAACTGTTTTCTTTCAGTCTGCCTCTCTCTAATGGAAACTCAATCTTATCCTTTACCAGTTACTTATTTCATGCATAGTACACCATACACTTGTACATATCCTCAAACTAAGTGTAACTAACAATAAAGTGCTCATCTATATTTATAACATTGGGAAAGGTTTGAGTACTTGCTGTAGCTCCAGCCACTGGGTTACTTCTCAGACTGCACCTATTACAGTGTACAAATAGGCATTTTTGCCCTTTTTTCAATCTCCCTGACTCAGAGTTTCCTGGATTTTTAATTTTTTTTTTTTTTCAGAATGCAACATAAACAGTAAATTGAATTATGGAAACTTTTACTATCCTAAAATCTTTAACCATATATTTTTATATACTGTAAATCCTACTGTAGTTTACTAAGAAATATCTGTGTCATGTTTGCTTCAAGTTCTGGAAAATCTTTATTTTTGAAGATGAGAGATCCATATTTAATGGATGAACCCTTCCATCCCAAGGTGGCACTACAAAGAACATTGTGACAACGACATCATACTGAATAATTGCACCTTAGAGATCACTGGATTTATCTTTCCTGTGTAAAGTTCCCAAAACATCACTGATATCCCCTAGTGTTCTCAATGTCACTTTGCTGCCAGGAGTAAGACAACCTAATTTATGTTCTTTGCTTTGAATTCTTTTTTTTATTTCTGGACAGTAACAGTACATACAATAAGACTGTTCCCCTGTTCCTTTATCCTTTCTGTTGAAAGGAGAAGTCCCAATACATACCTCGGGTGGGGGAAAATTGAATAGGTATGTCTGGTAACATTATCTGAACTGTTTTTTCCGTGGCATGCTGGTCCCAACTGTTAAACTTAATTTTTTGGGTCAGCTAGCAGTCCACTATTTTTTTAGGTTGTAGGAGGAAACCTATGCTGATACACAGAAATCGTACAAATGCTGATCAGAACTGTAAGAGAATACCTCTTAGCCACTGCAACATCACTACTATAGACCCAAAAAAAGTGTGTTGCATCAGAACACCTGAACTGCAGTTTTGTTTTAAGTCAGTGAATTAGAATATATTGAAGCCAAAGGACCAGCATGAAAGCAAAGCACAAAGAATTTTCAGAAATTTGTTCTCAGCTGCAGCCTCCGCATTACACCTATTAGAGGTTTCCTTTAACTAACTGTTCTTGTTTAGTAACTGGATAAACAGTTTAAACGTACGTTTCATTGTTTTTAACCTAAAAGTGGATAAGGCATACCTAGTTTACCCTCTTAAGGTCTGCCCTATAGTAGTTTTACTGCTACAGGGCAGCACCTCTGCATTGGATCACAAATATATATATATGTATGTGATCCGACTGTTAGGTAAGGGGCTCAGATGCCCGACGCCGGCAACTCGCTTCTACTGTTGTTATACACAGTGAGAGCCTATCGGCCAGTACGGTGGACTCATTGTCTGCCAGCACCAGCTGATCATTAGGCAGAGAGGCAGAACAGTGATCTGCCTATATAGAGAGGAAGATCGCCAGTCTGACAGGAGGGATGGACAAATTTAATCTCTTCCCCTAATAAAAACACCTCCCACAGTGTAGCAAAATAATGGTTAAGCACACATTTAGCCCTTTGATCTCCCTAGATATTAACCCCTTCCCTGCCAGCGTCATTAGTACAGTGATGGTGCATATTTTTTTACCACTGATCGCTGTATTAGTGTCACTGGTCTCCAAAAAGTGTCAAAAGTGTCAGTTAGTGTCTGAATGTCTGCTGCAATATTGCAGTCTCACTATAAGTCACTGATTGCCGTCATTACTAGTAAAAAAATAAAATTAAAATAAACAAAAATATCCCATAATTTCACAAACCAATCAATATAAGCTTATTGGGATTTTTTTTACCAAAAATATGCAGCAGAATACATATTAGCCTATATATATATATATGAAGAAATTTGAGATTTGAGTTTTTACATTTTTTTATTGGATATGTTTTATAGCAGAAAGCAAAAAATATTGTTTTTTTTTCAAAATTGTTAGTCTTTTTGTCTTATAATAAAAAATGCAGAAGTAATCAAATATCACCAAACGAAAGCTCTATTTGTAGGAAAAAAAGGGCATCAATTTTATTTAAGTACAACATCGCATGACCGTGCAATTGCCATTTAAAGTGCCTCATTTTGCAATAAATGGCCTAGTCATGAAGGGGTACATAGAGAAGTATGAGCAAATGAGAGTGTAGAGTGCCAACATCCCTGATAATTGTAGACAGAAAACCCCTCACAGAATGGGACTTTTACGGCACATAAACTGATCAAAACATATATATAAAAATATAAATTTTATTTGTATATATTAATTAAAAGCAGCTTATTAAAAAAAAAGCAGACTAGGATAGTACATATTAAAGAGGAAGTCAACCCAGATTGGGTTTACTTCCTCAATAGTCCCCTGTAAATTAGAAGCATAATGGGCTACTATGCATTGCATAGTAACCCATTATGTGCCATTTACCTGCAAACAAAGCCTGCAGTGTCCAGCGATGTCCCCGCTCCAGACCGCGTCCATCTTCTGCCCCTCTTCCTTCGGGGAGCCGCCAGTCACGGCACGGTCGCAGTGGAGTAATGGCACGTAGGCCGTTTCTTCACTGCGCATGTGCCGACATGACGTCAGCACAGCTTCACCACTGCATATCTCCTGAACCATACAGGTTTAGGAGATATGCAAGGTGCCTACAGGTAAGCCTTATTCTAGGCTTACCTGTAGGTTAAAGTGGTTGTCATGAGTTGACAACCACTTTAACATGTTGATAGCAATGTTATACACAGGTAAATAGCACCTAATGCATTTGAAGTGCTGTAAGATGTATCATTCCACATGTACCATGTGTAAACTGATCTGTCCTTTTATAAGAGATATATTTTGTATCATTAAAATTTTTATCAATGTTGTATTACATCAATGCAGTGTTCCCATGTACCGCCCAGCACCCCTGAGATGAAGCAGCGAATCCCTCAGAAAGGGTCCAAAGGTACTGTCAGCCCATAGACTGGAGAGGATTCCCCCACTAGGGAAGGAGAGGGAGAGGTACAGAAAAAATTGTCCAGATGGAACTGCTGGTTAGTAGGTAAGATGTAATATCAGAGACAGCTGTTGGAGCCAGGATCAGCATATGAGGCTGGATGGCACACGACAAGCACCAAAGTGCTGGCTGTACTGCTAGTCCTATGGAAAGCAAAACGCTGCTCTGTCGCCCTCTGGGGCAGATCCTCTCCAGTCTAGCTACGTCGCCACAATTGCGTTGAAGACGTAGGTACTGCAAGTAGGGTATAGATTGTACTAGGGGTTTGGAATGGAAGCTTTAAGCCTGCAAAATAGTGTTGCTTACGATATAAGTTGCTACCTAACAATCTGTCATTTTTCACTTCAACCTCCAGATCCAGAAATGTGATTTTCTGTCTGTGGAAGGACATGGTGAACGATAGATTATACATGTTTGTATTCATGGCTGTGAGACACTCCAGCAGTAAAGCTGGGGGACCATCCCAGATGAGAAATATATTATCAATATATCGCACCCAAGTGAGGATGCAAGAATAATGAGCCATTTGGTCTGACAAGAGGAATGATCATTTGCAGTCCCCCAGGTACAGATTGGCGTAAGATGGGGCACAGCAGGTCCCCATTGCTACACCCTGTACCTGGAGGAAGTGGGAGCCATTGAAAAAGAAGATGTTGTGTCTAAGAATAAAGTCAAGGACACACAGCACAAGATCAAAAAGAGCCTTTGGATGTGCAGTACTCTGGTCAAAAAACCTTTTTACCACCTGTATACCCTTATGGTGAGGGATAGAGCAATAAATAGTTTCCACATCTGGAATTATGCCAAAATTACAGGCCTGTGTGATCATGACTAGAGTTGAGCGGACACCTGGATGTTCGGGTTTGGCGGGTTCGGCCAAACTTCCCGAAAAAGTTTGAGTTCGACCCCGAACCCTGAACCCCACTGAAGTCAATGGTGACCTGAACTTTTGGGCACTAAAATGGCTTTAAAAAAGTCCTGGAAAGGGCTAGATGGCTGCAAAAGGAAGCAAAATGGGGGTAAGAGTAGGACAAGTGCCCTGCAAACAAATGTGGATAGGGAAATAACTTAAAATCACATAAAAAAAATAAATAATGGAGGAGGAGGTGGATGTGGAGTAGGAGGTTGAGGAGGCGTAGGTGGAAGTGGCGGTGGAGGAGGAGGTAGCCAACACTGGTTTTTTGTTTGTTTGTTTTTTTTTTCTAATTAGGGTAGCCCCCAAATATTGAGACATATTAAAAAAAAAAAAAGAATAAGTTCACTTAAGTATACCAATGGCTGTGTGAGGCCGTTATAAATGTCTATTCTGCACAAGGTACAGGCACAGACAAGTCTTGTGGGATCCATGCCTGGTTCATTTTAATAAACATTAGCTTGTCCACATTGGCTGTGGACAGGCAGCTGCGCTTGTCTGTGATAACGCCCCCCTGCCGTGCTAAACACACGTTCAGACAATACACTGGCTGCAGGGCAGGCCAGCACCTCCAAGGCATAATGGGCAAGCTCAGGCCATGTGCCCAATTTGGAGACCCAGAAGTTGTATGGGGCAGACCCATCAGTCAGTACGTGTAGGCGTGTGCACACATACTGTTCCACCATGTTGCTAAATGCTGCCTCCTGCTAAGACGTTGCCTATCAGCTGGTGGTGCTGTTTGTTGTGGCGTGCTGCTGACAAAGCTTTTCCACACTTCGGCCATGCTAACCCTGCCTTCTGAGATGCTAGCAGTGCCACAGCTGCGTTGGCGACCTCTTCCTCCTCCTCTGCCTTCACCTTGTGCTTCCACTGAGCCCCCGGTGTCATTTGGGAATGCCCTCAGCAGTGCGTCTACCAACGTGCGCTTGTAGTCGCGCATCTTCCGATCACGCTCCAGTGAGGGAATTAAGGACGGCACGTTGTCCTTGTAACGGAGAACCATCAGGGTGGCCAAACAGTAATCAGCACAAGTCACAATGTGGGCAACTCGGCTGTCGTTGCGCAGGCATTGCAGCATGTAGTCGCTCATGTGTGTCAGGCTGCCCAGAGGCAAAGACAAGCTGTCCTCTGTGGCAGGTGTATCATCGGTGTCCTCCGTATCCCCCCAGCCCACGCTCCAGAGATGCCCACGAGCTGCGCTGAGTGCCACCCTGCTCTGAACACGGTTCCTCCTCCTCATCCTCCAGAACTGTGCCCTGGCTTTTTTACCTGGCCTATGCTGGTACAGGAACCCACCCTCCGAGCCACTTGTGAATGACTGGCCTGATAACCGTGGAAATGACCCCTCTTCCTCCTGTGCCACATCCTCTTCCATCATCGCCCGAAGTGTTTTTTCAAGGAGACATAGAAGGGGGATAGTAACGCTGCGTCATCGGCACTGGCCAGGTTGGTGGAGTACTCGAAACACCGCAATATGGTACACAGGTCTCGCATGGAGGCCCACTCGTTGGTGGTGAAGTGGTGCTGTTCCGCAGAGTGACTGACCCATGCATGCTGCAGCTGAAACTCCACTATTGCCTGCTGCTGCTCGCACAGTCTCTCCGAGAGGGAAGGCCGAACTTCCGCTGCAGCGCAGACAGGCGAGCAGCAGCAGGGTAAGAATGCCAAAAGCCTGCACAGACGGCCCGCACTTTCTGCAGCAGCTCTGACATATCTGGGTAGTTTTTTAGAAATTTCTGCACCACCAAATACAGCACATGCGCCAGGCAAGGGATGTGCGTCAAACCGGCTAGGCCCAGAGCTGCTACGAGATTTCGCCCATTATAGCACACCACCAGGCCAGGCTTGAGGCTCAGTGGCAACAACCACTCATTGGTCTGTTGTTCAATGCCCGTCCACAGCTCCTGCGCAGTGTGGGGTTTATCCCCTAAACACATCAGTTTTAAAACAGCCTGCTGTCGTTTCCCCCTGGATGTGCCGAAGTTGGTGGTGAAGGTGTTACGCTGACCGGATGAGGAGGTGGTAGAGGAGGAGGAAGCAGAGTAGGAGGAGGAGGCAAAAGGAGGCAAAGAGAAATGCCCTGCAATACTCAGTGGCGGAAGGACATGCGCCAAACTGCTATCCGCTTCAGGCCCACCCGCCACTACATTTGCCCAGTGTGCAGTTAGCGAGATATAGCGTCCCTGCCCGTGCTTACTGTTCCACGTATCAGTGGTTATGTGGACCTTGCCACAGATGGCGTTGCGCAGTGCACACTTGATCTTGTCCCCGACTTGTTTGTGCAGGGAAGTTTGTGTTTGGGAGATGGACAGCTGTAAGCTTCCATGGGACCATGTGGAAATGCTTGGGGACAGTGGCGGACATGGTGGCGTTGCTGTCACATTGTCTGTTTGCTGGGTGGCAGGTGACACTGGCACTGCAGAGGTGGAGGAAGAGGCTGAGGCAGCAGCAGAAGAGGAAGCAGGAGGAGCCCGAGACCTTTCTTGGATTTTGAGGTGCTTATTCCACTGCAGCTTGTGCTTTG
The DNA here is from genome assembly GCA_018402905.1 of Glandirana rugosa. NCBI lineage: Eukaryota > Metazoa > Chordata > Amphibia > Anura > Ranidae > Glandirana > Glandirana rugosa. The sequence goes on from BLSH010092342.1 coordinate 648,417, forward strand.
CATGTAGATGCTTGGTCATGCAGGTTGTGCTCAGGCTTAGAACATTTATGCCTCGCTTCAGGCTCTGATTGCACAGCGTGCAAACCACTTGTGTCTTGTCGTCAGCACATTGTCTGAAGAACTGCCACGCCAGGGAACTCCTTTGAGCTGCCTTTGGTGTGCTAGGTCCCTGGGTGTGGTGGGTAGTAGCAGACATACTGTCTAGGGGACTGTTGCTCCACTTTTGCAACCTGCTTCCTCTTTTGCTGTGCAGGTGCCTCTGTGCCACCACCACCCCTTCCTTCAAACTGCACACGTCACTCACATGACCTTCATTCCATGTGGGGTCTAGGACCTCATCATCCTCCACATCATCTTCCACCCATCCTTCACCACTGCCCTCCTTGTCAGTCTGCACACTGTAGAAAGCCGCAGCAGTTGGCACCTGTGTTTCGTCATCATCAGAGACGTGCTGCGGTGGTGTTTCCATGTCCTCATCCTGAAACAGCAGTGATTGGGCATCGGTGCACTCAATGACTTCCACTTCGGGGGCAGGGTTATGTGGATGGCCCACGGAATGCACACCAGCAGAGTCATCAAAAAGCATAAGAGTCTCTTGCAGGACTTGGGGCTCAGACTGCTTGGCTGATTTACAAGGGGCTGAGGTGAAACACAGATGGCCATGGGGTGCAGGTGCCAACTCTGTGCTTTCAGCAAAGGACCGCGAGGGAGACAATGTGAAGGAACTAGAAGCATTGTCAGCCACCCAATCTATTATCGCCTGTACTTGTTCTGGCCTCACCAATCGTTGAGCGCCATTCGGGCCTACCATATAACATTGAAGATTCTGCCGGCTACTTGCACCTGAGGAAGGTGTTTCACTTGTGCATGTGACACACTTTTTATTTTTGTGCAAGAAATGCACCGCTGGCCGCAAATGTAGTATTTAGAATATTTTTTTTAAACCAGCAATGTAGACACACTTTTTATTTTTGTGCAATAAATGCACCGCTGGCCGCAAATGTAGTATTTTTAGAATATTTTTTTTTAAACCAGCAATGTAGACACACTTTTTAATTTTGTGCAAGAAATGCACAGCAAGGTGTAAATGTACTATGTAGCACTATTTATTAACAATAAAAAAGAATAATAAATTATTATTCTTTTTTTTAAACCAGCAATGTAGATGCACTTTTTATTTTTGTGCAAGAAATGCACTGCTGGCCACAAATGTAGTATTTAGAGTATTTTTTTTTTAAACCAGCAATGTAGAGGCACTTTTTATTTTTCTGCAAAAATGCACCACTGGCCACAAATGTTGCATTTCGAATTTTCTTTTTTTAAAACCACCAATGTAGACGCACTTTTTATTTTTGTGCAAGAAATACACCGCTGGCCGCAAATGAAGTATTTAGAATTTTTTTTTTTTAAACCAGCAATGTAGACTCACTTTTTAATTTTGTGCAAGAAATGCACAGCAAGGTGCAAATGTACTATGTAGCACTATTTATTAATAATAATAATAAAAAAAGAATAATAAATTATTATTATTTTTTTTTTAAACCAGCAATATAGACGCACTTTTTATTTTTGTGCAAGAAATGCACCGCTGGCCACAAATGTAGTATTTAGAATATTTCTTTTTTTTTTAAAGCAGCAATGTAGACGCACTTTTTAATTTTGTGCAAGAAATGCACCGCTGGCCGCAAATGATTATTAAGCACAAAAAAAAATGTTTTAATTTGTCTAACTGCAATGTAAAAGCAGTATTTAAATATGACAAAATGTTGCCAACTGAACTAACAGAACACGATTAAAGTAGTGTCCCTGACACACAAGCAGTTGCAAGTGCACTGCACTTGCAAAAATGGCTGCAAACGCCCACCTAACAAACAGAAAAATTGCTTAGGTTTTATAGGAGGCACTTTGCTTAGCAAACAAAATCTCCTCTAGCACCCACCCACCAATAAATCGCTTTTTAACAGATTTTCTAAAGCTAATCTGTCTCTCACAGCAGCAGCATCCTCTCCCTACACTAGTATGAGATGATGTGACATGCAGCACTATGTGACTCCAGCTTATATAGACGCTGGGTCACATGATGCACTGGCCAATCACAGCCATGCCATTAGTAGGCATGGCTGTGATGGCTTCTAAGGGCAAATCAGTTAAACACTTGTTGATTGGCTGCCCTGCAGCTATTCAAAAGGCGCGGAAAAAAATACCCAAACCCCCGAACCCGGACTTTTTCTCAAATGTCCGGGTTCAGGTTCGGGACACGGACACCCTAAAGTCTGGTATGAACCCGAACTTTACAGTTTGGGTTCGCTCAACTCTAATCATGACCCAAAAAGTCCACCTGTGTTTTAGGAACTGGACAATACCAGTCTCTATTGTTTAAAATGTCCATACACATGCTGAGATTCATAAAAACAATATTATTACCTTTATCTGCTGGTTTAATAACTAGTGATTTGTTGTTTTGCAGACTAGAAAGGGCTTCAAGGTGCTTGGCAGATAGGTTGGAACTGTCCACACCTTTCTGAAGCATATCCTGAATTGCTTTGGTAACGCATTTAATAAATGCTGAAACATTGGTATTTGAATAGATGGAAGGACATTTTGAAGACTTTTTCTTAAGGGAAGCAGGCTCGACAGAGGGGGCATGGACTGTAGTTGCAGAGAGGAGTGTCTACTTGATCAATTAAGTCCAAAGAATCGTCAGATTCAGGAGTCATTCTGACTCATTTGGATGACTTTCTTCATAAAGGAGTGTAAGGTCCCTCAGTGCCCTGCACTCACGCATGGAGCGTTTTTTTTTATCAGACTCGGGTTTTGTCAAACATGAGCCGCAGGATGATCTTTTCAGCAAAAAATGCAAATCCTTAATAGCAGTGAATTTATCAATTGAAACAGATGGACAGAAACTTAGGCCCAAGGATAGGACCTATGTTTCTTCCAAAGTTAATGTGTGAGGACAAATTAATAACTTTCAGTCCTGCTTCATGGTCATGGTGCCTTTTCAAAAGTCCTGACCATTTCCTTCCTTTCTGTTTCAATATTCTTTTGGGATGTGCCACCATTTCTGGCATACATTGGACATTCAGATAAATTTGTTCCACAACATAACAAACTGTAAAGAAGGCTAGAGATGAAAATAACAAAAGAAAAATTGCAGTAAAATGTAAAAAAGGGAAACTGTGGATAAAAGGTGTACACTAACTGACATATCAGCATGAATGTCGCACCACTTCCTTAAATTTCTCTCTAAAACTAAGCTGATAATATTCCCCCCCCACTCGTGCCCCCTCCATGACTTTTCCATCAAAATCAGTAATGCAACCATCAATCCCTCCCTTCACGCCAGGGTATTAAGTGTAATCCCAGACCCTGACCTGTGCTTTCAGCCCCAAATCTAATCGTTGTCAAAAGCATGTAGACTTCACCTTCATAACATCTCGAAAATATGCACCTTTTTAAGCACCAAGCTACTCCCTTGTTATCGCTCGCCTTAACTATTGCAACTCTCTCCTCGTAGGCCTACCTCTCCATAAGCTATCCCCTCTTCATTCTATCATGAATTCAGCTGCCAGACTCATCTACCTTACTCAGTGTCTGCCACCCCTCTCTGCCAATCCCTACACTGTCTCCCGATCGCCAAGCAAAATACATTTAAAATACTAACCACAACATACAAAGCCATTCACAACTCTGCCCCCAGCTACATCACCAACCTTGTCTTCAAATATCACCCAAACCGTCCTCTTCGCTCCTCTTAAGACCTCCTGCTCTCAAGCTCCCTTGTCTCCTCCTCCCATGCTTGTCTCCAGGATTTCTTCAGAGCCTCTCCCATCCTCTGGAACTTTCTACCTCAATCTGTCCGGCTATCTCCTACTCTAGCTGTGGCTCTGATTGGAGTGGACAGCTTTTTTTCTCTCAACCCAGAACTAATAGTATGTACCAGGCTTACGATTCAGAAACTATCAGTGTCTCTGTGAGCTCTCCAACATGTCCATAGGGTACAAGTTTTTTCAGGTTGTTATTGTGCTTGGTCACCAGAGTCTCCATTAACATTATATCACTGAGTATCTGGGCCTACTCCAAAATATGAGGGGGATAAATATAATTGTGCTTGGTCACAAGAGTCTCCATTAACATTATATCACTGAGTATCTAGGCCTACTCCAAAATATGAGGGGGATGAAGATTATTTCCATTGTCAACATATGGATTCTCAAAGCTTTTTGATTTTAGAAATGGGTCCAGAAATCATCATCAATAGGAGAGCTACCTCAGGGGAAGTCACAACATCTGCAATACACATGTAGCGCTACCCTCGCGAGGGCCACTGGTAGAATCTGTACCCCACTAATTGCCCTAATTTTGCAAGTCCTCCAACACCTCTGACACCCCGGGTTCAGACATTTTCTTACCAGTTAACACCAAATAACAATAAACTTACACAATGCAGTTGAAGCAGTTTAAATATGTTTACTATGGCAAAAGTGGCGCATAAGAATGCATGACTAGGTAAAGGGAATAAATACAGCGCTGATGTAATAACCCCTACTGGAGCAGCAGCCTATAAACATACAATACACACATCTAAAAATATATATATCTAAAAAGGTGGCAGCGCTGGAAACTAATTGAACCAAATTATAAAGTGAATCACAGTTCATAAAGTGTTGTGTGGAATCACAATAACTAAAAATTATTCATAGTTCATAAAGTGTTTGTGAAACCACCTACAAAAAATAGGTTAATAAATCATAAACATCATTGCATATATCAGCTCCACATGCTCTTTAATGCACTTTATGAACGTTATTTGGACGCTATGTTTATGATTTATTAACCTATTTTTTGTAAGTGGTTTCACTTTCACAAATACTTTATGAACTGTGAATAATTTTTAGTTATTGTGATTCCACACAACACTTTATGAACTGTGCTTCACTTTATAATATGGTTTAATTAGTTTCCAGCGCAGCCACCATTTTAGATATACATAAGAATGCATAACATAAGACTGTACGTCCTAAGAATTGATTTGTCTGAAAATATACAGCACAGTATGAAATGTGACTATGCAATAAAGGACTTTCTATTTAGCAATACCAAATTCAAAGAATTAAAGTACAATACAACCTTATTAGGTCACTGTGAACAGGCAGCAGAGAGGCAAAGGAACTGACACTTAATAGAACTATGTCAGACTGCTTCTCTCTGTCTCCTCCCACAGGCACTTAACATAAACCACTGTCAAACATTCAACAAAACTGTTAAGTTTAAATTGACTGGCTCCTTTAAGCAGAGTTCCAGAGAAATGAGAGCGGGCCCTTTATGTTAATTAACACGCAGTCACTTGTAAAGATGAGGAGGGGTTAAGTGGCAACCCTGCAGAATCCTACAGGTCTTCAGCTAGCACTCTGAATAAGATGAAGGGAATAATGCTTTGATATGATTGCAGAGCAGACTTTAGCTGGTATTTAATTAACCCCTTGAAAGATACAAACTTTTCCTGTATGACCTAGACACAAGTGGTCACCATATAGGCTGTTTCACTAGTATTGTATCCACTAGGACTGCTGATGACAAGGATGTGAGCAAAGCACAGATGTCTGCATACAATGTCTGTGGGATTGACTGAACTTGTGTATCTGTAGTAACAGAGACGGTCTCAAAAATTATGAACATCACGATGAACTAAGTTCAAGTCAGTTAGGGTGTCTGTAACATACGTCTGTAGACACGAAACGAGTGTAGGAACAGTAGTCGTCAGGATCACCTATGTTATGATCACTTTGTCGGATATACCACTGGTGAACACAGATCCAGTATGTCCTTTTCAAACATAGAAAGTTCCCCAATTAATTTATGGTCGATTTCAGACGAGACGTTAGTATAGTTT
>BLSH010092342.1:662767-673605 GCA_018402905.1 Glandirana rugosa
AATTTCTGCTATCTGTCCTCAGAGCAACAGCACAGACAGCAGTAGTAAAGTAATCTATCTCAGGATGCAGGATCAGGTCTTAAAATGGCTAAAATCTGTCCCTCACGCCGTCAGCTACCTTTCCCTATACTAACCCAAGGAGCATGTGACTGCAGCACTGTGACTCCAGCTTATAAAGAGGCTGGGTCACATGATGCACCGGCCAATCACAGCCATGCCATTAGTAGGCATGGCTGTGATGGCTTCTAAGGGCAAACCAGTGAAACGCTTGTTGATTGGCTGCCCTGCAGCTTCTCAACACGTGGAGTAAAATAGCAGAACCCCGGACCGAACCCGAATGATTTTTGAAATGTCCGGGTCCGGGTCCGTGCCACGGACACCCGAAAGTTCGGTACGGACCCGAACGTTACAGTCCGGGTTCGCTCAACACTAGTCACGACGCTCACCCACTGTATCTGCTGGCACACGGAGATCCCTAGCGGAATAACCTAGCCGCTCATCTGACTTCACCACGCAGTAAGTTATAGAAGCACCGAGGTGCTTTTTACAAAACCCATACACAGTATATGCTTTGTCTCCCTTGTATGTACCCGGATTTAAACATATGGATTGAGAAGCGGGACACGAAAACTACCCGTTGGCTCGGCCGTAGCAAACAAACACGGGCACAAGGTTGTTTTTCCTTTTATTTCTTCATCCACAGAGTGACTCACTTTACTTCACGTTCCACATTGATATTCACAGCACTGCAATATCACTGCAAGGCACTTTATGGCATGTTTTAGGTATGTGTTTAATTATTGGATACACTGGCATTATTGATTATATTGTGTGGCAGCGCCTATACTAAGTCACTTTTCTTGACATTATATAGATCATTTGGGTGCCCTTTATTAAATGTTTTATTTGTAAATATTTAAATTTCATTAAAATTGAACTACAACCATTATAACTTAATTTTAAATTGGATTGGTAAGTACTATTAAATTAAGTAGTTGCAGTTTGCAGAGTTAGTTTTAAGAGACAATAGTACTAGCAAACTGGTGGGAAAGAAGGGAGATCACTCTGTAGAAAACTGTAAGACCTACTTAACAAGACCTACTTAGCTCACACATTAATACGTAGATAGAGCTTAAAATTGTATATTGAAAAAAACAAAACATATAAACATTTTTATACTTAAAACAAAAAAAAATTGCATCCAGTTTCAAACGTTACCTTGGCATTTTGTAAATAAAGAATTTTCTTAAGAAAATCCTCAGTACTTATAATAAGTTGAATTATGTTTATTCTGAGTTTAATAAAAGATCAAGCACAAAATTACCCTTATGAGCAACTTTTGTGTTGAATAATGCTTAATCCTCTAGTGATGAACAATAAACCCAAACTGTTCTGATTTTCTTTTTTTTTTTTTGGTGACAGAGTCATGGGACATTTTCATTATTTATTCGGGCTGTGTCACGCGTACATAAATTTATATTTTCAGAAGGAATGACTAATTAGCACATATGCCGAATCGTCTCAAGCACAACTGGGAACTCTGCTCACTGCTTTCTTATTTTTTCTATTTGCCCAAAGTAAGCCCAAGATGAAAATTGAGACTGATGGTTTGAGAGTAGTTTCCATGTTGTGATGAACATGTTAGGAAGAAATGAAAGACACCAGTCCTTTAATGACATAAAATCCCTGTGCATCTGTCCACTGAGATCGTACAAGGGACAAAATTCAATAATAAAGTCAATAACAAGTATATTGATATACATTTATGGAGCTGAAATTATGTTGCGCTTGTTTTGGGGATTTATGAGGCATGTACTTATTAGAATTATTGTTTATAATTGTATAGATATACTTTATGGATTCATTTATATATATATATATATATATAATATGGTATGCTATTAATTAATAGCCCATAAGACTATTGAATAATTATAGGTTTTACAACAATAAAAAGCATCACTATGTAAATATAGAAAAGGTTTAGTTTATCAATCTCATTAAGTAATTTTATTTAGCTTTGTTTATTTACTGCATGAATACTGTATCTCAGTTAAAGTGATTTTAAACAATCATCTCGTAAAACAACCCATTCTGTTTAAAATAGGAATGAAAAGCTTTTAAAACATTTGTGTATAGATTAGAAAAAAATTATAAATACCCTTTTTCCTTTTTTTATAATTGATCACAGTCCCTCTGTTCTCAGCTGCATAAGAGCTGGGGGAGGAGAAGAAGCAGCACATTGAGCTTCCCAGTGAATGGTTGTGCAGCGGGGGAGCATGTCAGGACAACCCCGATCATTGGAGGAGACCATGAGACCATACTGAGTTCCCAGCATAGCTAGAGAACTGAGCACTGTGTGATATTCTGCTTAGCGTGGTCAGTTTTATTAGGAAAGCAAGGGAACTAGCGGGAACACCAGGTATTTCACATAAAGGAAGAAAAACAAAGAGAACAGGTCACTTTCTCATACAAGTATATGGTACAGCAAGCACATATTAGGAATATGAAGTATTGGAGTAACACATGCTTTAAGTTCAGTGTTGCTGCTGTGCAGTTTCTTACTTTATGAAAGAAGTAGCTGAGCTGACATATTGCCCATATGCTACTCAATCAGCACCTCCATAGCAAACAGCACTAGAGATTTTTCTTACCCTGGCATGAACAAATGTACCAGGTCAGTGCTGGGATAAACTAGGCATACTAGCCTCTTCATTTTTGGGTTGCATGCTCTACCTGGCACTGGTTGCTGGAGGCCCTAATTCACTGCTAGGATGTTGCACCGCAGCAGAGTTATATATCTACTGCTTAGCGATTTTGGTAATGAAAAGTGGTTTCTAAATCTTTTCATATAAGGAACCACTTAGAAATGTTCTTTATATAGCATTGTATCATGCTTCAAATATATATTTTAAGAACAAGATGCAGTAAGATTTATATATTAAGAACAAAACATTTTTTACAAAAAAAGTTTGCTCAGAGAGAGATACAAATGTGTGTATTTGCAAGTGAATTTGCTAAGAAGAGCATTTTTTTGATGTGTTTGACTGACATTGATGGTTGTTTAACAGAGGCAGTTTAACAGAATGCATTATGAAATCAAGGTAAGTCTGTGTTTTGCTTTTTTCAGGAAACCCAAAGGCCCCCAGCTCATTAAGTTTGTCATTTTCCAGTTAAAATGTACAGCCTGCACCACTGGCTGAAGCTTGCACAGTACACGGTGGGGCTTCTGGATTGCCCTGTACCGAGGGCCTTCAGAACAAAAGATGATTTTGTGAAGAATCCACCTGACCCCTGACACTGTTGACCTCCTCACTAAATTGAACCCAATCCTGAAACATCTCCTGGCCTACCACTCATTTCTGGAATGTGGGTTGTGGTTTTCAAGATAATACAGCGTGGTTCTGCAAAAAAGCTCATAAACTATACTATGAAACTTTTTTTGCCACTGGCCAATCAGTACAAAGTTGGGGGCTTAAGCTTTATTTTTTAAAGTACACTTTTTATTCTATTGGCATTTGTTAGGCCTCCTACTTCCATCGCTCAATTCAGACCTATTGTTGCTTAAAAAAATCATGCTTGGCTTCCAGAAGTACCTAAAAATACATTTTTTTTTAAAATTAAAATAAATCAGATTGTTAAGCTGCTGCTGTTGTATTTATGCTAAGCAATAAAGTAAAAAAAATGTATCATGCATACAAAATATGTAATATCGGAATATGGTACCACTGAACCATGTGACTAAAAGGACTTGTGTTTTCCCATGTTGTACTCAAAGTCGGATAACACGAAGGACCCTTTCCTCGCTGTATGGTATTTTTCACTCATTTGGTATTAGAACGTGCTCCCCATAGCTGTGCCCAGCTCCACATGCCCTGTGTTTTACAATCAAGTACTTATTAGCATTAAAAATGGCCAGAATATATTTTTTGTTCAGTGAATTCAACCCAGACATATAATTCATTATATTCCCATTGTCCATATTCCCAATCGTCCAAAACAGTGTCAGTATTGTACAGGATCTGGATAGGAAAGGGGTTGTTTGCGTCAAGTTGTTACAGGTACTGCCCTGCTTCCTCTCCAGATAAGATACTCACGTACCTGTCTTTTGCCTTACAGAACAGACAGGGCACAGTCCACATGGCCTTTTCTGCTTAACTGCAGACAGGAAACTTTATTATACAGAGAAAAGACATAGAGTTTACCATATAGCAGCTACAAACCTATAAACACTGCCATCTACTGGTTGATGTAGTTGTTGCACAAAATACATGAACAATGTATTCCAAAAGAGACACTGCGCCATCTTATGTCACCCACTCTCCTGGCCTTAGGCCAGCCTTCCCACATATTCTTGGCCTGAGGCTTTTTACTCAGATTATAGAATGCCCAGTCCAACAGCATTTCAGAATTTTTCAACACTTTGCTGCATCGAGTCAGGCACATTTAAAAGTACATCTTCTCCATGGAACACAGTCATAGTGTAGAACGCTTGATAAAATATACAGTACCATCGCCATCAGCCTTCTTCTCGCGTGTTAAAAGTCACCTCCCACAAGCAGTTCCACACATAGGGTGTTCCTCAAACTTAGGCCCTGAGGTTATCCTGAACCAAGCCACACGATCTGCTAAACAAAGGGGGCAAAGTTCCTCCCTCTTCCCCCTATGGATCCTCCTCTAGTCAACCTGATTCTAAATGGGGAAGGATTAGTTGTGTTGAGGTAAAAAATAGTTACAAGATTGGACAAGATGTTATATATAAAGTATTTATTATTTGGAAGAAGGGTGGGGTTAAAAAAGTAAACAATGTATAAAATAGAGAGAAAAGGGAGTGGGAATTAGCAGGGCTCAAAGTGGTTGTAAACCCTCTCATATACCCAGTGAATTGAATTAGATGATACACAGAGATTAAACAAATCCTCCTACATACATTTTACTTATTTATCTGCAGTCTTCTCTTCCCTACATCCCTTCAAAAGGATAGTTTTATGTTAAAATACTTTTTCATCTGTGAGGAGCAGAGAGGAGGGGGCTGTCATAAATACGATAAAAAAATATATGTATATATATATATATATATATATATATATATTGTACAGGACACCAAGGTTGGGTCCTGGATGGGTGCTATATAGCACCAATATTTGGTTTATGGTCCCTTTAAAGAAAGGGGGGAGTGCTCAGGGGGTCACCCGAGAGGGGTGAGAAGTTCCGGGGATAGCAAGATAACAGAGAGGACTGACTCGCAGTTCTCCCTACATTGATAGAGAGGTAGTAGGGACTTTCGGGAGGCCCTGAAGTGATCTTTGGGTGGGATAGGGCCTCCACCCCTGACTACAGGGAAGCCAGCACACACAGGGTTAATAGCCTTCAGGAAGCAGCTCTTAAGGAGAGGAAGTGGTGTTAGCTGGTGTGTGAGGAGGAGCTGGGAGGAGACACCAGTGTTTGGAGAGCTGCATGTGTTAGGAGAGCTTTTACACTCAATTCCGTGAAGCTACATCTCCCCAACTTTACAATATATATATATACAGGTTCATAAACTCCATATTGGAAACTGTAAGTTTAGGTCTCCAAAGCAGAGGGCCAACATTAGGTCATCACACATGTGAATTTCTCAGAACAGAATATAATGCAACTTATCACCTTTTTGAAATCTACAAACAAGCTTGATCACAGAATGGAGATTTCAACAAAGACTTAGGAGATCAAGAAATGGCCTATGTTTGTACGAATTGAATACTTAAAGTCTCCCATTGTCCTTAACCACTTGCCGACCGCCGATCGGCGATTGACGGCGACAAAGTGGCTCGTTCCCGCAAATCGCCGTCATACGACGGCGGCTGCGGGAACGTGTATAGTGAGCGCGCGCGCGCCGCCGGAGGCGCGCCCGCGCGCTCACTGTGTCCAGGTGGGGCCAGGGAGCGGGTGCGGCGGCTTCGATTGCCGCCGGCCACCCGCGATGCCCCCCCCGGAGCGAATGAGCGGAGGTCCGTGTATGTAAACACGGACCTCCGCTCTGTGTGAGGGGGAAGGGCTGTGATCACAGCCTTCCTTTACGTGAAGGCTGTGATAACTTCCCTTCCCCTGTTAGGGCATCCCCCATACAGTTAGAACACGCCCAGGGAACATAGTTAACCCTTAGCGCGCCCCCTGCAGGTTAACCCCTTCACTGCCAATGACATTTACACAGTAATCAGTGCATTTTTATAGCACTGATCGCTGTATAAATGCCAATGGTCCCAAAAAAGTGTCAAAACGTTCCGCCATGTCCGCTGCAATATCGCAGTACCGCAAAAAATCGCAGATCGCCGCCATTTTTAGTAAAAAATAAAAAAAAATTAAAAACCCCAAAAATGAATTCTCATCATCCGTAAACGCGACCACTTTTGCGCAAACCAATCAATAAACGCCGATTGCGATTTTTTTTTATCGCAAATATGAGGAAGAATATAAATCGGCCAAAAACGGTGAAAAAAAATGTTTTTTTATATTTTTTTTTTGGATTTGTATTTTAGGAAAAAGTAAGAAATTTGGGTTTTTTTGCAAAATTGTCGCTCTTCTTTTGTTTATAGCGGCGATCAGAAATGACGCAGCGGTGATCAAATACCACCAAAAGAAAGCTCTGTTTGTGGGAAAAAAAGGACGCAAATTTTGTTTGGGTACAACGTCGCACGACCGCGCAATTGTCAGTTAAAGCGACGCAGCGCCGAATCGCAAAAAGGGCTCCGGTCCTAAAGCTGGAAATCCTTCCGGGGCTGAAGTGGTTAAAGAAGTTGATTGTTGCAAGTTACAGACTAAATTAAGCCACCACTGTTTCTCCTGGTGAAAATACAAAAAAAAACTCCCAAAAACTAGTTATCTAGTTAAATTCTATCTAAAGAAGTTGAAGGATGTCCAAACACTTGCTTTCTGGATATGTGTTTAACCCAGGGAAGTCTCAGACAAAAATCTATTAATTATTTTGATGTAAAGTCTATTTCAAGTATATCCAATGATTGTTGTTAACGATATAATATATAGTTCTTAACCATTTATACAAAAATGTGTCTAGATATAGAATGTGTTTTAATCATAGTATCCGCAAAGGATGTCCAAGGGTTCATTTTAAACATTTGCTTGCTGAATATTTGTTTAACCCAGGGAAGTTTCAAGATACATATGATTATAAGTCATTCAAGTTATAAAGTATATTTCTGGTTGTAGATACAGTTATGATTTTGCATCTACTGATAATGATAATGCTGTGATGAGACAAAAACCTATATATTATTTTGATGTAAAGCAAATTAGAATAAGAATTGTTTCAAGTATATTCAATGATTGTTAATGATATAAATATATATATATCTTAACCATGTATACGAATATATGTCTAGATATAGAATGTGTTTTAATCATAGTATCTGCAAGCGTGACATAGATATTCATATTCAATCATTTTATGAGGTATTAATTTTACCCTTATATCATACTGGTGACCATCGCTCTTAAATATTAGAAGATACATTTACAATAATATAGTCAGAGACATAGTACAAAAATATAACATTTTCTAAGAAATACTTGAAAATAGTTTAAATTAATTAAACATTTCTGCTGAAAGATAATCCCAGGTGGTTCTATAGTCAGTGACAATTTTCTCAAAAGGGACGTCCTGGCCGGGTGGAGGTTAACCCCTCACCCAATGAAATTGACGTCCCTCCTTATGGGCCAGGCTAGGAAAATTTTATTGAGAGTATTGTATTGGATGAAATAAAAGGTCAGAGAGAAGTTCCCAATGGGTGGTCGGATACACACCACTACAGATATCCTGTCAGAGAATGATCCAGCAGCGAAGGTTTTCTCCATTGGCATGTAGGAATGCGCCAGTATGCATGCGCGGAAGAACGAGAATGAACGGAAGGCTCACGTTCGTTCGTACGCAATGCGGCAGATGTTGGCGCCCAATGCCCTATTTAAACCCATGCAGAAGAGCCATGAGTTGCTGGATTATCTTCAGCTTCCTGCTGTACCTTGTGTTCCTGTTCCTGACTGATCTATCCACGGTTACCGACCCGGCTTGCTCTGACCTCCCTGATCCTGATTCCTGGCTTTGACCCCTGGCTTGTCTCACTACTCTGCACTCCGATTACTGATCTGTGTTTGACCCTCGGCCTGGCTTTGGATTCCGCTTCTGGCAATCCTTGAACTGACTGTTACTCTGCTTGATATCCTGTGCATGACCTCCGGCTTGACCTTGACCCTGATTCCGGCCCTCACAGCTCCGGCTTCGTGTGTTCCAGTGCTTTCAGGAGACTCCAGCCCAGCAGCACGTCCTGGTTCCAGTAGAGCCATCTGGGAAACTACGCAACCGGCCTGGACTACTGGTGACCCCTGCCTATCCGTGCATAGCACTCCCTGTTCCAACTCCAGGGAGTGCTCTGCACCTAGCTGCAAGGTTAGCCCTCTCCACACCTTGGCCTCTCCAACCAGGTAACTGACAGTATAATCCAGCCATGTCAGAGGCCAACGGAAGCGCTTCCCCACTTGAACCTCTGTGCCAGCAGGTGACGGCTCTCACCCAGGCGGTGACAGGACTTCAGGAGGGTTATTTCCAGCTGGAGGAACGTCTTCAGCATCTGTCCACGTCTCCTGTCCCAGCATCCACCTCTCCTGCTGCACCAACCCAAAAGCAACCAGCTCAAGCCACTGCTGTAATTGTTCCATCCCCTGAACCAAGGGTCCCCACACTTGAACGCTTCATGGGTGACCGAAGGAAATTCAGGACATTTAAAAACGCTTGCCTGCTCTACTTGACCCTGCAACCACAGACTTTTCCCCAAAAGATTGTTAAAGTGGGATTTATCATTTCACTACTATCGGATGAACCCCAGTCCTGGGCGCACCATCTCTTGGAGCAGAAGGATCCTGCCGTCGCCTCGGTAGAAGCATTCTTTGAGGCCATGTCTTTGCTATACGAGGATCCTCAGCGCACCACTACAGCAGAATCTGCCCTACACTCCTTGCAACAAGGGCGACGTACTGTGGAGGACTATATGGTGGATTTCCGCTGATAAGCCGCTGACACCCAATGGAATGAGGCAGCTCTCAGACATCAATTTCGGCTGGGACTTTCTGAGACTCTCAAAGATGAGTTGGCATGTGTACAAACTCCTGCTACCCTAGAGGGGCTTATTCAGCTATCAATCCAGCTGGACAGACGTTTGCGGGAGCGTCTTCAAGGACCTCGCTGACTTGGATGCTGCCTAGGGTCTCATCGGTTCCAGTACCTGTTCCTGTGCAACCCGCTATCAACCTTCCTGAGAATGAGCCCATGCAGCTGGGCCTAGTCCGCTCATCCCTGACTCCAGAGGAAAGATGTTGCCGCCGGCTGGCCAACCTCTGCTTTTACTGCGGTAGGGAATGGACATCTCATAAACAGCTGCCCCGCCAGGCCAAGTAAATCTGCCCACCAGAGCCCCATACATTTGCAGGTTACAGGAGCCTCTCCCTCTCACCTGGTTCTGCATGTCTCACTACAGGTGGCTGAATGGAAGGTCCAAATACCGGCGATCGTTGACTCAGGGGCATGCAGCTGTTTTATGGACTCTGCACTAGTAAAGAGACTTTGTGAGCCTGTACTGCCTAAGAAGCAGAGACTTGAAGTCCACTTGGCTGATGGAACTATCCCTAGGTCTGGGCCCGTAACCCAAGAGACTGTGCCTATACTTACTTCAACAGTATCCGGCCACAAGGTATTCCTGCGTTTTGATATCCTTGGTTCCCCTATGTTTCCAGTAATCTTGGGGATACCATAGTTACATAGTTAGTCAGGTTGAAATAAGACACAAGTCCATCCAGTTCAACCAAAAAAAATAAAAATAATTTATATATATATATATATATATATATATATAAAACCAAATAATCCCATATACAATCCTTCACCCAAAGTTGATCCAGAGGAAGGCAAAAAACCCCAGCAAAGCGTGATCCAATTTGCTATAACGGGGGAAAAAATTCCTTCCTGATTCCCCGAGAGGCAATCGGATTCACCCTGGATCAACTTTACCTAAAAATGTTAGTACCCAGTTATATTATTTACATTAAGGAAAGAATCCAGGCCTTTTTTTAAAGCAATCAACCGTGCTGGCCAAAACCACCTCTGGAGGGAGTCTATTCCACATTTTCACAGCTCTTACTGTGAAGAAACTTTTCCATATTTGTAGATGAAATCTTTTTTCCTCTAGTTGTAAAGAGTGCCCCCTTGTCCTTTGTGATGACCTTAAAGTAAATAACTCAACACCAAGTTCACTATATGGACCACTTATATACTTGTACATGTTGATCATATCCCCCCTTAATCTCCTCTTCTCAAGAGAGAATAAATTCAGATCCTCTAATCTTTCCTCATAGCTGAGCTCCTCCATGCCTCTTATTAGTTAGGTTTTGCCCTTCTCTGCACTTTCTCCATTTTCCCGATATACTTTTTGAGAACTGGTGCCCAAAACTGAACTGCATATTCCAGATGAGGTCTTACTAATGATTTGTACAGGGGCAAAATAATGTCTCTATCTCTGGAGTCCATTATTACCGTACGTTACGGTTCGACGCCAAAGGTTTCGTTCGTTTTAGGAAAGAACATAATTCTCTCCATACCTGAGGTCTCTATCTCTGTAATAAAACGGGGACATGTTTAGTAATCATTCTGGAGTAGACCTTATACGTCAAGTCAAAACCCGTGGTCAAGAGTTTTTCATATAGCCCTTTTACCTCTTTCACGTCTCTTCCCGTTTTGGATTGATTATTCTCCGTACCTCCTCGAGTCGATACTCCTTTCTAATCTCCTAGACTTAAAT
>BLSH010092342.1:675983-694836 GCA_018402905.1 Glandirana rugosa
AATCCAATCGAGAATCTGTGGAAAGAACTGAAAACTGCTGTTCACAAACGCTCTCCATCCAACCTCACTGAGCTTGAGCTGTTTTGCAAGGATGAATGGGCAAAAATTTCAGTCTCTCGATGTGCAAAACTGATAGAGACTTCCCCAAGCGACTTACAGCTGTAATCGCAGCAAAAGGTGGCGCTACAAAGTATTAACTTAAGGGGGCTGAATAATTTTGCACGCCCAATTTTTCAGTTTTTTATTTGTTAAAAAAAGTTTGAAATATCCAATAAATTTCGTTCCACTTCATGATTGTGTCCCACTTGTTGTTGATTCTTCACAAAAAATTACAGTTTTATATCTTTATGTTTGAAGCCTGAAATGTGGCAAAAGGTCGCAAAGTTCAAAGGGGGTCGAATACTTTCGCAAGGCACTGTATATGAATATTGGTAATAAGCTCTGCATGGTTTGAGATTACCAGGTCGCAAAGCGTCATTCCTAGTTGGGGCCTCAATAAACTGGACCATAAAATTGTCCTGTAATAGGTCTATAAATGTTTGCCCTTTAGCTGTCCCAGCAGTGCCATTACTCCAGTTAATTTCTGGGTAGTTAAAATCCCCCATTATTATCACTGTCCCAGCCCTTGCAGCTCTTTCTATCTGTGCAAGGAGCAGAGTCTCCACCTTCTCTTTAACACTGGGAGGTCTATAACAAACTCCAATGATAACCTTTGTAGTGCACACACCCATATGCAGATCTACCCATAATGCTTCAGACTCATCACGCTCTCCATCAACTAGGTCCTCATTCACACTTTGAGATCACTTTTCACATAGAGACAGACACCACCACCCCTCCTTTTTACCCTGTCTTTCCGAAAGAGAGCATAGCCAGGAATATTAATAGCCCAGTCATGTGAAGAATGAAGCCAAGATTCAGCTATACCAATCAAATCATAGTACTCCTCATACACCAGAGCTTCCAACTCACCTATTTTGCTTGGCAGACTCCTGGCATTGGTGTACAAACACTTTAATTCACTGTCACATTTTGCACATGTATCTTGCATATTTTTAATTTTAGCACAAACAGTACCATTTCCAATGGTTGATTGTAACATGGGAACCTTCATATCATCTTTCTTTGCCCTCCCCCATCTTTCCCCATTCCACCCACCAATAGGGGCTGACCCCTGTCTGACCTGTTTACCCCATTATAATCTAATGCACCCTCCCCCCTCAATCCTAGTTTAAATACTCATCCAGCCTTCCCATAAACCTCTCCCCTAGCACAACAGACCCCCTTCCATTTAGGCGCAGACCATCTTTAGCATATAGGTTGCACCCCAATGAAAAATCAGCCCAGTGCTCTAAAAACCCAAAGCCCTCCTCCTTACACCAGGTCTTTAGCCATGCATTCAGGGCTCTAATCTCCCCCTGCCTTTCCTGTGTTGCGCATGGCACAGGCAATATTTCAGAGAATATTGCTTTGGAGGTCCTTCCCTTCAACTTGCACCCTGATTCTTTAAATTGGTTCTTAAGGAGCCTCTACCTTCCATCTATTGTGTCATTGGTTCCAATGTGGACCAAGACAGCTGGGTCATGCCCAGCCCCTCTCAGTAATTTATCAACCCGGTCCACCACATGCCGAACCCTGGCACCAGGGAGACAGCAAAACATTCGGTTGAGGCGATCCTGGCGAAAGATGATTCTATCAGTCCTTCTAATTATAGAATCCCCAATTACCACCAACTGTCTAGGCCTACCTGCACTACCCCTACCACGCCTACTAGATGGGATGCTCTCCTGGCTGTTAGGGGGAGCAGTGACATTCAGGGCTGCCACCTCTGAGTTTGCCACCCCCGCATCTTCACTCAAATTAGCAAATCTGTTAGGGTGCTCAAACCCAGGGCTGGCCTTCCTTTTCTGTGAGCCCCTATCACTCCCTCTAACTGTATTAACCCATCTACCTACCTTATAATCCTGACTTACCCCTCCACCCTCCCCCTTAACCGTACTAGCCTCCTGCTCAGTGAGCAGAGGACCCCTTTCAAGGTTGACAGCTCTGTCCAGCTTTGCAATTTGCCCCTCCAGATCTCTAATGTGAGCTTCCAGAAGGGCAACCTGCTCACATCTGTCGCAGCGGTATCCATCGTGGAGCTGTTGCTCCATAGTTGCATACATGCGGCACACTGTGCACTCTACAAAACCTTCAATCCTGCTAGCACACATTTTCCCAGATACCATGGTTACGGGCCCACAACCCTCAGATCGATTGGAGAAAGGGAGAGATCCTCTTCCGATCAACCTATTGCCGGGATTCCTGCCTTACCCCGGATACAGCCTCCTCAACCAGCTGTCTTACCATCCAGCCAGCCCTCACCAACATCAGCCAGACTATTCCCACAATATACCACAAATTCCTGGATGTCTTAGACAAGAAGAAAGCGGATGTGTTACCCCCTCATCGTCCGTACGATTGCCCAATTGAACTTGCTAGGGGCTGAGATCCTGAATTGGAGGCTTTGCGCCAATACATTGATAAAAGGGGTTCAACCTGAAAGGGGGTTCATTCGCCCCTCTTCTTCCCCAGCTGGTGCAGGAATTTTCTTTGTACAGAAGAAGGATCACACCTTGAGACCCTGTGTGGACTATAGAGAACTCAATAAAATCACGGTCAAGAATCGTTATCCTCTGCCTCTTGTTCCTGAACTGTTTCAAAGATTCCACGATGCCGGAATCTTCACCAAGTTGGTCTTGAGAGGGGCATACAACTTGGTATGGATTGGAGAAGGGGATGAGTGGAAAACAGCGCTCCGAACTCGCTTTGGACATTTTGAATACCTTGTCATGCCTTTTGGACTATGCAATGCCCCAGTCACTTTTCAGCATTTTGTGAATAACATCTTCAGAGAATTTCTTGACCATTTCCTGATTGTCTACCTGGATGACATTCTGATCTTCTCTGCTACCTTGGAATTACACAGAACCCACATTAAGAAAGTCTTGCTTACCTTAAGGAAACATGGACTATATGCAAAAGCTGAAAAGTGTGACTTTGAGAAAACCACTATCCCCTTTCTGGGTCTAGTCATCTCCACAGATGAGGTGGCCATGGACTCCAAGAAAGTGTCAGCCATTTTTGACTAGCCAGTCCCCACCATACAGAAAGGCGTCCAGAGATTAGTGGGCTTTGCAAATTTTTATTAAGAACTTTTCTGGCATCATTGCTCCGATCACACAGCTGACCCGTCAGCATGCCAGCTTCCTATGGACACCAGAGGCTCAGGTTGCGTTTGATAAATTAAAGACTGTGTTTACATCAGCTCCGGTCCTGCAACATCCAGATCCGGCTCTACCCCTTGTCTTGGAAGTTGATGCTTCAGAAATCGCCATAGGAGCATTCCTTTCCCAACGCCAGGGACCTAAGGCATTATTACATCCAGTTCCCTTTTTCTCCCGTAAGATGAGCCCAGCGGAACGGAACTATGATGTGGGAGACCGAGAACTGCTAGCGATTAAAGATGCATTGGAGGAATGGAGATATCTGTTGGAAGGAGCGGCTCACCCCATCATCATATTCACAGACCACAAGAATCTGGAGTATTTAAAATCAGCCAAGCGTCTAAAATCCCGGCAAGCTCGGTGGGCCCTCTTTTTCTCCAGATTCAACTTTCATCTGACATATCGTCAAGGCTCCAAGAACGGGAAGGCTGATGCACTCTCTCGTATGTTTCCAGAAACACCACCCCCAGCACCATCTTGTCCTCTCAGAACTTTTTAATGATTCAAGCCATGCTATGAGGAAAGATTAGAGGATATAAATGTATTCTCTCTTGAGAAGAGGGGATTAAGAGGGGATATGATCAACATGTACAAATATATAAGTGGCCCATATAGTGAACTTGGTGTTGAGTTATTTACTTTAAGGTCATCACAAAGAACAAGGGGGCACTCTTTATGTCTAGAGGAAAAAAGATTTCATCTCCAAATATGGAAAGATTTCTTCACTGTAAGAGCTGTGAAAATGTGGAATAGACTCACCCCAGAGGTGGTTTTGGCCAGCACGGTTGATTGCTTTAAAAAAGGCCTGGATTCTTTCCTTAATGTAAATAATATAACTGGGTACTAAAATTTTTAGGCAAAGTTGATCCAGGTGTATCCGATTGCCTCTTGGGGGATCAGGAAGGAATTATTTTCCCCCGTTATAGCAAATTGGATCATGCTTTGCTGGGGATTTTTTTTGCCTTTCTCTGGATCAACTGTGGGTGAAGGATTGTATATGGGATTGTTTGGTTATATATAATTTTTTTTTTTTTTTTTGGTTGAACTGGATGGACTGTCTTTTTTCAACCTGACTAACTATGTAACTATGTAACCCAACTTAAGACTAGCCCTTGAACAAGCCTCCGCCCAATGTTCAGAATCTGAGGTTTCCACACTCAGGAAGCAGGATGGACTTTTATGGCATAGGAATAAGATTTTTGTACCCAGGGAAGCCAGAACCCAGGTCCTTAAGACCATCCATGACCACCTGCTTGCGGGTCATTTTGGAGTCCACAAGACATTAGAACTGATCCAACGATCCTCTTGGTGGCCCAAGTTGAGACAAGATTGTAAGGACTACATAAATTCTTGTACCACCTGTACCCGGAGCAAGGGCAGTCTTGTGCAGGCCTGGGGTTTGTTGAGACCTTTGCAAGTCCCGGAGCTTCCTTGGAAGATGCTGTCCATGGACTTTATATTCGAGCTGCCCTCCTCTGATGGTTTTTCCACAATCCTGGTAGTAGTGGACCGTTTATCTAAGATGGCCTACTTTATACCTATGGTGGGCACCCCATCGTCAGTGGAAACGGCTCGTGTATTCATCAAGGAGATCGTCAGGCTCCATGGTCTTCCCGACAGCATAGTCTCTGACAGGGGAGTCCAGTTCACCTCCAGATTCTGGAAGGCGCTCTGTAAGGCCTTAAATATCGACTTTGGAGCAATATCTCCGTTGTTTTTCCACCTTCTTACAGGACAACTGGATTGAACTACTTCCTTGTGCCGAATTTGCTTATAAAAACTCTATACATGCATCAACCAACCAGTCACCGAACCGAACCAGTCAAAAAACAAGTGGGCACTCTTTATGTCTAGAGGAAAAAAGATTTCATCTCCAAATATGGAAAGATTTCTTCACTGTAAGAGCTGTGAAAATGTGGAATAGACTCACCCCAGAGGTGGTTTTGGCCAGCACGGTTGATTGCTTTAAAAAAGGCCTGGATTCTTTCCTTAATGTAAATAATATAACTGGGTACTAACATTTTTAGGCAAAGTTGATCCAGGTGTATCCGATTGCCTCTTGGGGGATCAGGAAGGAATTATTTTCCCCCGTTATAGCAAATTGGATCATGCTTTGCTGGGGTTTTTTTTGCCTTTCTCTGGATCAACTGTGGGTGAAGGATTGTATATGGGATTGTTTGGTTATATATAATTTTTTTTTTTTTTTTGGTTGAACTGGATGGACTGTCTTTTTTCAACCTGACTAACTATGTAACTATGTAACCCAACTTAAGACTAGCCCTTGAACAAGCCTCCGCCCAATGTTCAGAATCTGAGGTTTCCACACTCAGGAAGCAGGATGGACTTTTATGGCATAGGAATAAGATTTTTGTACCCAGGGAAGCCAGAACCCAGGTCCTTAAGACCATCCATGACCACCTGCTTGCGGGTCATTTTGGGGTCCACAAGACATTAGAACTGATCCAACGATCCTATTGGTGGCCCAAGTTGAGACAAGATTGTAAGGACTACATAAATTCTTGTACCACCTGTACCCGGAGCAAGGGCAGTCATGTGCAGGCCTGGGGTTTGTTGAGACCTTTGCAAGTCCCGGAGCTTCCTTGGAAGATGCTGTCCATGGACTTTATAGTCGAGCTGCCCTCCTCTGATGGTTTTTCCACAATCCTGGTAGTAGTGGACCGTTTATCTAAGATGGCCCACTTTATACCTATGGTGGGCACCCCATCGTCAGTGGAAACGGCTCGTGTATTCATCAAGGAGATCGTCAGGCTCCATGTTCTTCCCGACAGCATAGTCTCTGACAGGGGAGTCCAGTTCACCTCCAGATTCTGGAAGGCGCTCTGTAAGGCCTTAAATATCGACTTTGGAGCAATATCTCCGTTATTTTTCCACCTTCTTACAGGACAACTGGATTGAACTACTTCCTTGTGCCGAATTTGCTTATAAAAACTCCATACATGCATCAACCAACCAGTCACCGAACCAGTCAAAGAACAAGGGGGCACTCTTTATGTCTAGAGGAAAAAAGATTTCATCTCCAAATATGGAAAGATTTCTTCACTGTAAGAGCTGTGAAAATGTGGAATAGACTCACCCCAGAGGTGGTTTTGGCCAGCACGGTTGATTGCTTTAAAAAAGGCCTGGATTCTTTCCTTAATGTAAATAATATAACTGGGTACTAAAATTTTTAGGCAAAGTTGATCCAGGTGTATCCGATTGCCTCTTGGGGGATCAGGAAGGAATTATTTTCCCCCGTTATAGCAAATTGGATCATGCTTTGCTGGGGATTTTTTTTGCCTTTCTCTGGATCAACTGTGGGTGAAGGATTGTATATGGGATTGTTTGGTTATATATAATTTTTTTTTTTTTTTTTGGTTGAACTGGATGGACTGTCTTTTTTCAACCTGACTAACTATGTAACTATGTAACCCAACTTAAGACTAGCCCTTGAACAAGCCTCCGCCCAATGTTCAGAATCTGAGGTTTCCACACTCAGGAAGCAGGATGGACTTTTATGGCATAGGAATAAGATTTTTGTACCCAGGGAAGCCAGAACCCAGGTCCTTAAGACCATCCTTGACCACCTGCTTGCGGGTCATTTTGGAGTCCACAAGACATTAGAACTGATCCAACGATCCTCTTGGTGGCCCAAGTTGAGACAAGATTGTAAGGACTACATAAATTCTTGTACCACCTGTACCCGGAGCAAGGGCAGTCTTGTGCAGGCCTGGGGTTTGTTGAGACCTTTGCAAGTCCCGGAGCTTCCTTGGAAGATGCTGTCCATGGACTTTATATTCGAGCTGACCCCAGAGGTGGTTTTGGCCAGCACGGTTGATTGCTTTAAAAAAGGCCTGGATTCTTTCCTTAATGTAAATAATATGGGATTGTTTGGTTATATATAATTTTTTTTTTTTTTTGGTTGAACTGGATGGACTGTCTTTTTTCATCGGTCCATTTACGATTAAAAAGGAGATCAACCCAGTGGCCTTTGAAATTACCCTGCCAAGATCTTATAAGATCCATCCAGTTTTCCACATCTCTCTGCTAAAACCAGTCACGGCCAGCCCCTTTTCAGAACAAGAGGCTGCCCCTCCCCCCCTGTCTTGGTTGGCAAAGACACGGAATTTGAGGTGGAGGCTATCTTGGATTGTCGAAAGAGGGGTAGACAAGCTCAATACCTCATTAAATGGAAGGGGTATTCACCCGAGGAGAATTCATTGGAACCTGCAAAACATGTGCACGCTCCCAAGTTGGTACGTGAATTTTTCAAGAGACATCC
Source organism: Glandirana rugosa (assembly GCA_018402905.1). NCBI lineage: Eukaryota > Metazoa > Chordata > Amphibia > Anura > Ranidae > Glandirana > Glandirana rugosa. The sequence continues at coordinate 683,529 of BLSH010092342.1, forward strand.
TGAGAAGCAGGTTTTGTTGGGCATCTGGAGGCTACCCCTTGGGGGGGGCACTGTCAGAGAAGGATCCAGCAGCGAAGGTTTTCTCCATTGGCACGTAGGAATGCGCCAGTACGCATGCGCGGAAGAACGAGAACGAACGGAAGGCTCTGAACGTTAGTGCGCACGTGCTCACGTTCGTTCGTACACAATGCGGCAGATGTTGGTGCCCAATGCCCTATTTAAACCCATGCAGAAGAGCCATGAGTTGCTGGATTATCTTCAGCTTCCTGCTGTACCTTGTGTTCCTGTTCCTGACTGATCTATCCACGGTTACCGACCCGGCTTGCTCTGACCTCCCTGATCCTGATTCCTGGCTTTGACCCCTGGCTTGTCTCACTACTCTGCACTCCGATTCCTGATCTGTGTTTGACCCTCGGCCTGGCTTTGGATTCCGCTTCTGGCAATCCTTGAACTGACTGTTACTCTGCTTGATATCCTGTGCATGACCTCCGGCTTGACCTTGACCCTGATTCCGGCCCTCACAGCTCCGGCTTCGTGTGTTCCAGTGCTTCCAGGGGACTCCAGCCCAGCAGCACATCCTGGTTCCAGTAGAGCCATCTGGGAAACTACGCACCCGGCCTGCACTACCGGTGACCCCTGCCTCTCCGGGCATAGCACACCCTGTTCCAACTCCAGGGAGCGCTCTGCACCTAGCTGCAAGGGAAGCCCTCTCCACACCTTGGCCTCCAACCAAGTAAATGACACATCCGGTCCATCACATCCACACCTCTATCCATTCATACCACCTCCATGCTCATAAGGACTCCTTTATAATTCCTGCTATGAAACTCTAAGGACTCCAAATGCCGCCCCGCCTTGGAAGCCGCAGCCATATTGAATTTTGGTAACCATTACAATAGACCAGTAGCTACTTTTAAAAGTGTAATTATATTGACTAGTTTTACCTTGATTTCAATTGTTTTTGCGAATATGAATTATTGAACTATTGTTTATTATTAGGTACAGTCAGATAAGTACTTCTCTCAAATTCATAACACATGGTAGATTTTTCTCTAAAACGTACATTTAATTTTATTATTCTAATTTTAGTAGTTTTATCCTCTTGACATAGCAGACATCCGATTGTTATTTCACAATATTGATCACTGACTTACCTGCAGTATAGTAGCAGTTACATTTGTGAAATATCGATGTTCTGCCTAATTGTCATTTTTTTTGGTTACAAATTTTATAGAGAGGTCTTACAAACTTTGTGTATTTAAAGAATATTAATATTCCCCATTAGCAGGTATTTCAGTTATCTTAAATTTTATGTAGTATTGTTTGTGTCCACCTATACATAACTATGTTTGTATGAATATATGTCTGACTAATAAATATCCTAAATTTTTTAGTCTGTGTTCATATTGGTTGAATCCTGTATCTTAAAGGTACTCTCGTATAAAAAGAACTTATACATAAATACCGTGCAGGAAAAAGTTTCCTCATAAGCATGACAGGGCAGAGAGCTGCAGTTACAGTGTGTGAGAGCTGATTGGAGGAAAGGGACACACCCCCCTCCACACAGCAAACAGGAGTGAAGGAAAGATACAGAGCTGTGGTCTGAATAGACAAACTGTGTGCTGACCCCCCCCCCCTCCCACCCCGACACAAATTTATCTCATGTGTCAGGAAAACCTCTCAGAAGTGAGACATGCTGATAACAGAGGAACGAAGCACCAGAGAGAGGCACCACTTAAGCCTAGTACACACGATTAGAAAATCGTACAAGAAATACAGCTTTCAAATCGATCGTATGATAATTTGATCATTAGTGCACAGCTTTCTTTCAAAATTATCCGAAGGGACTTACACGAAAACTTTTCTTGTACGATACCAGATTGTACGATTTTCATTTAATCAGTACAGTTTTCTACTGAAAATACAATACAAATACAATACAATACTTTACATGACTTCTGTCTGATAATTTAATTGTGTGTACCAGGCCTTAGAGCAGTGGTTCTCAACCTCAACCATCTAGTGGTGTGACCGCTTGATAAAATTTCCCAAGTTGTGGGGACCCCTAACACACACCGCCTTGGAATTGCGGCGCGCCGGCACTTTTAACCCTGTTTTAACCCCTTGTGGGGTGTTAAAAGCACCGTGCTCCCACCTGCATAGTGGCATCATAGTGCCGCTATAATAGCGGAAAAGTGCCGCTGAAAGTAGGAGCGCTCTACAGCTCCCGCCCCCGAGTGAAAATAGCCTTAGTGACACCATATATGTTTTTTTTAGTACACAAGAATGACTGCGCTAACCTATGTGTAAAATATTATAAATCCCAACATGACTGTGCAAGAAATAAATTATTATGGAACAAAACATATAATTTATATATAAACGTCCCAGTTGGTTCCTCAAAAGTGGTTATTACATGCCAATGCTAGGTATACGAAGTGTATAGCACCCAAAAAACTGTGATGCGCCTCCACCTTCTGAATTGCTCACTCATCAGAATGCAGTATATTAAGGCCTGATCAGAACATGGGTCTTTCAATCATTTGTACTGTTTACTGATCAGGCCTTATTATACCACATTCTGGTAAGTGCACAATTCACAAGGTGGGGGCACATCACGGGTGTTTGGGTGATCTAGCACTGTATACCCACTTTTGAGGAACCAATTTGGAAGGTTATATATAAATAAATGATGCTTTGTCCCTTAGTCCAATCAGCGTCTGACTTACCTGTTACTCGGTGTATCATCGGAATCGGCGACCCATCAAGTTTGCAAGCGGAAGTGCCATCGCCGCCACCGTGGTGCACTCGTCCGCATTTAGGATACTGTTAGAAGTCAGAGTACAGGGTGTAGCAAGATGGCGGCGGCGGCGGCGGCAGACAAACGTCAATTTCACGTGGTCTCTCCTTTCCCGGAAGTGACGTACCGCTGGACGAGACAGACCCGACATACTACGGAGTGGGGTCTATCTGTAGATTGCAGCAAGACGTGCATCGCCGTGACCCCCTGGAAATCGCCAATCGACCCCACAGGGGGTCGCGACCCAGGTGTTGGGCTGCCTTAGAGCTTTGTGGAGAGATAAGTATACCCTACAGATACTTGTGCTTTATTCACATTTCATGACTAAGGTTTACAACCACTTCAATGGAGCAATAGTTATCAGGAGTTAGCAATATTTAGAAACTAATTCAGATTTCAAAAATAATACATTGAGATATTATACATAAAATATATATAAGAAAACAATTGGCAAACTGAAATTGCTAAGTAAGAATCATTATATCGGAATTAGATTGGTATATTAAAAGTCATAGTAAATGAGTGTTTTGAACTATATAAACATTCACTGAATGTCTGAGGCAAGTGTTTGTAGTGGATAACACTGATTTTTTTATCTATACTATATACAGTGGCAAGAAAAAGTATGGGAACCCCTTGAAATAAACTGGTTTTCTGTAGGGTCCCAGTGTCAGCAATTTTATAACGTCCATCACCTGGATAGTCAGGAGAGGAATGGACAGCTTGTCCCAACCACACCTATATAGGAAATCCCCTAGGGTGGGAAAATCAGCCCCCCCAGCGTCATACGTGGAGGGGCGGGATCCTGGATAGAAGGTGACTATATGGCTGATGCTCTCCTCTTTTGTTTTCTATGGTGGTCTGGTTTCACTGCTTGACACACACTATATTCTATGGATTATAGTTCATCTTATAGCCATCATATACTCTGTATTACTTTCTATAGCATTGTCCATGTTTGGCACTCTTCCTCCTTTGTATCCAGTGATGTTTTAGGCTCCACTGGGGTTCATTTGTTAAGTAAGGATCGGGATTCAGTGCCTAGTTTTATCACCTTCCAGTATTCTTGGACACTCTTTTTTCTTTTCCTTTTTGGTCATATATGGTAACCTACAGTATCTCACAAAAGTGAGTACACCCCTCACATTTTTGTAAATATTTTATTATATCTTTTCAACACTGAAGAAATTACACTTTTCTAAAATGTAAAGTAGTGAGTATACAGCTTGTATAACAGTGTAAATTTGCTGTCCCCTCAAAATACCTCAACACAGCCATTAATGTCTAAACCGTTGGCAACAAAAGTACACCCCTAAGTGAAAATGTCCAAATTGGGCCTAATTAGCCATTTTCCATCCCCAGTGTCATGTGACTCATTAGTGTTAAAGGTCTCAAGTGTGAATGGGGAGCAGGTGTGTTAAATTTGGTGTTATTGCTCTCACTCCCTCATACTGGTCACTGGAAATTCAACATGGCACCTCATGGCAGAGAACTCTCTGAAGATCTGAAAAGAAAAATTGTTGCTCTACATAATGATAGCCTAGGCTATAAGAAGATTGCCAAGACCCTGAAACTGAGCTGCAGCATGGTGGCAAGGACCATACAGCGGTTTAACAGGACAGGTTCCACTCAGAACAGGCCTCGCCATGGTCGGCCAAAGAAGTTGAGTGCACATGCTCAGCCTCATATCCAGAGTTTGCCTTTAGGAAATAGACGTGTGAGTGCTGCCAGTATTGCTGCAGAGGTTGAAGGGGTGGGGGGTCAGCCTATCAATGCTCAAACCATACACCGCACACTGCATAAAATTGGTCTGCATTACTTTTGTCCCAGAAGGAAGCCTCTTATAAAGATGATGCACAAGAAAGCCTGCAAACAGTTTGCTGAAGACAAGCAGACTAAGGACACGGATTACTGGAACCAAAACGTATTTGGTTCAGATAGTGTCAAGCGTGTGTGGTGGCAACCAGGTGAGGACTACAAAGACAAGTGTGTCTTGCCTACAGTCAAGCATGGTGGTGGGAGTGTCATGGTCTGGAGCTACTTGAGTGCTGCCGGCACTGGGGAGCTACAGATCATTGAGGGAACCATGGATGCCAGCATGTACTGTGACATACTGAAGCAGAGCATGATCCTCCCTATCAAGAGTTCCCCTGCTGGGAACATTTATACTAGATAATTGCATTTAAAGCCGAAAAGATCACTGGCGATTTGTCAAAATAGGGAGTGAGCCGGGAATGAGCGGATCTGATTGGATCAAACAGACTCAGCTGCTGGAATGGACGTGCTGTGGGAAACACTCCAGAGGATTGCTTGCATAGCAGAGAATCAGAGGCGCAACACCCTGAGAGGTCCGGTGAGTGCATCGGGATGGGGGGACCGGAGCACACATGCTGATAACTGTGTCCACATCCAACTGTTTAACTTCAGTGCAACCAAGTGTGAAGATACAGAGAACTGCTCCACAAAGGTCCACTGAACTGAACATCGCCCCATTGTGAGGAACCCACACACAGACAGACTCATATTGACGGTCTCACTAAATATAGTTGTAGGACATCTTACTAAACTTTATTTAGCGCTGCTTCACCTGAGATAGAGATATATATTGCTTCACTATTCTTTGGTGGTATTTTATGATATATTTAAGATTAGACAATTAGATAAGATAATTCACATTTATCTTATCTTTTTTTCATGTTTATTTATACGACATTACTAAAGGTTATAGGTTTTCTTTAACATGCACTGACAATGATACATTTATTAAGCAGATCACAGTCGCATGAATATTTTAAAAACTGTAAAATGACCATACAACCACTATAATGCTTTCATAAATTAATTATCCTTGTTCCCAACTAATGGCTGTTCTGTTTTTTAATGAAATAATTTCATAACACAATAAATTGCAAATATAAATTATATAATTTACACATCCTAATAAAATTATATTGTTATAGCTTTTTGGTATCCTTGTGATGGCAGAAGTTCTGCTGTAAAACTCTCAGATCTCTGGGGATTCTGGGAGCTGAGTGCTACCTTGGCAGCAATAAAGTTTCTCATTAATACTGTTCTATTGTTGGATGTGCCTATATTCCATGTCATTCTTCTTTCGTTTGAGCCGGAACAAGGAGCAATATTCTTTTCCGAGAGAGTAATTTTAATTAATGTAGGTCTCTCCATAAAAATGCACACAAAGCAAAATTGAATAAATTACAAGTCTACCTTTTTTTTCATTTATTTGATGAGTATATGGCAACCCCACATTCTGCTATTCTGGCTATAAAGTTAATTTGAAATTTTGTGCACTCTCCTGCAGTCATACATGACATGGAGAGACAGGCTAACATAATTAAAGATTGGCTAAGACAGGAGTTTCCATAATTAGGCTTGGCATTATCTCGCACAAATACCTGGGAGACCAATCTGACATTAAAGTAATACATAGGATAACCTTGCAATCAATTATTTTTTTTCTTTACTGGTACTCCTAAGTAAAGTAAATGAAAAGCAACACAGTTTACTGAAGCGTATCTACTGCAATCAATATGTTTTTCGAGAGGCACAGATATGTGTTGTGAGTATAAAGTTTTATCTGCAATATGATGCTTGTAACTTGTATGCCTTATTCCTTAGTTAACCCTCAGAGGATTTGCATATGTTTTGAGGTATAGTCAAGCTAAAATTATAAACATATAAGCTAATTTTACATATATCCTGCAATGGGTCATTTGTTTTCAATGCATAGATTTTTGGCATACGTTTTCAGTGCTAATATATGCCACCCAAAGCTTTCACTGATCTACATTTTGGCGTATGATAATATTTTATCGCTACATAAAAATAGCATTTTCAAATTAAAATAAGCAAATAACACATGTGAATGAACTGTTGTGTTATTTGTTCCCAGCTCCTGTGTGGAAAATAATTATTTGATCCCCTGCAGACTTTATATGTTTGCCCACTTACAAAGAAATGAAGGGTCTATCATAGGTGTATTTTAAATGATAGAAACAGAATATCAACCAAAAATCCAGAAAAAAACACAATACAAATGTTGAGTTGAGTTGCAGTTTAGTGAGTAAAATAAGTATTTGATTCCCTATCAAAACATGACTTAGTACTTGGTGGAGAAACCCTTGTTGGCAAGCACAGAGGTAAGACTTTTCTTGTAGTTGGCCACCAGGTTTGCACACATCTCAGGAGGGATTTTGGTCCACTCTTACAGATCTTCTCTAAATTCTTAAGGTTTCTTGGCTGTCGTTTGGTAAATCAAAGTTTCAGCTCTCTCCATAAATTTTCTATAGGATTAAGGTCTGGAGACTGGCTAGGCCACTCCATAGCCTTAATGTGCTTCTTCTTGAGCCACTCCTTTGTTGCCTTGGCGGTATGTTTTGGGTCATTGTCATGCTGGAAGATCCATCCACGACCCATCTTCAGTGTTCTGGGAGGGAAGAGGGTTTTCATCCAAGATTTTACAATACATCACCCAAGCAAGGACCAGGGCATTCGAAGAAGGACCTATCCACTGTGCAGTCTGGAAAAAAGAAGACTTGGGCTCAGAGTCTCACATGAATTAAAGTGGTTATAAAGACACAAGGTAAGTTTTTTTTACCTTAATGCATTCCTTGTATTTAGATAACAAACCTTTCACTAGCTGTTCCTCCATCCCCCCTCCCTAAATACTCACCTGATTCCTGTATTAATCCAGTGTTGTACCCATCTGCAGGTCTTCTCTCTCCTCGCCATTCTCTCACAGGCTTGGCTGACAGCAGCAGAAGTCATCGGCTTCAGCTGCTCTCGGTCAAATCCTGTGAGGAGGGAGCAGGGGTTGGGCCAAGCTGCACTGTGTGTATCTATAGACGCACAGAGCCTTGATTGGGAGGGAGCCTGCATGCGTGCCACTAAAGGAAGCGGCTTTCTATGGTGACACAAGGAGTGGAAACAGAGCTGAGAGCACCGGCGGGGAGCCCCAGAATAGGGGATTTGGGACCGCTCTAAGCAGAACAAGTATATATTTGCAAGAAAAAGTATGTGAACCCTCTGGAATGATATGGATTTCTGCACAAATTAGTCATAAAATGTGATCTGATCTTCATCTAAGTCACAACAATAGACAATCAAGTTTGCTTAAACTAATAACACACAAAGAATTAAATGTTACCATGTTTTTATTGAACACACCATGTAAACATTCACAGAGCACTATAAAGATATTTTGATGATTGGTTTGCAGTTGCTTTTGAGCTGGAAGGATGATGTTCAACAATCCCTTTAATTTTATAGGTAAATAAGAATTTTTATTTGTGTTTAAAACATGTTTAATATTAGTGCAATTTGCATTACAGGTTTATAGGCCCATATACATGTAGCTAATGTACATTCAATAGGATAGCACATAGCATATTAATTGCTGTTAATCAATCTGTTATTTCACTGCTATCTCTATAAAATAAGCAGTGACAAGTCGACATCTGCCAAGGTATTATTAATAGGTCATTAATAGAGAGTAGAGGGGCCCTGCCGCAGGCTGACTTACTGGTTCATCAAACTGGAAATATGGTGCAAGTAATGGCTGCAAGCAGCTGACTCTGCCAAAAGCAGCCAGGCCTCCATAATAGAGGTGCAACCTCCCCTATCCAGGGGCTCTACACAACAGTTGTGTGCTCACTTCCAGTACACAATACCTCTGATAACTAGCATGTTTTAGCTCTCCCTATTGAAATATTTTTATTTTTATTTTGCTATAATGTCAAAAAATATGTTTATACTACTTAAAGTAAGATTATATTACTGTTTACCCAGAGGTTTGTTTTCAAGAGAGTAGATTTTTACCTCCGTTGAGCACTCAATTCTGTGCAAAAAAAATTCAAGAAATTAATATTCACGAATGAGTGAATGCATCAGATCTAAACCCAAATTAGATTAAATTTAGTTTTCTAGTACTGTGTATCACAAACAATTACCATCATTATTTTCTCCCACTACTGATCTTTCTCAGCCTCTTATAGCTACTTCCTGTCTACTCACTCCAGCGATGACAATGGCGGAGCACGCATGCACAGTGCTTGTTTTCTCTTTAGGCCTCATGGGGCCACACAGCCTCAAAACCACCAGGAATACCTGGGACAAGGTGACAACACAGAAACACAATTGGGTTCCGGTTTTCACCACATACAAGGACCCTCACAACAAAATCACCAGGTATTTGTTTAAAGTGCCTGTAAACCCAAAATCTATTCTCAGAATGTTTGGCTTCATGTCTCACTTTATACAGTTTTCCTAAGCATATAATCTTTATAACATTATCATAAAATATATATAACTGGACATTGCTAAGTTATTGACTTTCAATTGGCATCAGGCCACACCCCTTTAGTTGTTTGTTGGACTCCTTATAAGTTCTGCAGGAAGCCAGAGCAGACCTTATAGGCTGCAAAACATCCACCTGAAGCTGCCACAAATTCCCAGATAGAAAGCATTTGTGCTGCAAGTTTGAAAATGACTTTCTAAGTTATTGCTAGACTTGCCAGGCTTCACAAGTTTGTTTCACAATTGCAGCCACATCTTTCTTTGCAAACATTTTGCAAGTCTGCTGCAAGTTCCTGTTCAATTATGTTGTGCAATAGTCATCCCACCACAGGGGGTCATTGTGGCTGAATTTTCATGCTGTAGACTTGTAGAGCTCTTGCTGTAGACTCACCACTGCAACATTACTCTTGCTGGAAACTTGCCATGCAAATTTGCTACAAATTGGAAAGGTGTCAAGTAGAACTTGTGCTTCCAGTACTCTGCAAGTGTACAACTTGCCAGTGAAAATGAGCAGCAAGTTAACAGACTTACAAATCAACACTGCCACAAATTTGTGGCATGTTAACCTTGTTATCTGGGTTGCAATGCAGTGACTTAGCATTGTCCACCTGCAACAAGAAGAGCTGTTTCTGGCAGGATCTCCAAGTAAGAAACCTTGAAACAGATATGTAAGACAATATAAAAATACACTATATTACCAAAAGTATTGGGACACCTGCCTTTACACGGACATGAACCTCAATGGCATCCCAGTCTTAGTCCATAGGGTTCAATAGTGAGTTGGCCCACCTTTTGCAGCTATAACAGCTTCAACTCTTCTGGGAAGGCTGTCCACAAGGTTTAGGAGCGTGTCTATGGGAATGTTTGACCATTCTTCCAGAAGCGAATTTGTGAGGTCAGGCACTGATATTTACGAGTGGAGGCTGCGGGCCAGGCCTTCTTGCCCACATGACTAAGCTCCGAGGGGCAGAGTGAAACACGTTGGGGGCATGGGCTGGTGGGAGCCGAGGCAGAGGTTGTCTCTCATACCACCACAGGACTCCATGGATGTGCGGCACCAGGGATCTTTCCTCTCTTCCTTCTCGTCCACATCAGTGCCTGACCTCACAAACATTTCCATAGACACACTCCTAAACCTTGTGGACAGCCTTCCTAGAAGAGTTGAAGCTGTTATATACAGTCAATATTGAACCCTATGGACAAAGACTGGGATGCAATTAAAGTTCATGTGTGTGTAAAGGCAGGCGTCCCAATACTTTTGGTAATATAGTGTAGATTTAAGAGTTCCTTACAATGAAAGATGCAAATTTAAAAACAACTTTTGAAATTACATTAAAACGTATTAGACACTTTAGTGAAGAGACTTAACTCTACTTTAACCACTTCCTTACCGACGTATAGTAAATATACGTCGGCAAGGTGCACTCCCCATCCTAAGTGGACGTCATATGACGTCCACTTGTTTTCGCCGCTTTGCGGGCCCTCAGGGGCCCGCATCGCGGCGATCGGGGACCGGCCGTGTCCCTCGGGACCCCGGCCTTCCGTGATCGGGGTAAAGAGCCAATAATCTTGGCTCTTTACCGCGTGACCGGCTGTGTCCTATCACAGCCAGTCACTGACAACAATGGCGACTGAGCGGCGTGCACACCGCTCGCGCGTGCCCCAGGGGGTGCGCAGCGCGGCGATTGGGGGGCGGGCTTGTCCCTCGGACAAAGCCCAACCCCGATCACGGTAAAAAGCCAATAGTATTGGCTCTTTACCACGTGACGGGAATCCGCGGTAACGAGCTGTTACCGGGTTCTCCCCTTCACACACCGATCGTGTGTGAGGAGGAGATAGTGTTAACAGCTCGTTACCGCTTACTGTCAGCACCAAGCACACTGATTGCCCCCCTCCAATAAAGAGTACCTGTCACCACCCCATCAGAGTACCTGTCACCTGCCCATCAGAGTATACCCGTCCACTGTCCATGAGACTACCCCACCACTGTCCATGAGAAATAACCTCCCCCCGTTAGTCACACGAACCACGACTGTCATTCGCCATTGCTCGACAATTGTGATAGAGGAGGAGTGTGTGCTAGCCACACACTTCCCCTCTTGGGCCATTGTCGAGCAATGGCGCCTAAGGGCAGTGCACCATTTCTCGGTTATGATAACCGAAAAATGGCACTAGCCCCAACCCGAAACAGGCTCC
>BLSH010092342.1:717606-735282 GCA_018402905.1 Glandirana rugosa
TTTGCACACACCGTCCTTGGTCCACTCCTCATGTTTCTGTTCACACAGAACGGATGTCAGTTCGTACCACCACCCTCACAGTACCAGACCCCGACGTACTCACGGCGGTCGTGACCCCTTGATGTCAAGTAACTCCCTTGGTACTTACGGTTGTACATTGCCTTAACCCTCTTGGGCATGGAGTTCACCAGAGCTTTACAGGTTGCCACTGGAATCCTCTTCCACTCCTTCATGATGGCATCACGGAGCTGGTGGATGTTAGAGACCTTGCGCTCCTCCACCTTCCATTTGAGGATGCTCCACAGATGCTCAATAGGGTTTGGGTCTGGAGACATGCTTGGCTAGTCCATCACCTTTACCTTCAGTTTCTTTAGCAAGGCAATGGTTGTCTTGGAGGTGTGTTTGGGGTTGTTATCATGTTGGAAAACTGCCCTGCGGCCCAGTCTCTGAAGGGAGGGGATCATGCTCTGCTTCAGTATGTCACAGTACATGTTGGCATTCATGGTTCCCTCAATGAACTGTAGTTCCCCAGTGCTGGCGGCACTCATGCAGCCCCAGACCATGACACTCCCACCACCATGCTTGACTGTAGGCAAGACACACTTGTCTTTGTACTCCTCACCTGGTTCCTGCCACACACGTTTGACACCATCTGAGCCAAATAAGTTTATCTTGGTCTCATCAGACCACAGGACATGGTTCCAGTAATCCATGTCCTTAGTCTGCTTGTCTTCAGCAAACTGTTTTGGACTTTCTTGTGCATCATCTTTAGAAGGGGCTTCCTTTTGGGAGGACAGCCATGCAGATCAATTTGATGCAGTGTGCGGCGTATGGTCTGAGCACTGACAGGCTGACCCCCCCATCCCTTCATCCCCTGCAGCAATGCTGGCAGCACTCATACGTCTATTTCCCAAAGTCAACCTCTGGGTATGACGCTGAGCGCGTGCACTCAGCTTCTTTGGTCAACCATGGCGAGGCCTGTTCTCAGTGGAACCTGTTCTGTTAAACCACTGTATGGTCTTGGCCACCGTGCTGCAAATCAGTTTTAAGGTCTTGGCAATCTTCCTATAGCCTAGGCCATCTTTATTTATAGCAACAATTCTTTTTTTCAGATCCTCAGAGAGTTCTTTGCCATGAGGTGCCATGTTGAACTTCCAGTGTCCAGTATGAGAGAGTGAGAGCTATAACACCAAATTTAACACACCTGCGCCCCATTCACACCTGACACCTTGTAACACTAATGAGTCACATGACCCCGGGGAGGGAAAATGGCTAATTGGGCCCAATTTGGACATTTTCACTTAGGGGTGTACTCACTTTTGTTGCCAGCGTTTTAAACATTAATGGCTCTCTGTTGAGTTATTTTGAGGGGACAGCAAATTTACACTGTTATACAAGCTGTACACTGACTGATTTACATTGTAGCAAAGTGTCATTTCTTTAGTGTTGTCACATGAAAAGATATAATAAAATATTTACAAAAATTTGAGGGGTGTACTCACTTTTATGAGATACTGTATCTCTCCTTTTCTTGTAAAACTCCATAACTATTTGTCATTTACCCCAATGAACACACTACTGCAATATAATGAATGATTTGGGGTATATGCATATAATACTATATAATAACCATATAATAATGATATTACACTCTCAGCCTCACCATACATACATGCACAGAGATTTTCCAACTTGGTGTACAACTATTTAAAATCTACCAGACTAAAGTTGGCCATAGATGAATGAATAATTTCAGCTGAAAAAAAACAAGATTACTCCATCCACACAATCGAGGTGGATGAAGAAACCCTCCCAACTGTGTTATTGTATTCTTCCATTGTCAGAAAACACTGATCAGTGCTGGCTCCAAATGGAAATTTTCCAGGATTCCCATTCAAGAGAAGCCAATTGTCAAATCAACTTCACTCTAGCAGGAACGGCCATAGATAGATTGAAATTTGGCTTGTCCCTACTGAACCAGCTGAATTTCAATACATTTAAGGCCAGCTTTAGAGTGGACATGAAAGGGGCGGGTTAGCTCCACAGTTAATCCTTACACGCATACTGCCACTGATCACAGCATACACTGTTGTGACTTTATATTTTAAATTGCTGCCACTTACAGACAGGAATGTAACAGAGTTTACAGTATGGTAGCTCCCTTACAAGAAGCATTAGGTTCTTGGTTAGAGCATTTACAATTATAAAATCGCATTTTGATGACAATAAAAGAAAAATGGTAAAAGAAAATATTTACAAAAAAGATATTGCAAAATAGAAATAGCAACAATTAAATAAATGATGTGATTAAAAGTGAAAAGTACTTGCAGAGTTCAATCCACAAAAGAGTAATTCCAATCTGACCAATGGTTCTTAGCCTTCATGCACACAGGACTTTAAAAAAACAGCCAAAAAACGTCAGTAGCTTATCAGGGATGTCTTCAGCTTTTACCAGCGTTATATTACCACCTTTTTTTCGTGTCGTTTCCCGTTTTTAAAGGGTCCTCGGTTTTTTTTTGGACGTTTTTAAGTGTTTGAACGTTTTTTACAGCTGAAAACAGTCCAAAAAAACCTTCAGCTCTTGGGTTTTTTTTTACAGCTCAAACATGTCACTGCTAAAAACAATTGATAACAGCCTGTGTGTGCATGAACACATAGGATAACATGATGGAGGATTTATTGACTGTAGAAAAAAATGTCTGCAGCTGAAAACAGCTGCTGAAAAACTGTCAAAAAACATCCTGTGTGCATGAGGCCTTAGCATCCAGTCATAGTTTGAATGCTATAAAAGAGGGCATCTACATAGATAACACAATACTGTTGGACATTGTTACACAGGCCTGCCTGATAGCTAACTGATTGTCATCTTCTTATTTTTCAGGGTCATCACTCAGTTTGGAAGTCATCGGACCTAATTTTTTGTCACAGGGTCCATTCCATTCACAGCAAAGTTCACACCTTATCTAAGCTCCAGCAGGTCTTATATATTGTGTTTATTATGTGATGGCACATACAGTATGCACTTACTGTATATCAATATTGAATCTTACAGATTGTTCCTGCCTATACACAGATCTTATTTACCTTTTGCAAGTCAGTCCACCAATGCCTTAGTTCCCCAAAATTTTTCATTGACAGACTAATTGAACCTCAGTTTAAATAAGATAAATACATTCCAAATGCATACAAATAGTTATACAGTTCATTTGTTTTAGAAAGCAGCCACAGTATGAGTAGAACTGCCTATTCCCTGTCATTGTGCTGTAGAGACTAGCCATTGCTGTGTGTGGGTATGCAGTAGTCTCGCTGCATACCCCATGTTAAGTCAAAGCTATATATCTGCAGTCAGCAAAGCTCTCTGCTAATTGTAGAGCTTTGATACAGCAAGGGACTTGCCAGACTTTTGCAGAGAGGTCACTGCTTTTACACAGAGAGCAAGGGTACATCTCTGCAGCATGCTGGCAGAAAACAAGCTTTTCTATGGGCTACTGAACTGTAAAGTTGAGTTATAGATGAGTGCATTTTTTTCTTTCATTCCACCAATGGGTTCAATGAAAGGCGACTTGATTCCCCCATCCACACACTCAAGGTGGATAAGCTGATCCACCCCACTGAGCTATTGTATTCTGACAGTGGGCAGGCTTCCCCACAATCAGTATACAGTGATCAGCATTGCAGGCTATAGCCTACAGTACTAATCGAGCAGAGAAATCCGACAGGGTAATTGTACAATTGTTGATCGGTAGATCGACATTTGTACAACCACTGTTCCCATACATATATCAAAATTCAGCCAATCTCCGCTAAACCAGCTTAATTTCAATCCATGTATGGCCAGCTTAAGACTTTTCACACCTTTTGATTTCATGCATCTGAAATGTATTTAGCGGATTTCAACTTAAAGTGATTGTAAAGTCACATTTTTTCCCATAAAAATAACAAACATGTTATACTTACCTGCTCTGTGAAATGATTTAGCACAGAGCAGTCCAGATCCTCCTCTTCTTGGGTCTCCTTTTCAGCTCTCCTGGCCCCTCCCTCATGTTGAGTGCCCCCACAGCAAGCAGCTTGCTATGGGGGCACCCAAGCCAAGTCAGATATCCCTGTGTCCATTCAGACACGGAGCCCTGTTACAGCCCCACCCCCTCTGTCTCCTGATTGGCTAACTGACTTTGATAGCAACAGGAGCCAAGGGTGCCACTGCTGTTTCTCAGCCAATCAGGAGGCAGAGTCCTGGGCGGCCGAGGGACTCGTGGACATCCCTCGATAGAGATGGGGCTCGGGTAATTATTAGGGGTGCTGGAGTGGCTGCTCCACACAGAAGGCTTTTTTATCTTAATGTATGGAATGCATTAATATAAAAAGCCTTCTGACTTTACAACGACTTCATATGGGCTTTACAGTTACCCTTTAAATGGATTTGAAATACATTGGAACATGCAGAAACCTTTGCTCATTCATTGACATCATGATAAATACTACTGCTTTGTTTCCTCACTTTTTAAAGTTTGTTTTCTGTTGAATAATTTACATTTTACACATATAAATTAGTTTAGAATGATATGCTGTGTATCATAAAATGGCATGCATTTTGTTGTTTTGCTCCTGGTGTATTATAAAATAAATGAATATGAGGTCTATCCAGAGGGCCTCCCACTGTGTTAAAGACAGATGTGATTATTTCTTGTCATCTTCTGTATTATTTTTGAAGAATATCCTTTGGGTTAAGTGTTAAGATCATTCTGATGCTTGTGGGTTTGTCCTATAAAACAGTATGAAGAGATACAGTAGTAGGCAAAAGGAAGTAACTCATAGCAACAATTAGGTTTCAGATTACTATATAGGTGTGCTCATCTCCGGTGGTGGTCTACTCACCCTTTTGGTATATTTGAATGAAGAAATAACACTCAATATATTTCATCTCACAATTTTCACGGTGTTGGAATTCGTTTATTTGGGATTATCTTGGATCAAGTTATTTTTTATCTTCATGTTTTGGATGTTGGACTTTAAGTGAATAACACTCTTTATTTGAATTCTTGGACTATTTTTGGATCACATTTGTCATATTCACCTGTTCACTTAGCGCAACTGTTTTTTATATATATTCTGTTTGGTGTTATTATCACACTATATGTTGCTGCTGCACCTAATCTTTTAGCGCAATACTGGTTTATATATGTTCAGATTACTATAGCCAGAAGATTTCAAATTGGTTGCAAGTTACTTCACCATGTACATTGTTAATGCCCTTTTTAAGTGCCTTACTGGTATGATATAAGGCTGACTTCACACTTATGTTTTGCGCTAATGTGCTGTAAAGTTTGCATTTCACTGTTCTTTACTAGGGATGAGTCAAACATATCTGAGTTTGGTTCAAAATGATTTGAATGTTTTTCTAAAGCCTACTGAAATCGATGGGAGCTGAATCTTTTAAAATCAATTTTGACTGTTTTCAAAGCTAATAGGCAAGTGGTTGCCAAACATATGACATTATTGATGGGCACTGCCTGGGAGACATGTACCAATGCAAAAAAGGGGGAGCAGTTATTTAATAATGATAAAGTAAAATATTAGAAATTCAAAATTAAAAAAAAACATAAAAAAACCCATAAAAAACATGCCTGAGGAATGCCTTAAGCCTGCCTGTAAAGTGGTGCACCTGTACAATACATACAATGTATTAGCACTGCCTGGGTGACATGTACCAATGCAAAAAAAGGGGTGCAGTTATTTTAATAAGGATAAAGTAAAATATTAGAAATTCAAAATAAAAAAAAAAACATAAAAAAACATTTCTGAGAAATGCCTTAGGCCTGCCTGTAAAGTGGTGCACCTGTACAATACATACAATGCACCACAACAAAACTGACATATACAAAGAACAAACTATGTTATTTATATTGCTAGTAAATGACATTTCCCTGCCAGCTTGGTTTTCTTTGTAAAAAATACATTATAGGGATAACTCCAACATACATACCGTGACATTTTTTACAATAAAAAAAAAAAGAAGTCAGTAGGGAAATGGAAAGTATAGCTGTTTCTTCTGCCTATTCAGATAAATGCACTGCCCTAACACAATGCATATTAGAATGTAAAATACCACATTATTGTGTGTGGTAATGCATTGCACTGCACCAGCCAGGTGTAAAAAAGGCCTAAGAGTCTCATTTGCAATAAGAAAAAAGGAAAAAAATGTGCAGAGCAAAGTGAAAGTGTTAGCACTATGCATATTCAAGCTCCCATTTTCTAGTGTAGGTTGCAAAATATAACTGATTTAAAGTGTTTGTTAAGCCGCTTTATAAAAAGTTCCCATCTGCTCTGTATTATAAGAAGAAGTTGCCCTGTGTCTGTGTTATAACATATATATATACTTCTCTGTATAGATAACACACCTTTTTACTAGGATCAGTTGTCATTTTTGTGCTTTTCTCGCTCAGCTCAGAGTTCCTGAGGGAGGGACTGCTGCTGACCTCAGCTGGAGAAACAGAGCTGTGCTGTGCTATCTATATAGATAAGAATATTTCTGATATAACACGGACACCGGGTGAACCTCTTCTTCTAATACAGAGGAAATAGGAGTTTTTAGAGTTAATTATGAGAGCAGAGAGGAGAAGCTATAGGAGGAAGAGGGAGGTGGAGGAGGGGGGAGTTGAAGACAGACACACAGGAGATAGGAGAGCTGGGAGTGACATAGCCTGCATAGACCACGGGGCTCTCAGGATAAGTTGTATACAAAGGGAGTCAGCACTCAGGGAGGAAGTCATGACCTGGCATTATCAAACAGATATTTTATGGGATACAGAGGGATAATTTAAAAAGCAAAAGCACCATGCTGCTAATTGCACATTAAAGAGACAGGAGCAGCATTTTTTTTTTTTTGGGTTAACAAACGCTTTAATGAATTACTCATGAAATGTACAACATAACTATTATTTCCAAGCATTGATATACGATTGTGTTTTGTGGGACACATCAAGAACTGGATACACCTTGCTAATATAAATGGATCTGTACCAAACTGTGGTTTGAAGGGTTTTGAGAAACACTGATAATGACAGTGAATGACAGTATCCTGGCCCATGAGAGGTTTCCCACTGTTTGTACCTACTGCAGTTATAATTAAATAATGCATTACTAAGGTACCCATCTTTTATGATGTGACTTATAACAAAGTCAGTCAGTTAGCTCTCAGAGAATATGTCTTGTCAAGTGTGTTCACTAAGAGGCCTATGTATAAACATGCAATGTACTCACCTGTGACAAATATCTTTACCACTATTTCACTGTTCTGCTGTATTTAAATGGGAACTGTGTGAAGCACCTTGCTTCTTAACCTTGACACAATTCCATCTGACAAGTGAAGTGCCTTAAGAAATAATTCTCAGCATATTTAAAAATCACTATAGTGTACTTTATCTACCTAATTGTAGGTGATTTCGCTTTTTCTTTTAATATAGTTTGAAGATCCCCTCATTGACCAATCCCAATGATTCCCAGTGCAGTACTATTTGGCATAAAGCTTTTTAACCGGTTCTGGACCAGCTAGCGTATATTTAATGCTGCAGAGTGGCAGCGTAGCACGAATTGCCGTCTATAAATGACGATCCACACACACGCAGGTAGGGGGCGAGCGCTCGCCCACCGCATGCTCCCTGAGCAGGGCCGCAGGTCGGGCAGACTCGATGTCCGCAGGCGACCTGCGATTGTTAGAGAAGAAAAGCGGGGAGCCGCCGATGTAAACACAGCAGTTCCCCGCTGTGTCAGGCGGCATGACAGAGATCTACTGATCCATGTCATCGGGATCAGTTAGATCTCTTATGCCCCTGCCAGCCCAGCCCCCACACAGTTAGAACACACCTAGGGAACACAGTTAACCCCTTGATTGCCCCCTGCAGGTTAACCCCTTCAGTGCCAATGACACTTTTACAGTAATCAGTGGCTATTTAAATTTCTGATCGCTGTATAAATGTCAATGGTCCCAAAAAAGTGTCAAAAATGTCTGCCACAATAACGCAGTCCCAATAAAAATTGCAGATCGCCCCATTACTAGCAAAAAAAAAATAGTAAAAATGCCATAAATTAATTCTCATGGTTTGTAAATGCGGTGACTTTTGCACAAACCAATCAGACATTTGTTTTACCACAAACATGTAGAAGTATATATATCGGCCAAAACTGATGGATAAATTTGTTATTTTGTTTTTTTTGGGCATTTATTATAACAACAAGTAAAAAATATTGTTTTTTTTTTTCAAAATTGACGCTCTTTTTTTGTTTATAGCAGTGATCAGAAGTGACGCAGAGGTGATCAAATACCACCAAAAGAAAGCTCTATTTGTGGGAATAAAGGGACGCCAATTTTGTTTGGGTACAGCGTTGCACGACAGCTCAATTGTCAGTTAAATCAACGCAGTGTCAAAATTGCAAAAATTGCTCTGGTCCTAATGTGGGAAATCCTTTCGGGGCTGAAGTGGTTAAAGCGGACCTTCAGACAATTTTACAAATTTCCATCTAAATCTTAAATCTTCTGCCCTTGTTTTAACTTTGGATAGTAAAACATTTTTTTTCTCATACAGCCCACTTCCTTTTTCTTGTCTGGTCATTAGCCTAGGCTTATGACATCATGCACAGCTCTCTCTCTCACTCTCATGAGAGTTTGCCAGGAAGGGGGGGGGATGAATCATAAGAGGGACAATGAGAGCTGCAGGGCTGCAGAGCTGGAGGTGTGCCTCTGTGTGTCTGTGTAAATCCAGGAAGTCAACAGGCAGCAGCTTCAGCTGCCCACGGTTAAAATAGATGAAGAAAAAAGGAGGTTGGGACTTTAAAAGAGGATATAGAAGGACACTGACCAATGTGCATTGTACAAAAGTATTTGTTTATTAGCCCTCCAAAGTCCTGGAAGGCAAGGCAGTGCCACGCATCATAAACAGATTCATTATAGCACAACATGCATTGAATAGCAAACATATATGCATTTTTGGTAATTAGAGTAAAGCAATAATGGGTTGTACAGGAATAATTGTTTACTGACCCTCCAAGGTCGTGGAAGGCAAGGCGAGTACCATACAGACAGACTTCCAGTTGGTCTGGCCCACAGTACTACACCGCACATGGTGTTTTTCAAGGGCAGGTTGACTATCTTGCCCATGCAATACAAAGGAGGATAACACCGCGCTAGACTATGTAAAAGCACTAAGCAACCACAGCTGCAACCAAACAGTACTAACCATGTACTACAAACACACTATTTTATAAACAACAGGTTGCGCTAAAATGACGGTAGGTAGATACATATAGCATGCATCCCATAAATACATGTAAATCATACAGTCCACATAAACATAAATGGTGTAGATGAAAGTAGAGATGTAGATGTATCTTCACAGATATAGACCACCGTGTGATAGTTCAAATTGAGTAGTGATACCTCCACCTCACATTTAATAACTGCTTACCAGAGGTAAGCGCATAAGCGCTTTGGCTGTACCCCAGCCCGGGTCCCACCTGGGGATAAATACGACAATCTTGGGGTCCTGATGTAGCAGAGTTGGCTTGGGTGAACCACAGAGGTAGTGGAAAGGGCTAACCGGATCCGCCTCCCGGCGTTGGTAGGATAGCAGTCCAATAAGGTTCTTTACACCCCCAGGTAAATTCACCATGGCACCCAAAGAAAGAGAAGGTACTGATAGTGTGATACCGTTTCAGTGGATTTAATAAAATAAAAGTATTACACTTACATCAGATAAAAACAACAAGGGCGTCCAAGAACATTAAGCCGGCCGGCTGTAGACTTCAAACACTCAATGGCAGTGACGTCAGCGCGTCTTCCCCGACGTACGTTTCATCTACCGAGACATAGTCATGGGGCTGGAAAGACTATCTTGCCCCCCTTGTACCTATATCATGTACTCCAATACATAGATATGCTATTAGACCTTTGGTTATTTTTACTCTGTTACTTTTTATCTCTATACAGATATGTGTGCATCCACCCCTGATGAGTGAGTACTATCCCACGAAATGCGTCGGGTTCACAATGATGCCATCTCTCTACTGAAGCTAATTTTTGTATTACCATATGGTCTTTTATTCATTCCTAAGTGTTTTACTTCATGCCATGGCAGATGCTCCACTCCTATCACCAGGCAGAGTGTTCTGCAGTTTTAAATGCATAAACGCATATACGATTGATATATATTTTTTACTAATTATGTTGTGATGGAATTATTTTTGTTTACTCTGTATGGTACTCACCTTGCCTTCCACGACCTTGGAGGGTCAGTAAACAATTATTCCTGTACAACCCATTATTGGTTTACTACAATTACCAAAAACGCATATATGTTTGCTATTCAATGCATGTTGTGATATAATGAATCTGTTTATGATGCATGGCACTGCCTTGCCTTCCAGGACTTTGGAGGGCTAATAAACAAATACTTTTGTACAATGCATATTGGTCAGTGTCCTTCTATATCCTCTTTTAAAGTCCCAACCTCCTTTTTTCTTCATTCATTGAACCAGGGATGGAGACGCAGTTTCACCTGCGTCTCATTTAAAGTCCCAATTGCATTGCTTTCCTCTAGTACGGTTAAAATAGATGCAGCTGGACTTAGTGGAGGGAGATTTCTGCAGCATATTTTGCAAGTACAGAATCACAGTATATATAAAATAATATGCAAAGTGATTGGAGGGAAGCTTCAGAATGGCAAAGATGTTTTTATTACAAATTATGTGAGCAAACTGCAGTTCCTCTGCTTTCTTTATGACTACCATTGGATAGGGTGCTTTGAGAAAGATGTATGTGATGTCTATCTCTCTACTCCTGAATTTATTCCTTCTGCCTCCTCATGCTTAACTAGCTTATTTACTGACATATCAGTATGGATGGCAAATCATTTCCTCAAACTCAATTTTTACAAAATTGAGCTCATATTATTTCCTCAACCCCTGGGCTTCCTCCCTGACTTCTCCATGGAGCTCAATAGCACAACTATCAATCCCTCAGGCCAGGTGCTAGGCGTAATTCTGGAGTCTGACCTCTCCTTTCAGTCCCACATCCGATCAATGTCCAAATCTAGCTACATGAACCTCCACAGCATTTCCAAAATTCATCCCTTTTTAACAAATGAGACCACAACCCTTCTAATTCACTCCCTTGCTATCTCTCCCTTCCAATATTGCAACTCCCTCCTCGTTGGCCTACCTTTACACAGGCTATCCTATCATATATCATTCTATAATGAATGCTACAGCCAGACTTATTTTTGCTACCAAGCATTCAGTTGCCGCTGGCCTTCTCTATCAGTCCCTCCACTGGCTTCTGCTCACCCAAGGCAAAACATTAAAGATACTAACAACATACAAAGCCATCCACAACTCCGACTCAAGTTACCTCATCAACCTCCTTTCAAAGTATCACCCAAACTGTTCTCTCTGCTCCTAACAAGACCTCCTGCTCTCTAGCCCCTTTGTCAACTCCGGGACTTTTCCAGACTCTCTCCCATTATCCCTACCTTAATCTGTCCAGCTATCTACCACCTTGTCTGAATATAGAAGATTCTTGAAACCTAATTTCTTTAAAGTATAACTAAAGGCCAAACTTTTTGGAGGGGGATTTGGAAAAGGTGGAAAGAGATTAGAACGCTTGTCAGTTTTTATTGCTGTCTGTGCCCCCATTAGGGGGATTCATCCTCTCTATTTGCCCTGTTTACCATTACCATTGAAATTAAAAGTAAAAGAAAATCACAAATTTTGGGTTGTCCCAAGAAAAGTAATAAAGGGGAAACCTTCTAATGGGGACACTAGTTCTGGTAACCTGGGGGTCCCCAAGGAATTCCCTTAATTTGCAGGGATTTCCTCTCACTTCCTGTTTGGGTATGGGACAGGAAGCAAAGGGAAATCTCCGCACTGGGTCACAGATGGGAAAAAAAAAAAAAAATCTGAAAGGGGCTATAACCTTCCCTTGCTCTATCCAAAATGAAAAAAAGTATTCCCTATAGTTCTACTTCACGGTGAACTCTCCATCAGCTCATCCCTTACAGTTAATACTTTTTTCTTTATCACTTGCTCCTTACTTTCAGTTGTACGCTCTCATGAGCAGGGCCCCCATAACCCTCCTGTGTTGAATTTAATTATATTATAACTGTATAATATCCCTTTATTTTGTAAAGCACTGTGCAAACTGTTGGTGCTATATAAGTTCTGTATAATATTAATAATGCCTAAATCTTTGTTCACTTTAACCACTTCCCGACCGCCGTATGCAGAATGACGGCCGGGAAGTGGTTTAGTTATCCTGACTGGGCATCATATGACGTCCTCAGGATAATATGCCAGCGCGCGCCCGGGGAGGCACGCATCGCGGCGATGGGTGGTGTGCGCGGTCAGTCTGACCCCCCCATTACCGATCTCGGTAAAGCGCTTCCATCTGAAGCACTTTACCATGTGATCAGCCGTGACCAATCACGGCTGGTCACAGTGTAACACAGGAAAGCCGTTTATTGGCTTTTCCTGTACTCGGGTCTGCAGACCTGAGGAGTGGAGAGCCGATCGGCTGCTCTCCTGATAGGGGGGGTTTGTGCTGATGGTTTATCAGCACAGCCCCCCTAGGATCGCCACACTAGACAACCAGGGAGCCTGTCCAGGGACCTCCAACAATGTACCCACCCAGGACCACCAGGGAGCCGATCTGGACCACCAGGGAGACCACCCTAGACCAACAGGTAAGGGGCACAGTGCCCAATATGGATGGCACTCAGTGCTACCTTCAGATGCCACCAGGGAATGGGCCTCTATCAGTGCATCTGCCCACCAGTGCCCCTATCAGTGCATACCAGTGCCCCTATCAGTGCGTACCAGTGCCACATATCAGTGCCCACCAGTGCCACCTACCAGTGCCCACCTATCAGTGCCCATCAGTGCCACCTCATCAGTGCCCATCAGTGATGTAGAAAATTTACTTATTTACAAAGTTTTGTGAGACAAACAGAGAATTTTTTTTTTTAAAACTTTCAGTCTCTTTTTATTTGTAGCTCAAAAAATAAAAACCGCATGTGTGATCAAATACCACCAAAAGAAAGCTCTATTTGTGGGAACAAAATGATAAAAAATTAGTTTGGGTACAGCGTCGCATGACCACGCAATTGTCATTCAAACGCAACAGCACTGAAAGCTGAAAATTGGTCTGGTAGGAAAGTGTTATAAGTGCATAGTATTGAAGTGGTTAAACAACCTGCTAAATTAGGGATAATAATAACAACAACAACTCTGGTCAAGTTAGTCTTTTAACTAAGAAAGAAACCGTGCTAGTGAAGAAAAAAAAGTGGGAATAAGTGAAAAAGTTGCAACACACTAGGAGATATAATGCATAGTAAAAATATAATATAGAAAACAGCCTAAGTGGCGGCTCAGTGAAGACAGGACGGAAGACACAGCGCTGGGAATTTCTGTTTGTTTTTTTATCTATATCTGCCTTTCAGAGTGTAACCAACGCATTTCAAGTTGTGTGATTAATGCTCTTCATTAGGGGTAAGTGGTTGTCATAATAGCAGCATTAGAACAGAGGAAAAACAATAGGCGGCACTCCAAACGTAATGCTGGTGCTGTATTTATTGACCATAATCAGCCATAC
Organism: Glandirana rugosa; assembly: GCA_018402905.1. NCBI lineage: Eukaryota > Metazoa > Chordata > Amphibia > Anura > Ranidae > Glandirana > Glandirana rugosa. Next base: position 731,246 of record BLSH010092342.1, read on the forward strand.
AGGGTACAAAGAAGGTAGACGCGTTTCACTCAAGACATGAGCTTAGTCATTACAAAGGACATAATAGCAGCATTGTCATTCATATAAATCATTGTATCCAAAAAACACTTTGTTAAAAACTTGTACAAAAATATATTTTGCCGCTATTGTCCACCCGGAGTCCATGGGTGAGGAGATGAATGGCACACCGCCTAACCTGGTCACCAAACCCTGCCCAAGGGGATCACGTCCCAAGAAAAGCAGCCAAAACATGTTGGATTGGTCTGTTCCTCCCTGTGTTTCAATTAAGGATCTGGATGACTCAGGTGGTGTTGCAAACAATAGGAATTAACCTAAGTGGGACTGTGCAGCAGATGAAGCTATATGACTAGTATCCATAAAAAAGGATAGATGAAAAAGTCACCCTAAAGGCTAAAGGTAAAGCTGGCTCTATATTGGATACAGCGCCAATCTGGTCTGCAAGTGCATATGTTTAGAGTCATCCAGAAGCTGCGGATGGACAATAGGCGGCAAAAGATATTTTTGAACAAGTTTTTAATAAAGCGTTTTTTGGATACAATGATTTATATGAATGACAATGCTGCTATTATTACAACCACTTACCCCGATGAAGAGCATTAATCGCACAGATTGAAACGCGTTGGGTACACTCTGCACTCAACAACAGAGTATTGTGGTTATACCAAACCTTTTATTCTTTTTTATACTTTGTAACCTTGTTAAACCACTCTCCTATGACAGTATAGGTTCATTTTAAAATTTTGATTTTCCTGTTCTAATATGTTTAAATAAAATTGATATATTTTATGATATTTCTCCAATCTTTGGAATCAATGTTTTTAAAAGTCCCAATTAGAGGGTTTTCTTCGTAGTTTACTAGTAATTAGAGACAATGACGCATTAAAAAAACAATCTGGCCAGCCAAAACATGAAACACCCAGGTCACTTCTGGTTGCATGGTGACGTCAGCAATAGCTCCTCCCTTTTTGTAGAACAAACTAACTGGCTCATCTGTAAGATGTTGTGATTGGAGCCAGGTGTCAGGGAAGAAGTAAATGGGTGATAATGAGCAATTGTGAAAGTTGAGGGTGATTTTAATTTTGCAAGCCTTTCTGCTGCAGAACAGAGGAAAAGCTCAAATTACCTTGCATTTGTCAATGTAGGGTAACAATCACGGTGGGTTCCAGCATTGGACTGATTTGTGCAAGGAATGGCAAATTTGTCTCTGTGTTTGTTCCATTCATGAAGATATCTAGATGTCAACAGCCAGCTTTACAAAAGGGATAACTAATTAAAGTGCAAAAGGCATTTGTTGACTAGGGCTTACAGCGATTTGTAAATAAAACATGCTTTCTACGTTTGTTTGAGATCGGACGTAGACACTCATGAGTTACATCTGAATTCCTTCCCAGGTGCATTTGACCTGCAGGTGACCATCTTCTAAGCTGTTTAAATCTGGTTTTGCATTGCTATTGATTTCTATGCTACGAACAAAATGCAGTGTACACCCACCCTAAGATTACATCTGATTAGCTGCTATTGGTTATTGAATTTTGCACATCACTACTGCCTTCTCACCACCTTTCACGCTTAGCTTGTTTATCTAAAATTAGCTAAAAGAGGCCATATTCAAATTACTTTAAGCTTATCTATAAAAAAATCTTAGTTTCCTTGTGGGAACTGGATAAAAACAATGCTCAATTCCACATAAGGAAAGAAGAATCCAATTTATTCTAAATAAAAGTCCTCTTTCTCTAGCTGACAGATTCCAGAGATGCCAAAGGGGAACTGACAGCAGATGGTTGTTGGTCTAAAGCACATAGAGGCTGAGTAATAGTAAGGAAAAAGAAATTACTTTGAACTTCACCTGAGCTTTTAAATACTTGAATCAATGGGGGTCACCACACTCTTTAATAGAGTGATGAGGTCCTGCCCTAGAAGATGGTCACAGTGACATGTTGATGTGTTTCCTTGGACTAGGGGGGGTCATAAAAATTCAAGACACTCTCTGAAAGCAACCATTGTGCTAATGCGCTGCATTTAGAGTAAGTTCCCTTAGATGGTTAAAGCATTTCTTCTGTCCCTTACAGTCTATGTTAAACTGGAGTGACCTCATGAATTGCTTGAAGACACATAATCTAAACTGCTCTATTTGTAGGCAGGCTGTTGATTTTTTTTTTTGTTTAGCCCTAAATGGCTGTCACCATGCCTGTTCATCAAACCTTAAGTGGGGAGTAGACTTCTATAATCCTGATTCAAATGCAACAGCATTAAATAATCATTAAACATCACTGCTCTCATTCAGACTCACTTGAATTCATTCAAAGGCAGATAGTATTAAAAACTTTTCATTATAAATAGGTTTAGGTGGAATTTTAACCTGCAACAAAATGTTTTGCAGTGCTCAGTGTCATGGGAGTGTTGCCTTTACTTCAAGAGAATTTTTTTATGTACAAAAGAAAAAGCAGATAAACCCAGATGGCTAACTCCTTTTAATATCCATTTGCTTTATTTGAACAAGTTTAATGTTCTGAAGCAGAGTTAAATGTTGCTATTTTCTCGATGGTAAACAGAAACATTACCCAGAACCCATCAGCAGATCTGTAGAAAACTGATTCTTAGTGATTATTAAAGTTTTTTTTTTTTGTAATTGTAATGTGGGAATCATAATGGATAGGGTGACTTGGATTGCAAGCACTGCAAATTAGCAAATAATAACTTTCTAAGATGAAATGGTTTTAATTCCTGCTCGTATGGACGTGGAAGATCAAAAAGAATCATTTATAATGAGTCTTTGAAAAAAAAACGACTTCGCCTTCAAAAAACATTAATTATTTTTTCTATGAGTGTATCAGCTTTGATTCCACCTAAACCTTGAAATTGGTATGTAATGGTATATTTTTATACTGAAACGACATTAATATTAATTACTTCACATGAAGGATAACTCCACTTAGCACAGAATATTTCAGTTTGTAGTGGTGCTCAGGGGGGAAAAAAGGAAAGCTGTAACTCCTGTATTACAGAGCTTCCAGACTTTATTGAATTGCATATCTCTTTTAAAATCCAGTGTTTACCAAGGACCCTTGATGTGGATTAACTCATCTCAAGTACCTCTTGGCATAAGTAGCTTTATTGCCTCTGTATATGGTTTCCACAATACCTTTTTGTTTTTAACCCTTTTACTGCCGCCGCCGCATGTATTTAATTGACAAACCACCAAATGTCTGCGCAGGTGAGACCAGAAAAGCTGCTCGCAACAACATAATAGGATGGATTGTGCACAGTGAATATAAGCATAGAGTTGCCATGCAGAGTAGTAAAACATGCAAATAAACAAGTGACAGAAAAAATGCATAATCAATGAGATTATGAGAGTTCAATGAGCGTTCATAAAAAGTCCTTAGCAGTGAAAATAAAGTGCAAATCACAACTAATGCATAATCAATGCAGAATGAGAGATCATAAATAGTCCATGGTGGTGAAAATGAAGTGCAAATCACAACAGTTCTTTAAAAGTGCATCCAGCATTTATAAATGTGATTACTCAGTGAGTGGATCTCCCAGATGTGCCACCACTGAAAAATTAACGAAATGCCTCCTTACCAGAAACACTGGACTCTAGACTATAAGGAGTTGGTTTACTAAAGCTTGAAAGTGCAACATTTGGTGCAGCTCCACACAGAAACCAATCAGCTTCAAGGTTTTATTGTCAAAGCTTGATTGAACAAGCTGAGGTTAGAAGCTGATTGGCTAGCATGCAAAGCTGCACCAGTTTTTGCACTCTCCAGCTTTAGTAAATCAACCCCTAAGAGTCAGAAACGCTTGATAAACCCAAAGGCAAAGAATGCAAACGCTGTCCCTCTTTGCATTAATGGGGAATAGTGGCAAGGCTCACGGTATAGGATGTTGCATAATAGTAACATAGTTACATAGTTAGTCAGGTTGAAAAAAGACACAAGTCCATCTAGTTCAACCAAAAAAAAACTAACCAAAGACACACCTCGACGTGGTTTACAACGTGAAAGTTCGAAATC
>BLSH010092342.1:743948-770469 GCA_018402905.1 Glandirana rugosa
TGTGGAGGAAGATTGATGAGGTCCTAGACCCCACATGGAATGAGGGTCATGCGAGTGACGTGTGCAGCTTGGAGGAAGAGGTGGTGGTCGCACAGAGGCACCAGCACAGCAAAAGAGGAAGCAGGTTGCAAAAGCGGAGCGAGTGTCCCCTAGACAGTACGCCTGCTACTACCCACCGCACCCAGGGACCTAGCACACCAAAGGCAACTCCCCCTCATGGCAGTTCTTCAGACAATGTGCTGACGACAAGACACGAGTGGTTTGCACGCTGTGCAATGATAGCCTGATGTGAGGCATAAATGTTCTAAACCTGAGCACAACCTGCATGATCAGGCATCTAAATTCAAGGCACAAGCTGCATTGGAATAATTACCTCAAAATCCAAGAAAGGTCTCGGCCTCCTCCTGCTTCCTCTTGTGCTGCTGCCTCGGCCTCTTCCTCCACCTCTACAGTGACAGTGTCATCTGCCACCCAGCAAACAGAGCATGTGACAGCAATGCCACCATGTCCGCCACCATCCCCAAGCATTTCCACACAGTCCCATGGAAGCTTACAGCTCTCCATCTCCCAAACACTGGAGAGAAAGAGGAAGTACCCCCCTACCCACCCACGATCTCTGGCCCTGAATGCCAGCATTTCAAAATTCCTGGCCTTTGAAATGCTATCATTCTGTCTGGTGGACACGGACAGTTTTAAAAACCTGATGGCGGTGGTTTCCAGCCGCCACTACTTTTCCAGGCGAGCCATCCCTTCCCTGCACAAACAAGCTGGGGACAAGATCAAGTGTGCACTGTGCAACGCCATCTGTGGCAAGGTCCACATAACCACTGATACATGGACCAGTAAGCACGGGCAGGGACGCTATATTTCGCTAACGGCACACTGGGCAAATGTAGTGGCGGGTGGGCCTGAGGCGGCTAGCCATTTGGCGCATGTCCTTCCACCACCGAGGATTGCAGGGCATTTCTCTTTGCCTCCTGTTGCCTCCTCCTCCTACTGCGCTTCCTCCTCCTCTACCACCTCCTCATCCGCTCAGCACAACACCTTCACCACCAACTTCAGCACATCCAGGGGGAAACGACAGCAGGCTGTTTTAAAACTGATATGTTTGGGGGATAAACCCCACACTGTGCAGGAGCTGTGGACAGGCATTGAACAACAGACCGATGAGTGGTTGTTGCCACTGAGCCTCAAGCCTGGCGGTGTGCGACAATGGGCAAAATCTCTTAGTGGCTCTGGGCCTAGCCGGTTTGACGCACATCCCTTGCCTGGTGCATGTGCTGAATTTGGTGGTACAGAAATTTCTAAAAAACTACCCGGATATGTCAGAGCTGCTGCAGAAAGTGCGCACTGTCTGTGCGCACTTTCGGAATTCTCATCCTGCTGCTGCTCGCCTGTCTGCGCTGCAGTGGAACTTTGGCCTTCCCGCTCACCGCCTCCTATGCGACGTGCCCACAAGCTGAAACTCCACCTTGCACATGCTGGAGAGACTGTGCGAGCAGCAGCAGGAAATATTGGAGTTTCAGCTGCAGCCAGCATGGGTCAGTCACTCTGCGGAACAGCACCACTTCACCACCAATGAGTGGGCCTCCATGCGAGACCTGTGTACCGTATTGCGGTGTTTCGAGTACTCCACCAACATGGCCAGTGCCGATGACGCTGTTCTCAGCGTTACTATCCCACTTTTATGTTTCCTTGAAAAAACACTTCGAGCGATGATGGAAGAGGATGTGGCACAGGAGGAGGAGGAGGAGGAGGAGGAAGAGTGGTCATTTCCACGGTTATCAGGCCAGTCATTCGCAAGTGGATCGGAGGGTGGGTTTCTGCACCAGCACAGGCCAGGTAAAAAATATTCAAGCCAGGGCACAGTTCTGGAGGATGAGGAGGATGAGGAAGATGATGATGAGGAGGAGGAACCGTGTTTACAGCAGGATGGCACCCAACGCAGCTCCCGGGCATCACTGGAGCATGGCTGGGAGGATACGGAGGACACAGAAGATACACTTCCCACAGAGGACAGCTTGTCTTTGCCTCTGGGCAGCCTGGCACACATGGCCGACTACATGCTACAGTGCCTGTGCAACGACAGCCGATTTGCCCACATTGTAACTTGTTCTGATTACTGGGTGGCCACCCTGCTGGATCCCCGTTACAAGGACAACATGCCGTCTTTAATTCCCTCACTGGAGTGTGAGAGGAAGATGCGCGACTACAAGCGCACACTGGTAAACGCGCTGCTGTGGGCCCAAATGACACCGGGGGCTCAGTGGAAGCACAAGGTGAAGGCAGAGGAGGAGGAGGAAGAGGCCACCAACGCAGAAAAAGAGAATGTAGCACACATTACCTTAGATGCCGAAAAGGCTTTCGACAACATAAGTTTTGAATAGCTCTCCCTCGTCCTGACCAAACTTGACTTCCATGGCCCTTTCATGCATCTAATCCATCAAATGTACGCTTCACCCATTGCCAAAATTGTAACAGCCGGGATTCTGAGCTCAGAGTTCCGCTTATTCAAGGGCACGTGACAGGGTTGCCCACTATCCCCCCTACTATTTAACTTGGCCATAGAGCCATTATCCGGACATTTGCTATTCAAGGCCTCTATACATGGTTTGTGTGTCGGCGGCCAGGAACTTCATTCTGCTCTATTTGCAGATGATATACTTATCTTCTCAGCTAATCCAGCCGCTGACGCACACACCATCAAGCTAATTTTTGATGATTTTAAAAACTGTTCCGGATTTCGTATTAACTACTCCAAAAGTGAAATTCTCCCTCTAGGCACCACCACCACCAAGTTACTTGGGCAAGTAACTCTCCCTTTTCCCTGGCAAACTCAAACATCACGTATTTGGGCATAAAAATAGGCAAAACTCCCTCCTCTCTATACTCCCTAAATTATCTTCCCTTAATCGACAAGATTTCTCAGGAGCTCAATAGATGGATGGACCTTCCCCTTTCCCTTTTGGGGAGATGCCATCTGTTTAAGATAGTCAGTTTTGTAAGACTCCTATACCCGCTGCAAACGATACCTCTACTACTTAAGCACAAGGATATTCAGATCCTCAACCACTCTATTACCCGATTTATATGGAGAAACAAGAGGCCGCGTATTGCCCTGGCAAGACTACACTCCCCAAAGGGTGAAGGAGGCGCAAATCTGCCCAACATTAGGCTGTATAATTTAGCTTGTCTTCTACGCACAGGTATATACAGGATAACAAAGACTTCCCCACTGAGGGGCTTGATGAGAAATTGACTATCCAATACAATATGGTGCTACATCACACCCCAAACGAATCTTGGAAGGAATCCCAATTAAAACTCCTCCACAGAGCTTTTGTTCCCTTCATCAAACAAAAACAATCCTCCTCGTGTCCACTCTGTCCTTGTGAAAAACCATCTCTTGTACACCACTTTTGGCTCTGCCCCCATATAGCATCCTACTGGGACCAAGTTTTAATTTACATATGAGACATCACCAACCTGCAAATACCCAAAGACCCTGTACTGCTATTATGCGGCTACTGGGGCCCTTCAAATTTACCGAGCTACTATAACCAAACTACCACACTCCATCTATCTTGGATACAAACTGCTCTCCTGACAGCCCACAAGGTTGTCCTAAAGAATTGGACTCGGCCACCTGGCCCATCCATCATACAAGTTCAAAATGACCTCCTCTGGCTCCTTTACATGGACAGACTAACAGTGGATCCTTCCTCAAACCCAGCCAACAAGTCTTTCTATAACAAATGGGAGTTATACATGCTTAAACCCTTGACATTTAAGGAACTGGAGAACTTCAAAAAACCACCACATATCTACTATGACGGACTCAAATATCTCTTCCAACCCGATGATTAACACAACCCCCTGTCAGGGTCTCACTAACCTATTGCAAACTGTTGTATGTATGCTGCTTTTGCTGTATCATAACCTTAGGTATGGCTACCCTACCAGGGTAAAAATGGTACAAATGATAGAATTAGGGGCTACCCAAGGTCCACCCACCCAAAACTACCTAAAATATTTGGCCTCACACACCGTATCCAGGTATGGGCCCTCCACCTCCACCACAACCACCATTACCACTCAACTATCCTACTATACATCTCGTTTGTCCAACCTTCCTTCTTCCTCCTACCAATGCAGCATCCCCCCCTCCCCCCGTCCCTTTTCCTGTTCTGGTTCTACACACCTACTGGCACCCTCTAGTAGGCATTCCTATACCCATCACCTTTCCCTTATCAATACCATTATCGCTCATGTTATACACTTCTAACCAAATCTTTATGTCTATAATTGCTTCATATTCATCAGCTGTAATTCTATATCTAACACTTATGTTTGACTCAATGTTGACAACTGTTGTATGTTATTTCCTAAAAATTACAATAAAATCTCTTGAAAAAAAACAAACATGTAGAGCTCCATATGATGAACAGGTAGAGCCCCAGCATCTGGAGGAGAGCGCCCATGGGTGTTCTCCAGAGGAACCACATCATACTTGTTATATGAGTACAGTATCTCACAAAAGTGAGTACACCTCTTACATTTTTGTAAATTTTTTATTATATCTTTTCATGTGACAACACTGAAGAAATGACACTTTGCTACAATGTAAAGTAGTGAGTGTACAGCTTGTATAATAGTGTAATTTTGCTTTTCCCTCAGAATAACTCAACTTACAGTCATTAATGTCTAAACCGCTGGCAACAAAAGTGAGTACACCCTTAAGTGAAAATGTCCAAATTGGGCCCAAAGTGCCAATATTTTATGTGGCCACCATTATTTTCCAGCACTGCCCTAACCCTCTTGGGTATGGTGTTCACCATAGCTTCACAGGTTGCCACTGGAGTCATCTTCCACTCCTCCATGATGACATCACAGAGCTGGTGGATGTTAGAGACCTTGCGCTTCTCCACATTCCGTTTGAGGATGCCCCACAAATGCTCAATAGGGTTTAGGTCTGGAGACATGCTTGGCCAGTCCCAGCTTTACCCTCAGCTTCTTTAGCAAGGCAGTGGTCATCTTGGAGGTGGGGAGGGGATAATGCTCTGCTTCAGTATGTCACAGTACATGTTGGCATTCATGGTTCCTTCAACGAACTGTAGCTCCCCAGTCCCGGCCTTTTTCACGCACTCTCGGGAGACAGGCCGTCCCCCAGCAGCAGGGTGGAGTGGTTTGTCTGGCGGTACCTGGTGGGTCGTCTATGGTGGCAGGGCTATTTAGGCTGGGGCGGTGATGGGGCCTAGTAGGCCCGCGCGACGGCAGTGCTGAGTAAGCCGGAGTGGGGTTAATGTCCCTCCGCTGTTTCTGATCGCTCCTGGGGCTAAGGTCACTTATCCAGGCAGTTCCGCTGCCTATTTGGTTCAAGTGGGGGATCCGAGGATCAGTCTGCCGGCTGCTGTGGGACCGCGAAGGCCAGAGCGGGACGGAGCTCAGAGCTTAAGCGTCCATCTCGGAAGCTTTGCGCATGCGCACTCGCAACTTTTAAATAATTTTATGCCATGGTGAGCTTTTATCTTTGCATGGGGAGCTTCTGACATCAAGTACCCATCTGAGGTGGATTTCTATCTGTTTTCCTGAGGGATAAAGGCCCCGGCTGGGTTACAAGCTGCATGCGACATTGACCTTCCATAAGAGGAGGTCAATGAATTCCGGTAAGCAGGCACTTTATATGGTGGAGGATTACACTCAGGTTCACATTGATTTGATGATGGAAGGTGCACATATCAGTGGATGGACTTGATCATATATGGACTTAATTTATGTGTTTATATATTTATATTTTTCTTACTCATGTTAGGATAAGAGCTGTACACACTGACCAAATGTTGCCTGGTTGCTGCTGAACCGGACGTACAGCACAAGTGTGCAGTTTTAGATGATCAATTTCACACACTTGTAACCACTGTTTAAGTGATAGTATGCTAGCCATGTTGCTTTTTATAAAGATGTTGATCAACCGCACATGTTTTAGACTGATTTGTGTATAAAGGAATTCCTTTACCTGGTAATTGCTACTCTATGAATAAGCTCATTGCGAGTGAAGCGCGTTCAGGGCAGAGTTCAGGTGGTCTCTCTTGCACCTGATCGTTCAAACTCTAATGACAGCTTTCATCCTGGAGTGCCAGCACCTGGGGCTGGGATTGTGTAGGCAGGCATAACAGCAGCACAGCATTGGATCTACTTACTTGACTTAGTCTCATCTGAATTGAATGTTTACAAAAAAAAATGATGTTATTGTGTTTGGGGAAACTTAAATGATCTGTTATATGTTTTAATTGAAAATATAGATTTAATAAACAGTTGCGTTAACCGCTTCCGGACTGCTCACCGCACATTTACTGAGGCAGGGCGGCCTGGCTGCGCGAAACAACGCACCTGTACGTTGTTTCCTCTTCGGTGCCTGGAGCGCGTGCGCACCGCCGGTGACCCGCCCCCGTTGTGATTGGACACAGCAGGAGCCAATCAGCAGGTCCGACGGCTGCGATGGCCACCAGGACCCGACGATCGTTCACTGGAGAGGCAGAAAGGTGGTCTGCCTTGTTTACATACATTCTGTGAGAGAGGAAGAGAGAGCTCTTGTGCTCCTGCTAATCAGGAACACAGATCTCACTCTTCCTCCAATTAAACCATACCCCTTTGATCGCCCCTGATGCTAACCCCTTCCCTGCCAGTGTAATTTATGCAGTAATCAGTGCATTTTTTTAGCACTGATCACTGTATTAGTGTCACTGGTCCCTCCCCCATCTAAAGCAGGTCCTAGCTCCCCCAACCTAAATGCATAATTAGCATACTCAAAGTACCTGAATCTAGGACCCTTTTCTTTCCCTGGCCATACAGTACTATTTGCATAAGTAGTCTATATAGTATGTCTTGAGAAATCACAGCAATAAAGCGCAGAGCAATAGTCCTTTTATTAGACGTGTTTCACCCAGGGTGAATGCTCTTGACATTTATTTTTTCTTTACCAAAAAAATGCCACTTTAGTTACTTATACGAAAAACATTCCTATGGTTTCCTATAAACAGAGCAGCTTCTTTCAACTATGGTCTTTCAGTTCTTGTGCCTCAAATGGGCCCTCATTACCCACTATACAGACAGATGTAGCCTTAAATAGGTTGTAAACCTCCCTGTATACTTTATACCTATAGGTAAGCCTAGAATAAGGCGTACCTACAGGTACTGTAAATATCTCCTAAATGTGCACTGTTTAGGAGATATTTACTGTAAACTGTGCCAATGATGTCATCGGTGCATGCGCTCCACCCGTGCCATTTTTTCAGAAGACAGTGCCATGACCGGCAGCTCCCTTCTTATTTGTCTTGGACAGTGAAAAGTAAGACCTCTCTGTCATAATCGTTGACTATTCCTGTCCACAATGGATTTTTTGGTGCTCCTGTACACTTTTGTTCCAGCTGCTCTTGTTGCATTTCACATATTATAAAATGTATATAAAACTCAAAAGAGAACCTTTTGTAATGGCCACATTAATGTGCAGACCCAGGATATTGATCATATAGATCTCTCCAAAAGAGTATTTAAAGTGGTTGTAAATGCTGAAGGTTTTTTACCTACCTTCAATGCATGAAGGTAAAAAATCTTCTGTGTGCAGCAGCCCCTCAAGCCCCCTAATACTTACCTGAGCTCCCTCTCGATCCAGCGATGTGCACAAGAGTAGCGGCTCTCCCAGGGTCTCTTCCTCCTCATTGGCTGAGACATCAGTGGGAGCCATTGATTCCCACTACTGTTAATCACAGCCAGTGAGCCAATGAGCGGGGACAGGACCAAGCAATGCTCCTTGAGTGGACACACAGAGCACCTGCTCAGGAGCGAGCCTGTTTGGTTGACCCAATAGCAATTAAAAAAAAAAAAGTCTGCCTTTAACGGCTTAAGGAACGGCGCATGTACATATACTGCTGCAGGGTGGCTTTTAAGCGCAAAATCACATACCTGTACATGATTTCTGCTTTCTGATCTGGGGCGCACGCCGCCGGAGACCTACTGTGATTGGACACAGCGGGAGCCAATCAGCGGGTCCAGCGATCGTTCGATGAGAGGCAGAACGACGGTCTTCCTATGTAAACAAGCCAGACCGCTAAGCAGAAACACAGATCTCTCTTTTCCTTTAAGCAAAGCACATAGCCCACAGTTACAAAGCACCCCCTATGGACACATTTAACCTTTTGATTGCCCCTGATGATAACCCCTTCCCTGCCAGTATCATTTATACAGTGACAGTGCATTTTTTGCAGCACTGATCACTGTATTAGTGTCACTGGTCCCCAAAAAAGTGTCACTTGGTGTCAGATTTGTCTGCTGCAATGCCGCAATCCCGCTAAAAATCGCTGATTGCTGCCATTACTAGTAAAAAATATAAAAAAATAAAATGTCTCTAAATCTATCCCATAGTTTGTAGACGCTATAACTTTTGTGCAAACTAATCAATATACGCTTATTGGGATTTTTTTTTTCCAAAACTATGTAGAAGAATACATATTGGCCTAAATTGATGAAGAAATTTGATTTTCTACAATTTTTTGTTGAATATGTTTTATAGCAGAAAGTAAAAAATATATATATTTTTTTTTTACAAAATTGTCGGTCTCTTTTTGTTTATAGCGCATAAAATAAATACCACAGAGGTGATCAAATACCACCAAAAGAAAGCTCTATTTGTGGGAAAAAAGGACATCCATTTTAATTTGGGTACATCATCGCACAACCGCGCAATTGTCAGTTAAATTAGTGCAATGCCGTATTGCAAAACACTGGCCTGGTCAGGAAGAGGGTAAAACCTTTCGGAGCTGAAGTGGTTAATATCACTTTAATAGATGTAAGAATATATCAGGTGGTTTAATTTACTAAAATCTACTAAAAACTGTTGATGTTGGACTGTCACACTCTTTACTATACAAACTGGGAATAAAATGTACATTTTCTTTTTTTTCTTGTGTTACAGTGCTTTACAAATATTGTGTTTTTACTAATCTCATAATGGGCAAAATGTTTGATGTGTCTGTAAATACCAAACAGATAATTTCTGCACCTATTTCTTCAAAAGCACAAAGAAAACGATTGTTCTCTATGTGCCCCTTCTACATCACAACACTGGTATCATGACCAAATTTTTTCTGCAGGGAAATTGCGATGTGTATACAGTTTTCTGCTCAGAAAATAAACTCAACATTGTGACGTGAACAGGACACATAGAGAACAATTGTTTTCTGTGACCTTGCGGAGAATTTATATTACATATTTCTGTGCAGGAAAAAACCTCAAGTGGCAGCAGTGTTATGGTGTGAACAGGGCACATTGAAATCAATTGTTTTTCTTTGTGTCCTTGCAGAGATGTACACAACAAACATAGGTGTGTGCAGCCTATTGCATTAGGGTGTGCACCACAAAGCGCAAACAACATGAATGTGTGTAATATATGTCAGAAGGGCAGAGAACGGTGTCAGTAGGGCAGAGATAGGTGTCAGCAGTTTATTTTTATTTTGTTTATTTTTTTTTTTTTTACAAATTTTTTTTTTTTTACAATATTATATTTTATTATCATTTTTACAGTTTTATTTAGGAGCCCTGCTGGGGGGCTTTGGTAAAATATCAGGGGTCTAAACAGAGACAAAGAAAGAGACTGAGGACAGAGATTCCCCAGTCCCTTTCTCAGCATCCACTCAGCAGGGGGAATCTGCACAGTACAGGGTGATTAGGGTGTGCCCAGGCACACCTTACACCCTATGTGCGCACGCCTATGACAATAAATACACACATCTCTGCATATGGTGTGAGCCAGTCTATGAAAATCAAATCTGCTCGTTTTTTTCCATCATTTTTTTGCAGATATAGTGTGAACCAGGCCTAAATAATAATTCTGTGGCTACTGTGCATAACCACTCAAGCACAATTTTAATCCACTCCAGCAACAATTCTGAAATAATTTTAAAATAAAACTGTTACTAAAACATAACTTTGTTGCAAGATTGTTCACCTCAAAGGACTTGTAAATTGAACCATGATGATGGAAGCAGTGAATAACCAGTGAGAAAACAAACCCACCTATTCAGATGATAAGCAGCCTGACGTATTTCACAATGTAACCATTGCAAAGCTTTTAGCAGACTGGGAAGATGAATAAAGGGTTGTTAGGCGATAAGGGTTTTCTGCAATACATTGTGTGCGACTTCTGTAAAATGTAAATGTAAAATTTAAAGCACTAAAAAAAAAAAAAAAGCATTCATACCTGAAATTGTCAGCAAACACATCTTACGTGGTGCTACAAGCTGTTTAATATAGAAAAAGGAGCTACTGCCCAGACTTATATAATAAAAGAACAACTTTTGCTGAAGCACTCACCTCCTCTGAGGTTTGTTTCGAGGTCCAATGCATGTCCTCTTCTAGGCTGAATGAAGCCCAACATTTTTCAACCCTCTTCTTGTGAGCCCAGAGAGTTAAGAACGCACTCTCTGGGGGTTCGACATAAAGTAACCCTGGGCTCAAAGGAGAATGTGGCAAAGAACATTGCTTTAAATTATTAAATGGACACTCTGCAGGGCCAGAAGAGGAAGAAAAGAACACAGCATCTATATGAATGAACTGAAGTCATTTGTAAAACATAAAAAAGGTAAAACATACATACAAAAGGCACTTAGGTTGGGGGGGGGGGGGGCTATAATGGAGGTGTGGGTGGAACACACGCGGAGAGTAGGAGTGCTCACACAAGCTTTATTGAAGGGTGAAAGGTTAGCTTGCAGCCAGGCGAAAGGAATTACCGACAGTCAGGGGCTAAGAGTCCCTGTGCCTGCATGGGTTTCCTCTGGGTATTTCAGTTTCCTCCCACACACCAAAGACATGCTGGTAGGTTAATTGGATCCTGTCTAAATTGGCCCTAGTATATGTATGAATGTGAGTTAGGGACCTTAGCTCCTTGAGGGTAGGGACTGATGTGAATGTACTATATATATGTAAAGCGCTGCGTAAATTGACAGCGCTATATAAGTACCTGAAATAAATAAATAAAATAAAATAAGAGTCTGTTCGGCACACAGGGGGCAAAGTTCTGGCAACCAAGAGACTGTTTGGGCACACAGGGGGAAGGCAGAGTCCTGGTAACAGAGAGTCAGTTTGGGCACATGGGGGAGGTAGAGTTCTGGTAACAGAGAGTCTGTTTGGGGCACACTGGGGGGCAGGGCAAAGTTCTGGTAATCCAGGGTCAGTTTACTCACAGGGGGGCACGTGGCAGCAGGGTTAAGACAGCACACAGCAGAGGGCACAAAGCAACAGTCCTTGTCCGGGCAGCACACATTGGATGGCACACAGGGGGAGAGGCAAAGTAATCCTTATCCAGGGGGAAAAACAGCCCCCAGCAGAGGGCACAAAGCAACAGTCCTTGTCCAGGCAGCACACAGAGGATGACACACAGGGGGAGAGGCAAAGTGATCCTTGTCCAGGGGGAAAAAAAGCACACAGCAAATTGCACACAGGGGAAGGCAAAGTAATTCTTGTCTGAGGGACACCGCAGATGGCACACAGGGAGAGGCAAAATAATCCTTTTCCAGGGGACACAGCTCACAGTAGAGGGCACTCAGCAGCAGTCTTTATCCAGGCAACACACAGCGGATGGCATACAGGGGAAGGCAAAGTAATCCTTGTCGGGGGGACACAGCAGATGGCACACAGGGAGAGGCAAAGTAATTCTTGTCCAGAGGACACAGGTCACAGCAGAGGGCACTCAGCAGTAGTCTTTTTGCGGGCAGCACATAACGGATGGCACACAGGGGAAAGCAAAGTAATCCTTGTCTGGGGGACACAGCAGAAGGCACACAGGGAGAGGCAAAGTAATCCTTGTCCAGGGGACACAGCTCACAGCAGAGGGCACTCAGCTGCAGTCCTGCGGGGTTTCTAGCCTCAGCTTAGGACCACACAGCCAGCACAGGTGGGGCGGGGAAAACCCAGGAGGGGATGTGCCTCTTGGCCCCACTCCGCCACTTTAAGAAGCAGCAAGCCCCACCCCCTCTCCGGGCCATGCAGGGAACGTGGCCTTTGTCTGCCAGCAGGCACAGAGTGTGGGAAGATCGGGACCGCGCTGTGCCCTTGGGGACAGGAGGGGGGAGCGCCCGGTGACAAGCTGCCAGCCTGCAGGTGAGAAATCTCACCCGCAGGCTTAGAATAGGGGGCCGACATCCTGGCGCTAGGCCATGAGCAGAGGATGCTGCCTTGGCAGGGGGCAGTCCTCTGGCTCTGGCAAACGGCAGAGAGCGGGAGGGGGCGGGAGCAGGAGAGGGACAGGGAGGGGGGAGAGGAGAGCGGCCATGACAGGGGCTTTCTGAAACTCAGGTCACTTTCACACGGGTGGCTGTGGGGTGGTTGAGCGATGGTTTTATTACCCTCTGACCGCCCACCTAATGCCTACCATAGAGCCGGAGGGGGCTCTTCATATTCCACTGCTGTGATGCTTTGCGTCACAGCTGCAGCAAATATAGCACAGCATGTGTTGCCAGGTGGCACCCCCTGTCATACTCACCCACCCAAGTCAATGGACCACTCCAAAACTAAATTGCAGTTTAGAAAAAAAAAAAAGAGTAGGCATTCAGGTGGCAACAGGAACTTATTCACATTCTAAAGGTACCTGGTGTGCCCTATAGCCAGTCTGGTCCTGGTTAGAGTGTTGAGACAAATAATTTAACACTGACAAGGGGTGCTTATAATGGTCAGTTTTTATTTATTTCAGTAAAACCTTTGTAGGCATGTGCAGTCTACTTCCACAGCAGCGCTGCAGTTGAAGAGGAAGTCAAGAGGAACATAGCTCCTCTATAGTTTCCTGAGGCACTGGAGAAGCATCCAATGGGATGTTGCCATCTCATGTGATTCTGGCAGGCATCTAGGGTCAGGCAGAGCCAATTTAGGGCCCTGGCTCCCAAGTTTGGCACGCATTTGCGAGTTGGTAGAGTATCCTGCCAGGTAGAAACAGAACTAGAGACAAGAAAAGGTTCCTGACAAGGTAAAGCTTGGGGCTCGCAAATTCCCTCCAACTTTTCTCTTTTCTCTCTTTTCTATTTTTTCACTTTTTATAAATTGTAAGCTGGGGCTCATCTTTAATTTGTTAGACCCCATACACACTATTAGATTTTCTGCAGATTTTTGGCTTCAGATTTACCAAAACCATATAATATGAGGTCAAACCTTAAAAGTTTCAATTTGTATGCAATCAGGCAGGCCCTTGAACTACATGGTTTTGGTAAATCTGAAGACAAAAATCTGTAGAAAATCTAATAGTGTGTATGAGGTCAAGTCAAGTCCACCCAATTCTGTTAGTTCATCCAGCACTACCCTCTCCCAGGTTGACATTGCTGCTGTCTGAGAATGGCTCCATTGCCCCTCCAGTGGAGTAAAGACACATTAAAACAGGAAATGTTTTAGAAATCAGATCAGGTTACTAAAAGAGAACTATAATATAACTACCACATTTAGGCTACATTCACACCTGAGTGATCTGCAGCGATAGCTGCAGCAGCTCTATTTTTTTAGCTTTTTTTTTTTTTAATGGAGCATTTTTGGGCTGGCACCATTCATTTGAATGGGCCTGCCTCCACTCCAAAAACACTCCAAAGAAGCTCATGTAGCAAATCTTGGCACAGAGCCAGGAGTGTTTGCGGTTGCAATATTTGGCGTGATTGTAGCCCAATTCCGCCCGCGATCCGGATTGCTCAGGTGTGAACGGAGCCTTAAGGTTTGGTAAGCTGTAATATATTACATTATTGTGGGGTTTAGAACTGCTTTAATATTTGTTATTTGCAGCAATGTGACTGTTATTTTCATCTTTCATTGGCTCTTTCTCTTGAAAATAATACTAACCATTAATTCTCTAAAGAAGAATCTTGGCTATAGCAGCAGTTATCATAAGGAGGTACAATTTATTTTGTCCTTTTTTTAAAATCATTTTATTTATTTTTATTGTCCCCAGAACAAACAGTAAAATTCACCTTTCTGACAAATTCCAGTATTAGTTGATTGGCAATGGTGTGCCAATCTAATTTATTATCTTTTAGTATGTGTGTAAGCTACATGCCATATATGAACAACAAAACCACATGAATCGAAAAGTCATAGATGGAGCTATTAGGCTTATTCACCCCTTGGCTCTTGGCATCTTAGAGTAACTCCAGTAGCATCTATTTGCCAAATTTCTCATTACTTCTCTTCCTCACCATAAAGTCTCAACTTTCTTGATGACTGCACCGTGAAAGAAAAAAAAATCAATAGCAAGAACCATACTTACTTATTTATTTATTTTTTATTAGAGGCAGCATATTCCAAAAAAAAACTCTATGCTGTCATATAGACAAGAATCCTATGGCCAATGCTGATAGATTAAAATGAACATTTCAATATTTTTTGGGTTGCATGAGGAAACCAAAGCTATTGGAGAAAACCAGAGTATAGTACATAGTTGGATCACATACAAACTCAATGCAGATATTATCCATAGAGGGACCACTGTTGCAAAGATCATGTTGCCAATTGGCTACAAGATTCCAGTAGTTGACTCAACCACCGATATTTAACTAAACTGAAATATCACAGACACATTGTTGGTCCTGGACCAATCTAAGTGAGATAACTTCATCCACACTTACTTTGCTAACATAATTGAATCTGCTTACTCACCAGGAAGCATTTTAGCAAAACACTTTATCCCTTCCTTTGTGTTCATGTAACTTACTTTGCTGGGCAGTATCAGACTCTCACGTTTCCTTATTCGGCTTACTTCAAACAGCAAATACAATTTCTTTAAACATGATGAATTGAGTCATTGATAATCAGGTTATTGATGGCTGAGAGTGTCACTTCTCTGGTTATTAATTAGCTTCCACACTGGCACAGCTTAGGCTGCAGACATTAGGAAGTCAGACTGGGAAGACCTAATATGCATTATAAATTGATTACTTGTCACATCACCAACTTCAGATCTTATTAAGGCAGCAATAGTGACATTGAGAATGGATAGCGACAACATTACTCCACACTAATGAGGCTGCAAACCGCTAACGTGATAATAATGTAACACTAACCAACCATAATCTCTCTTTAATAGCACAAAGTGGGTTTGTAATCTATAAACCATGATACAAGTTATATAGTCTTTGCAGGTATGGGACAATGTATTAACACTGCAGTTTATTTCCATACTGCATCAATAAAACATTGATCCGAAAACATACTGTAAGTTAACGATTAACTCCTTCTAACCCAACAATTGTTGCTCTATATATAGTACTCTTACATTCAGTAGTGGCTTAGTAATAATTTACTTACTAACTAACTTTTATATGAAAATAGTTTTTCTGTAAACCATTAATCAGAAATAGGTGGTCGATTGATTAACAGTGCTTGGGCAAAATAAATATTTTATGAAACACTGAATGCCAATTCAAATGATTTTCTTGAGCTTGCGCTATCCATCTTTCCTGTTAATTGGGGATTAAGAATTGAGAATTTCGATTTACATCAAGTAAATCACCAGTCACAAGTTCAGTGTAATATGTGAATTGTGATTAGCCTTTGCATAGACAGATTTGCCACTCAAGTTAAGTTGCTCATATTTAGTGACAATATATTCCACCCCCTTTACATAATACACTACATATACAAGCTTTCACAGTGAGAAACCTGGTAACATGATTAATATTATTATCCTAAGAGACTGGGAATTGCAGCCTTAAGGAGAAAGCAGTCACATTCCTTTCAACAGGAGTTTCGCTAGGCCTAGGCATTTGGAGCACATGCCCTGGGTCATTCATGTAAAAGAAACAAAGGATTGCACTTACATCAAAGAAAACAAGGATTACCATGTATTGTATAGAAATCACTGGTTAGCTCTCCACCTGCGTTCCAGCTGACCGGAATTTACATCTCTCAAACACTACCCAACGCAGTTTCGTCAGCCTATATACGACGTCTTCAGGGGTTACATGCTTGGATACGTCTGATCACTTTTATATAGTTCATAACCAACCTGGGCCAATCCGATTGAATCCAGAGCTATCCTTAATTATTATGCAGCCATAATCCTGCATAATAGTTCTAAGATACTCATCTATCATAAAATATGGGTCATTCATATCCACAGATGGGATTTACCATTACCGCTGTGTGGGCTTCTCAGCAAAACTGTTACAAAACTCTCTGCAAAGCTGGTACCCGTATAGCGATGAGCTCGTAATCAAAGAACGATGTGCCATGAAAGGTACAACTGTCCCAAGCTTCTTCTTTGCTTTGTCATATTACATGATATAAACACAAGGGGATCCCTTGGGAAAGGTCCTCTCAGTTTGTGCCAGGCACAGCTTTGCTTAGGTCTAGTAGGGTAATAAGCTTTTTTGAAGCATGTTCTTGCCTGGTCAACATGCCCTGTAAAAAGGCAGGTTATTATTATTATTATACAGGATTTATATCGCGTCAACAGTTTGCACAGCGCTTTACAAAATGAAGGCAGACAGTACAGTTACATCACAATTTGGTACAAGAGGAATCAGAGGGCCCTGCTTGTTAGAACTTACAATCTAAGAGGGATCGTCAATTGATACAAAAGGTAATAGCTGTAGGGGATGAGAAAGTAAGACAGTGTATTAGATAGAAGCAGGATAGGCTTCTTTAAAGAGAAAGATTTTCAGGGATTGTGTAAGGAAGCTATTGTGGCCCCTGGGAAGCCTGTGCATGGCCCAATTAAGCTGACTGACCCCTGTAGCCGGTGCTGTCCATTCTACAACGTCTGAGTACCTGTGAGCCCCAGCTCTGCTCCTGTTATCCTGTTCCTGTTGATCTTTCCTGTTTGCTGAAAGACCCGGCTTGTCCTGACCCGCTGTTATCTGCCTGTACTGACCCCCGGCTATCCACAACCATCCGATTGTCTGACCCCTCTGTACTTCTGCTGCCAGCCCAGTTACGAACTTTGCTTGGACTTAATCATTCTTCTGCCTGCTCCCTTGTACCGCACCCCCAGCCAGTTGCTGACCCAGCCTGTACCACCTCTCTTCTGATCTGCACGACCGCTCTGAGATCTCACACACCAACATCATTGACCATCCAGCCCTCATGCCATCCTGCACTCCCGGACCACCTGTTTGCTCTATCAGGGGTCCCTGAATCAGGTGTGCAAGAGTGGTTGTTCCCTGCAAAAGCCAGACTCCACCACCAGGTGCGTGACAGATTGTCTAAAGATGGATAGATTAGGAGACAGTCGGACAGATTGGGGTAGGGAGTTCCAAAGGATGGGAGAAGCTCTGGAGAAATTCTGGAGGTGCGCATGGGAGAAGGTGACAAGGGAGCTAAAGAGCAGGAGGTCTTGGGAGGACCGAAGAGGGTGGCGTGGTTGGTATTTTAAAACTAGGTTAGAGATGTAGCTGGGGGCAGAGTTGTGGATGGCTTTGTAAATTAATAATAGTACTTTGAATTTTATTTGTTGGGTGAGTGGAAGCCAGTGAAGAGATTGGCAGAGAGGGGTGGAGGACACTGAGCGGTTGGTAAGGTGGATAAGTCTTGCAGCAGCATTCAATATGGACTAAAGGGGGGGTAATGTATGTAAAGGTAATTCAATGAGAAGAGAGTTACAGTAGTCGAGGCGAGAGATAACCAGAGAGTGAATTAGAAGCTTGGTGGTGTCATTGGTTAAAAAGGGGCGTATTCTTGAGATGTTGCAGAGGCATGATTTGGACAGGGATTGGATGTGGTCCTGAAAGGATAGTTCAGAGTCTAGGGTTACCCCTAGCACCCTGGCATGTGGGGACGCACTAATAGTTATGTCATTGATCTTAACAGAGAAGTCAGGGGAAGGGGCACGTGGGGGAGGAAATATCATGAGCTCAGTTTTAGATTCAGTTTGAGGAAGTGCTGTGACATCCAGGCTGATATGTCTGTTAGTAAAGCAGTGATCTGTGAGGAGACTGATGGGGTGAGCTGAGGGGTAGAGAGATAGATTTGGGTGTCATTGGCATATAAATGATAGCGGAAGCCATGGGAGGTTATCAGCTGACCCAGGGAGGACGTGTAGATCGAGAATATTAGGGGTCCAAGGACAGAACCTTGGGGGACCCCAAGGGTAAGAGGAGTTGGAGAGGAGGAAGTGGAGTTGTAAACGACACTGAAGGTGCGGTAAGATAGGTGAGATTCGAACCAACACAGCCATGGAGACCAAGCAAATTTAGTTTTTTGAGGAGGAGGGGGTGATCAACTGCATCAAAGGCAGCTGAGAGGTCCAAGAGTAAGCGTATGGGATAATGACCGTTGGTTTTAGCTGTTAGTAAGTAATTTGTGAGTTTTAGGAGAGCAGTTTCTGTGGAGTGCTGTGAACGAAATCCAGACTGAAGTGGATCAAGAAGGTTATTTTCAGTGAGGTGGTCACTCAATCGGGGTCCCTCAGTCGGTTGTAGACTAAACGTTCAAGGACTTTGGAGGCAAAAGGGAGTAAGGAGATGGGTCTTAGGTTGTTAAGATTGGTGGGGTTCAGTGTGGCCTTTTTTGGTATAGAAGTGACTAGTGCATGTTTTAGAGGATTGGGGAAGATGCCAGTAGAGAGGGAGAGGTTGAAGATATGAGTTAAAGAGTGTAGGATAGAGTCAGAGGGTGACTGTAGTATTTGAGAAGGAATGGAGTCTGGGGCAGGAGGTTAGGTGGGCGTTAGAGAAAAGTGTAGTGACTTCCTCTATAGTAGCTGGGTTAAATGAGAGTATTGATTGTGCAGGAGGACAAAGAGTGTGAGGGGAGTGAGAAATCTGTAGAGTGGATATCTCGAGACGAATTGTATCAATCTTATTTTTAAAGTGATTAGCAATCTCCTGGGCAGTGAGTAAGTTAGTGGGTGGAGATAATGGAGGACGAAGTAGAGCGTTAAAGGTAGAAAAGAGTTGACGGGGCTCCATGAGAGGTTGTTAATAAGAGTGATAAAGTAGGTCTGTTTGGCAGTGTGGAGGCAGTAAAGGTATTTTTGGAGGGCAAATTTATATTGGCTGAAATCTTGCTTTGACTTAGTCTTATGTCACAGATGCTCAGACGGGGCCTGATTCTGTATGTAGTGAGGGGGAGGGGGGCAAAGGTATCTAGGGTGGATGACAGTGAGTTGTTGTATATTGAAGTGGTATTGAAGGTTGGGGCAGGACAAGGATGAGATTTTGTCGTAGAGACAATCTGTAGTAGAAAAAAGAAGAGAAGGGTTAATATGGCGAAGGTTTCTACGGGTAATTGTTTGGTAGCTGGAAGGCAAGGAGGAGGAAGACAAGGAGAGAGTGAAACTAATAAGGTGGTGACCAGAGAGCGGAAAAGGAATGTTGGAGAGGTTGCGCGGAGTGCATAGGTAGGAGAATATGAGGTCAAGGCAGTGGCCATCAGAGTGAGTAGAAGCATGTGTTTTAGGTCAAAAGAGGAGGTTAGCCTCAGAAAGTTAGAAGTAGCAGGAGTATTAAGATTAGCAGGGATGTTGAAGTCACCAAGAATGATTGTTGGAATTTCATAAGAAAGTAGGATAGCCAGGCAGAGAAGTCATCAAGGAAGCTTGATACCGGTCCAGGAGGCCGATAGATCACAGAAATTCTCAACGAAACTGGAGAAAATAGACAAATACAAGGAGCTTCAAATGAGGAGAGGGACAGAGAGGGGGATGGATGAAGAACTTGAAAAGTGCTTTGAGGGGATAGGAGGATTCCAACACCACCTCCTTTCCGTCTACTAGGCCTGAGAGAGTGAGTCCACAGGAGGCCACCATGGGAGAGGGTAGCCGACAAAGAAAAGTCATAATCTTGAAGCCAGGTCTCCGTAATTGCAAGTAGGTTGAAGGAGTTTGTGATAAATAGGTTATGGACAGTGTTTAGTTTGTTACAAACAGAGCGGGCATTCCAAAGGGCACAGGAGAAGGTGAGGCTGGTTCTAGGCAGAAGAGGAAAAGAAATTAGATTGTGTGGATTGTGCCTGCTGTCAGAGGATTGGGGGTGTGGTGTTTGTTGTCCAAAGGTAAATGATGGTGGTCCTGGATTTGGGCAAATATCTCCAGAAGTTAGGAGAAGCAGCAGGGTGAGAGATGTGATATGGGAGTGTGACTTATGTGGGGGGACACTTCCCAGTGTCCTGGAGGTTTTATTGGTATGTGGGTTCAGAAGCAGCATGAGCTGATGAGTGCAGTAATAAAGTGAAGAGAGGAGTGAGGGTGATATATATATAAGTGGTGGGGTGGAGAAGAGGGGTGAAGGAGAGAGAGTTTAAGGAGAGAGGATGCAACTGTGAAAAGAAAAAGTAGGGAGTGCATGATACAGAGTGGGAGATTGAGAAGCAGACTGGATGAGAGATGAAAAAGTTCTATGAAGAATCAGGTCGGTCACCTGTAGTCTGTTTAGTGTTTTACAATATTCTGTTGTTATTTTTCGCTTTGTACATTCGCTTAAGTGCTGAGCCGAAGTGTAATACTTAATCCAATATGAATACTTTATCCAAGATGATAGTTACCAATGCAATACCTGCCTGTGCAAACCCCTGCCTGTGCATTCCTCAGAGAAGGCCTAAATTTATACTGAGTTGGGTGGGGGTATTGCCAAATAATCAATTAGGATTGCATAGGAGGGGACACATGGCTAACAAACTTTTAACACCAAGAGCAGACTACAAGATACAGAAACAGAGCAGAAGGGCATGGTAATAAAGATAGCATGTTATAGCAATTTAACCGCTTGCCGACGGCTGATCGGCAATTGACGGCGACAGTGTGGCTCGATAGCGCGGATCGCCGTCATATGACGGCGGCCGTGAGATCGAGCCCAGTGAGTGCGCGCCGCCGGAGGCGCGCCCACGCGCTCACTGTGTCCGGGGAGGGCCAGGGAGCGGGTGCAGCGGATTCGATCTCCGCCAGCCATCCGCGATGCCCCCCCCCGGAGTGAAAGAACGGAGGTCCGTGTAAGTAAACACGGACCTCCGTTCTGTGAGGGGGAAGGGCTGTGATCACAGCCTTCCTCTACATGGAAGGTGTGATCACTTCCCTTCCCCAGCTAGGGCAGTCCCCCCACAGTTAGAACACACCCAGGGAACATAGTTAACCCTTAGAGCACCCCCTGCAGGTTAATCCCTTCACTGCCAATGGCATTTACACAGTAATCAGTGCATTTTTATAGCACTGATCGCTGTATAAATGCCAATGGTCCCAAAAAAGTGTCAAAATGTTCCGACATGTCCGCTGAAATATCGCAGTACCGCTAAAAATCACAGATCACCGCCATTACTAGTAAAAAAAAAACAAAAAAAAAACCCAGAAATGAATTCTCATCATCCGTAAACGCGACCACTTTTGCGCAAACCAATTAATAAATGCCGATTGCGATTTTTTTTATCACAAATATGAGGAAGAATATAAATCGGCCAAAAACGGTGAAAAAAAATGTTTTTTTATATTTTCTTTTTTGGATTTGTATTTTAGTAAAAAGTAAGAAATTTGGGTTTTTTTGCAAAATTGTCGCTCTTCTTTTGTTTATAGCGGCGATCAGAAATGACGCAGAGGTGATCAAATACCACCAAAAGAAAGCTCTATTTGTGGGAAAAAAAGGACGCAAATTTCGTTTGGGTACAACATCGCACGACCGCGCAATTTTCAGTTAAAGCGACGCAGTGCCGAATCGCAAAAAGGGCTCCGGTCCTAAAGCTGGAAATCCTTCCGGTCCTTAAGTGGTTAAGAATAGACAATAAGAAAGCAAAATAAACATCACAGTGATATGGGCAGAGGCAAAGAGTTTGAAAGCAGCATAGATTACCATTTAAACATACAAAGGGGTGTGTGTGGTGCATAAGCTGAAATTATGCCAACATCCTAATTAGAGACAAAAACCAAGGAAATCCTCAGAAAAGAAGGGACTTTGAGGCAAAGCAGACTTAAAGACAAATGTAAAAATCAATTATTATGTTTTTTTGGCTTTGGCCTGTAGGGGCCAGTATAGGTAAAACCTTTAGAAAAGAAGGACACAAAGTGCATAGAACTGTTACGTACCTGGAGTGTGAGCCTGACGGTAGGAAGAGGCCTCTCATACAACTCCGGCTCACGGGCTGCTGGGAGTGATACAGCAGCCACGGGAGCACGTCGGGGTGAGAGTGCCTATAGTCAGTTCAGGAACAGCGGAGCTGGATACTGCAGCGAACCGGCTTGACAGCAGAGCAGGGTGCTGGAAAAGACTGGCTGGAAAGCAGAGCAGGATGCTGGAACAGGCTGGCTGGACAGTAGAGCAGGATGCTGGAACAGACTGGCTGGACAGCAGAGCAGGATGCTGGAACAGACTGGCTGGCAGCAGAGCAGGATGCTGGAACAGACTGGCTGGACAGCAGAGCAGGATGCTGGAACAGACTGGCTGGACAGCAGAGCAGGATGCTGGAACAGACTGGCTGGACAGCAGAGCAGGATGCTGGAACATACTGGCTTGGCAGCAGAGCAGGACGCTGAAACAGACTGGCTGGACAGCAGAGCAGGGTCAGGCAGGCCAGGTCAGCAACGTTCAGGCAGATCAGCAGGCAGAAGGAGCAGGCAAAAAGGAAGGTTAAAAGGCAAGCTGAGGTCAGGGCAGGCAGCGATCAGGTACTGGTCAAGAGTAAGCCGGGTCAAGGTCACAGATGGCAGGCTAGCAGGTTTTCAGGAGTCACAGAAGCTGCAGACCAAACAGCAATGTGTCAGTGCAGCAGTTCAGTTTAAATAGCCCATCTGGCGCCAGTGTTAGTGGCGGGCGCGCGCCTTGATGTGTGAGTGCACATGCGCGTGCGCATTGGTGCGCCAGTACGCAGTGACATTCTGATCGTACTGTGGGCTTCCTGACATTGCCCCCTCCCTACGGGCATCCTCCGGATGCCCACTCATTTCTTCTTCTGTGGGTTTCTGCGGAAGAAAAGCATGGATTAAGTCTGTGACATGTACATTTTGCACGGGTTCCCAGGAACTTTCTTCCGGACCATAACACTTCCACTGATCAGATATTGTGTTTGGTCCCTTCTTTTCCTACAGTCAATAATAGCCTCAACCTCATATTCTTCATCCCCATCAATGAGGACAGGTGCTGGAGGTCTTGTGCTATGATCTGGAAACGGGTTGGGTACTGTAGGTTTCAATAGGGACACATGAAACACTGGATGGATCTTGAAGGATTCTGGCAAAGACAATTCAAAAGACACATCGTTAATTTTCCTTCTTACCGGAAATGGTCCAACAAATCTTGGTGCCAGCTTCTTCGAAGGACACGCCATCAACTCCCCTCTTCTCTTCTTGTCAAATGACCGCTTGCTGTTCTCTTGTGCTTTTGCAATAGTTTCCTGTAACAGCAGGTTATTGCGGGAGAAAAAGTCCAAGGTGTCTTGAACTGCAGGAACAGGGGACTCAGGAACAAGATAGGGTAAGAAGGTAGGATGGAACCCATAGTTGGTAAAGAAAGGGGAGTGTCTGGTTGCCGAGTGATTGGAGTTATTATATGCAAACTCTGCCAAGGGCAGCAACGCTACCCAATTGTCCTGAACAAAGGAGGTGAAGCACCGGATGTACTGTTCCAGGGTCTGATTAGTGCGTTCAGTCTGCTCGTTGGTCTGGGGATGATAGGCGGATGAAAAAGAGAGTTCAATCTGTAGAGTCCCACATAAGGCTCTCCAAAACCTGGAAGTAAACTGAACACCGCGGTCCGAAACGATATTCTTGGGTACACCATGGAGTCTTACAATCTCTCTGATGAAGACTTGAGCAGTTTCTGCAGCTGAAGGTGTATCTTTTAGAGGGACAAAATGAGCCACTTTTGATAGGCAATGCACAACTACAAAAATAGTGGTGCACTCATTTGAAGGAGGTAACTCACCTATAAAGTCCATTGAAATCATCTTCCAAGGCTTGTCAGGTATAGGCAGAGGTCTGAGTAATTCCCAAGACCTGTTCCAGGAATTTTTATTCTGAATTCAGGCGGTACATGTGTTCACATAGGATTGACAGTCCTTCTCCAATCCAGGCCACCAAAATGATCCTTGCACCAGCTCAATGGTTTTGCGGATGCCAAAGTGACCTGCCAAGGGATGGTCATGGCAAACCTCCAGCACCCTAGTCCGAGTTCCCTTGGGTACGAAGATCTGCTCATCCTTCCATAATAGTCCATCTTTAGTTTGTAAAGTGATTCCTGGAGGACTGTGTAATCCTGCAGAAGCTGATTGCAATTGTGCCAATAAACTGGTATGCAGCAGTAAGAAATTTTCGGCTGGTAAAATGGTATCTGGGTTTGGAATATTCTTTGGATCTTCAAACATGCGTGATAATGCGTCAGGTTTGGCATTTTTTGATCCAGGTCTGTAAGTTATGTGAAGCGTAAATCTTGAAAAGAAAAGTGCCTAACGGGCTTGACATGGTTTTAGGCGTTTTGCAGACCTCAGATATTCTAGGTTTTTATGATCTGAAATTATCTGATATGAAAAGAATGCCACTGGATGTGTTACCTCCTTGAGGCCTTGGCGTTGTGACAGAATGGCCCCAATGGCACTTTCTGAAGCATCCACTTCAAAGATGTAGGGTAGAGTAGAGTCAGGATGGCTCAAGACAGGTGCGTCAGTAAATCGTCTTTTCAAGGTTTCAGAAGCAGCCTGTGCCTCGTTGGACCAACAAAAATGGGTGCCTTGCTTGGTAAGCTGTGTGATAGGGTGGATGATGGCTGAAAAGTTCTTGATAAATTTGCGGTAAAAGTTGGCAAAGCCCACAAACCGCTGAATCCCCTTCTTGTCTGTGGGGGATGGCCAGTCCAATATTGCTGCAACCTTCTGGGGGTCCATCTTAATTCCATTGGTGGAAATGATTAAGCCCAAAAACTGGACACTTTGTTGTTCAGAGTCGCATTTCTCGGATTTGGCATAAAGTCCATGCTTGCGGAGCCGACATAGTACACTCTTGACATGCCCCCGATGCACCTCCAGTGACACAGGGAAGATCTGAATATCATCCAGGTAGACAAAAACAAAAATGTCCAGGATGTCCTTGAAGATATCATTGATAAAGTACTGGAAGGTGGCTGGGACATTGCAGAGACCGAAGGGCATCACTAGGTACTCAAAGTGTCCGTACCGAGTACGAAATGCATTCTTCCATTCATCCCCTTCTCTTATACAGATCAGATTATAAGCTCCCCTCAAATCAAGTTTTGTGAAGATATTGGCAGATTTGAGTCTGTGAAACAACTCGGGAACCAAAGGAAGGGGATAGCGGTTCTTTACCGCCACCTTGTTTAAATCACGGTAATCCATGCATGGTCTCAATGAGTGGTCCTTCCTTTTTACAAAGAATATACCTGCACCAGCTGGGGAGGTAGAGGGACGGATGAAACCCTTCTGTAGGTTTTCGTCAATATAGTCTTTTAATACCCCTGATTCCCGCTCTGACAAGGGGAAGATGCGGCCAAAGGTAATTTCGGCTCCTGGAAGGAGCTCAATGGGACAGTCATATGGTCGGTATGGAGGTAGTGTTTCAGCTCCTCGTTTACTGAAGACGTCCAGAAATGTGTGTGTTTGGAACCAGCTAACGTAACTCAGGGTCTGTGTCTGTGCACAGCAAGATCGTGGATGATGGGGATGGTGTTTCCAGACAGTGTTCTTGGCAGTATGGTGATAAAAACTCAATATTCCCAGTCTTCCAGTCTATTTGTGGATTATGGGCCTGTGACCATGGTAGGCCCAGGATGACAGGGAATAAAGGAGAAGAGATTGCATCCAGGCTTAGCACTTCCTGATGGTTGGTGGAAATGACAGTCAGTATTGGTGGGGTCTCTTTAGTTACCAGCCCTCACTTAATATGAGACCCATCAGCCAGGAATACTGCAAGTTCTCGTTCTCTGGCCTGTAGTGGAATGCGCTGTTGAACGGCAAAGGACTGGTCGATGAAGCAGCTGCAAGTGCCCGAATCAATAATTGCGGTCACCGACACAGTTCTTCCCGGCAGCTGGAAAGAAATAGGTAGAGCAACATGGGCTGAGCTTGCAGACATGGCAGGCAGAGATGATTGGTTAAGGGAGGATAAGGACAGGCACTTACGCAGCTTGGCAGGACAGGTGCACACAAAGTGGCTGGCCTCCCCGCAGTACAGCCACAGATTGTTTAATCGTCTGTGTTGAAGCTCTTCCAGGGTTAGGGAGGTACAGATTAGACCCAACTGAATGGTTCAGGGCCCTCTGGCATGGAAGAAGTAGGACCCCTAGGGCCGGATTAGAAGGAACAGGAACCTTTGGCAACATCAAGGTGGGGCGGAACTGCAGGGTGTTTTTTTTTTTTTTTTTTTTTTTTTTTTTTTTTTTTTTTCTCATCATATATCCTTTATTCACCAACATCCATGCTAAACTGATGTAGCAATTTGTCAGCTTACTGTTAAGTTTGTTTAATATTTCTTTATTGATTTTCAAATTCACATAACATCAAAATAAAAATTCACACTGCCTCACAAAACATTTAAACTAACAAAAAAAAGGGGGGGGGGAGGGGAGAGAAAAAA
>BLSH010092342.1:770479-797419 GCA_018402905.1 Glandirana rugosa
ACCCTGTATAGTGGATATGTGTATTGATTCTTTCTAATAGATTTTTTTCATTTAAAATAACATTTATTGTTTAAGGTTAGTCTTTTTTAATTAAATTTGTTTTTGGTGGGACGTCAAGGCAGGGTGGACCTACAACGGTTTCCAAGGACAAGGAAGATTAGGCCGGGATCCCTAGGATGAAGAAGGTACGGTCTCCCGGGCCTTGGTAAGTCAACCCAGATTAGGCATGGAAGGATTGGGGCCTTCTCGCAGTTGCGTCTGCTAACTTGTTAGACACCGACATGACGCCCCTCCGGCCGGTGAAACACACGTGGACAGGCAGCTGGAAAGAAATAGGTAGAGCAACATGGGCTGAGCTTGCAGACATGGCAGGCAGAGATGATTGGTTAAGGGAGGATAAGGACAGGCACTTACGCAGCTTGGCAGGACAGGTGCACACAAAGTGGCCGGCCTCCCCGCAGTACAGCCACAGATTGTTCAATCGTCTGCGTTGACGCTCTTCCGGGGTTAGGAAGGTACGGATTAGACCCAACTGAATGGTTCCGGGCCCTCTGGCATGGAAGAAGTAGGATCCCTAGGGCCGGATTAGAAGGAACAGGAACCTTTGGCAACATCCAGGTGGGACGGAACTGCAGGGTGGTTTTTGTTTAAATTAATTTTTTCTGATTGGAATTTGTTATTTACAATAAAATTTACTTTTTTTAGATAATCTTTCTTAGTTATGTGTATAGGTGATATGTCCCAGTGGCTCCTGGAGTGGCTCTTAGGACTCCCTGTCTCTCTGTGTGGTGTCTAAATTAGTTTAGTACACGTATTTGCCACAGAGCCCCACTTTACATATACTTTGAAAGTGAGTGGACTAGCCCATTTGGTGGCTAAATTTGGACCACCATTTTTGTCATGAGTCTCAAAATCTTATTTAGTAGGTTGTTCTAGTGTTCATGTGGGGTACTGGTGACCCTTTCTTCTTGAGTACTCATTGACTAATGTTTGGACTTCACAGACACCTCCTTGTTCCCATTTCCAGCATTACGTTTCAGTGAGATTTTTAATATACTATTGTCATTTTAGGTAATTTAGTGATTGTATGGTCAGTCCTCTTTGCAACGGGACCTCCTGGGGGTGTGGCCCCTTGGGATAAATGGGAAGGTGAATTGGGGCACAATAAGATATAATAAGTGGCTATTTTATGGTTTATCATTTCTAACTATTCCCTTTCTCTGTCGTCCCCCCTACTCAAACGTTTGGAAGGAAGCATGGCTTATGTATTAGGGGAGGAAATTGATACAGAGATTAGGGCAGCTTTAAATGGTGATCAGGTAGATAAGGAAACTAGGGAGGAGGAAATTAAAAAGAGATTCAAAACCCATAAGAAACTTTTGATCAAACATCTTAATCGAAAACGGGATGTGTCCTGTTTGGATAGTTATATTGCTCAGAGGATTATACCTAGGGGCCTAAGGGATAGAGTTATCTGCAGAATGATCGTTTCCTTCCTAAATGGAAAGAACTCTATATCTCCCATGGAGTTGACCTAATGAAACTTATTGTAGAGGAAGAGAGGGCCCAATTGCATGAGCTTAAGAGTGAAATAGAAAAAAGTAGCCTTGAACTGGACCATTTTAGTGAGGAAGCTGAGTTTAAAAAACAAAATTAATTAGCCAAA
This sequence comes from Glandirana rugosa, assembly GCA_018402905.1. Classification (NCBI taxonomy): domain Eukaryota; kingdom Metazoa; phylum Chordata; class Amphibia; order Anura; family Ranidae; genus Glandirana; species Glandirana rugosa. Next base: position 772,146 of record BLSH010092342.1, read on the forward strand.
AAGGAAGTAGATAGGGTTCAAAGAAATTTGAAAACTACAAAACAAGCAAAGTTTAGAAGGGATCTGCAGGACTGGGAAAGGGGGGAAATGTTTGATTTATCCACCCAGCGAGGTAGGAGCAGGTCCAGACGTAGACGACGGAATTCACCTTTTTCTCAGTCAGGTGAGGAGGGTCCCTTAAGTGAGGCCAACAGTAAAGGTTCAACAAGATCAGTGTCCTTCTCTTTTTTAGATCAAGACCGGGACGCAGTGACGTCCCCACTACAAGATTGTCAGGAAAAAACAGGCATTTTAAAGGGAACCAAAAAGGCTCAGGCAGAAAGAGAAAAAGAAAAAGGCAAAGAAAAGGGAGGAACGGAGGTTTGGGGCAGAACAAGGAATCAGAAAAGGGGGACATTTTAGACTGCCCCCCCAGTGTTGCCGGGGATACGAGGGTGGTTAATCTATCCTCGTTTCCCCTGAAGGAGACTCATGTCAAAGTCCTCAGCAAAGGTTTATCCTTCTCCCCAAAATGCAATATGAAGGAATTTACGGTCTTTAAAGACCTTAATCTCTTTCTAAGTAAGGTAAGGTTCTCCTCAGTGAGGAGAGCTATGTTAAGGAGGTGCAAGAACAATTGAGTAATGAATTAATCTACAAAAAACTTGTTACCTCCCCTTTTCCCCAAATTGTCAACTGCTTAAATGAGAAATTAACCTGGGCTCATATGAGGAAAGTGTACTCACTAAAAGAGAGGTGAATTTTCTCATAGTTGAGGATTACAATGTTCCAGGTCTCTACATAATCCCAAAATTGCATAAAAATGCTACCAACCCTCCCGGAAGACCGATCGTTTCGTAGATCCATGGTCCACTGGAGAGAGTTGGGAAATATGTAGATGAACTATTAAAACCTATAATCCCCCTTCTAAAGTCTTTTGTGAGGGATACGAAAGATGTGTTGGCCAAATTGAATGGAGTGAAGGTCAACCAGGAGTGGCTTTTAGTGGGTATCGACGTGGAATCTTTATACACGTCGATACCCCACCAATGGGGCCTTAAGGCGGCTGAACACTTTCTATACCAAAATTTTCCTGATATGTCTCACCAAAATGATTTCATTTTGGGCCTGCTGAACTTCATGCTGAACAATAACTGTTTTCAGTTCAATAATGTTCATTATCAGCAGATCTCCGGTACTTCGATGGGTGCCCCCTGGGCACCCTCTTATGCATACCTACATTTAGGCTTATGGGAGGAGGAAGTCGTTTACAAACTTGAGGCATTTAGTGAAAAGATAGACATATGGATATGATATATAGACGATGTCTTGGTGATCTAGAAGGGGACTGAGGAGGAATTGTTTGAGTTTATCAAAAAACTGAATCAAAACAAACGTAATATTAGTCTGACATTCAACTTTGATAAGATATCAGTCCCTTTCCTGGATCTCAAGATTTCGAAAGAAGAAGGCCATCTGGTAACATGCACATACAGAAAACCTACGGCTGCCAATACCTTATTCCGTGCTGACAGCCATCATCCCAGAGCTTTGAAACAAGGTGTACCGTTTGGACAGTTTCTTCGTATTCGAAGAAACTGTTCGAATGATGATACTTTTCAGAAGGAGGCACAAGAGATGTATAGTATATTTAGGGAGAGAGGCTACTCACATAAGATCGTGAGAGCAGCCAAGAGAAAAGCCATGTGCTGGGACAGGTCTTCACTTCTGGCCCCAAAAGCTTTACCCCAAAGAGTAGACAACTTGAATGAACCGGTTAGATTTATTACCGATTTTGGAGTACAATGGCCAGAGGTTAGGAAGATCCTGGACCGACACTGGATAACTTTTTCTCGGTGCCCCCTTCTTTCTAACATTGTAGGAAAATACCCTCACATGGTGGCTACACAAGCCCCTAATCTATCAGATATGCTGACCGGCTCGGAATACGTTCCCAAAATAGACAAGTCATGGTTATCTACAATGCCCAGGACGAAAGGCATGGTATCTTGTGGGCATTGTCGAATATGTAAATTTGTGGAATGTACTACAACTTTTACAGACGCTGAAGGCACATGTACGTACCAAATTAGGGGCCTGATTAACTGTGCCACCACAAGAGTGATATATAGCCTGTGTTGCCCTTGTAATAAGATCTATATAGGGAAAAAGAAAAACGCCAATTACGAATTAGGATTGGTGAATGCTTCAATGATATCAAACAGAAGGAACCCAAAAGCCATATTGCCCAACATTTTCTTCTTCATCACCAATCAAAGGTAGAGGGCTTAAAAGTTAAAGGGATCTATGCATTAAAAATTAGCAACAGAAGGGGAGACTTTGACAGATCCAAAATTCTGGATCTATAAACTCGATGCCCTGGCCCCCAAGGGCCTTAACAAAGAAATTAACTTACAGGTTTTTTTGAAATAGACAATGTTCAGAGTTGATAATTGCTTTAAATAATATAATTTTTTTCCTTCTTTTGATCCTCCCCCCTGGTCGAGCAGTAGGAAGGCGTTTGAACCATGTAATTACTGTATACTGGGACCTCTGGGGAATCTCATGGTATTCTGCATTTATTGGGAGATTAAATGTATGATTTCTTCCTGAATTTTTCTTAATTTCATTAATTTTTGAAACCCCCATCATAAGTTATTGTTTGGAGGAAGACTTAGGTTTGGTCTATCTTTGCCCCCTATTTGAGCCCCTTTTGAGGTTTGGATACAGAGGAGGATGTCCATACAATCAGGGTTTTTAACGTTAGGTTTATCTCACTGTGTGTTTCACTTGAAGTTGTATTACTTCAGTTTGAACCCTTTAAATGTCAATTTGACTGTGATTTAGAAATGTATTTATATACGTCTCCACCAGGGGGTGCCCTTGTGCTGAAGAAGCTGGGGGATCCCAGCGAAATGCGTCCACGCTAGGCAGTTGGCCAGACGTGTATCCTTCCGTCTCATGTCTCCTCCGGATAGGCTCCCGACTCAGCTGTGAGTCGCACAAGCTCTATCGGTCAAGAGCATCGGGGAGGCGCCGAGAGGCAGGGGCTGGGACAGGCAGTAGCTCGCCTCGCGGCAGACCGCCGGCTCGATCCCAAGATCCAACTACGAGCTTTTTAACTGCAGCAACTTTAATATACGCTATTGGAGCTGGAATTAACGGCTTTACTGAGTCCTCAGTATGGGCCGGAAGCTCAGGAGGACGGAACGCCGGGCCATCCCTCCTGGCATCCATAGGGCGCAGTGCCGACATGGAGCTTAAACACTTGTGATCACCTGGCTGGACGTATGAGACGGCTGCATATACAGCCTACAGTGGAGAGTCTGGGGAGCTAAAGACTGTTCAGTGATGCTGGGAGAAGACATCTACCACGTAAATATGTTTCTGTTTAAGCCTTCATGCATTTGCTATCTATCTACTATGGCTAACCCCATGTATGCAAATTCTGCATATGCACACGCAATATGACCGGTCTAGTACAGACCTACATCATCAGGATAATCTGAGTGAACTGTATTGCGCCATATGGTGCACTTTTTATGAGTGGCTCTCATCTTGCTAAACATAGACCAGGACTTGGATCAATTTATAATTTACATCTCCAGGCTCCCAATTACATCTTATACTCCCCTATGGGAGGTCTCATTTCCTTATTCGAGCTTGGCTGTTTTTTCACCTCTATACATACCTTTTTACACTTTTTTACTACTATTGTGATTGTGATTTACTAGGTCTATTGTGTATGTTATGAGTGGTGATATGCGTGACACATGTCTGGACCATGGTTTTTAATTGACAACGTTGTCATGTTGGTAATGGGATGGTGGTGTCTGTCCTTTTTTGTTTAAATTAATTTTTTCTGATTGGAATTTGTTATTTACAATAAAATTGACTTTTTTTAGATAATCTTTCTGAGTTGTGTGTATGGGTGATATGTCCCAGTGGCTCCTGGAGTGGCTCTTAGGACTCCCTGTCTCTGTGTGGTGTCTAGATTAGTTTAATACAAGTATTTGCCACGGAGTCCCACTTTACATATACTTTGACAGTGAGTGGACTAGCCCATTTGGTGGCTAAATTTGGACCACCATTTTTGTCATGAGTCTCAAAATCTTATTTAGTAGGTGGTTCTCTCTGCTCTGCGCTCCCTTAGGCGACGATCAATCTGAATGGATAACTTGATCAGGGCTTCCAGGGAACTTGGTATTCCAACCTGAGCGAGTTCATCCTTCAAGTTTTCAGAGAGACCCAGGCGGAACTGATGGCAGAGGGCGGCATCATTCCAATTAGTGTCTGCACTCCAGCGTCTAAAGTCCGTGACATTGTCCTCTGCCACTCTGCAGCCTTGCTGGAGTGCATGCAGGGCTGCTTCGGCAGTGGAGGTCCGTTGCGGGTCATCATAAAGCTGGGCCACGGTGTCAAATAACGTTTGCATGGTATTGAGTTGTGCGTTGTTCTCTTCCAACAATCAATGTGCCCAGGACTGAGGCTCCCCCTGCAGGAGGAAAATGATAAATCCCACCTTGGTGGCTTCTAGGGAGAAAGTCCATGGCTGGAGAGCAAAATAGAGCTAGCAGGCATTGCGGAAGGCTCTAAATTTGCCCAGACCCCGGAAAATCATTCTGGAGTCGGCACTCGAGGCTCGGGAGGCAACATCACCACTGAGGGACTGGGAGATGCACCAGCTTAGGCAGAAGATGAAGCCAGGTTAGAGTTCAGGTTAGAACCCGTTGCTGGAGAAGCCATAGACTGGACCTGTTTTTCCAGGCGAGTATATACATCCTGAAGAGACTGTACAGCTTGTGGCAAAGCAGTCAGATGATGACATATTTCATCCATCGGAGAGGTATTTCCAGCAGGCTCAGTCATGGCTGTTTGGTACTGTTATGTACCTGGAGTGTGAGCCTGACGGTAGGGAGGTAGGCCTCTCATACAACTCCGGCTCCCAGGCTGCTGGGAGTGATACAGCAGCCACAGGAGCATGGCGGGGTAAGAGTGCCTATAGTCAGTTCAGGAACAGCGGAGCTGGATACTGCAGTAGACCAGCTTGACAGCAGAGCAGGATGCTGGAACAGACTGGCTGGACAGCAGAGCAGGATGCTGGAACAGACTGGCTTGGCAGCAGAGCAGGAGTCTGGAACAGACTGGCTGGACAGTAGAGCAGGATGCTGAAACAGACTGGCTGGACAGCAGAGCAGGATGCTGGAACAGACGGCTGGACAGCAGAGCAGGATGCTGGAACATACTGGCTTGGCAGCAGAGCAGGATGCTGGAACAGACTGGCTGGACAGCAGAGCAGGGTCAGACAGGCCGGGTCGGCAATGTTCAGGCAGATCAGCAGGCAGAAGTAGCAGGGAAAAAGGAAGGTTAAAAGGCAAGCCGAGGTCAGGGCGGGCAGCAATCAGGTACTGGTGAAGAGTAAGCCAGGTCAAGGTCACAGATGGCAGGATAGCAGGTTTTCAGGAGTCACAGAAGCTGCAGACCAAACAGCAATGTGTCAGTGCAGCAGTTCAGTTTGAATAGCCCGTTTGGCGCCAGTGTTAGTGCCGCGCGCCTTGATGCGTGAGTGTGCATGTGCGTGCGCATTGGTGCACCAGTGCGCATGCGCGTGCACCGTGACTGTCCAATTGTACTGCGGGCTTCCTGACAAGAACAGTGCATGGACATACAAAAGACATAAGTTATACATAATGCAGTGTACGTAAACTTCCTAATGGATGGAAAAACTGTGATCTCAACCAACGCGTTTCGAGAAATTCGAAATATTCGAAAGGAAACAAGCTCTTCTTCAGGGATGTACATGGATTGTAAGGGAGGAATTCGTCTTCAACGTAGAAAGATGGTAGAGCTTCATGGACACCAAAAAGAAAAAGGAAAATGATGATGGTGGATTATTGGAGTACAAAAAAGGGACCACAGTTAAAAATGATCGAAGAGAAAAACTGGCTGAGTACACAAAGCGCCACTGGTATATATTAATGTAAAATAATGTAAAGATACTAGGAGATAATGAGTACAATTCTGTGGGAGAAGCCAAGGGACTGGCTGTTTAGTCACAAAAGACCCTATCTCTCCAGGAGAGAGACACCCATTGCATGTACACCATCAGGCCTCTTATACATAGACTCCAGAAAGGGACAATAGAGCTGGACATATAAATATATATCACAGACTGCAGCCACCCAAAGGCCTGTAGAGTAAGTCCAAAATAGGGAGGAGATGCATCAATCCAATATCATCAGGCGAGCAGACAAAACTGAATACACTAATAGCGTAATGAGGGAGTGAAAGACTGCAGCATCAACAGCTGCAGAGCGGCGCTCCGTCCATGCAGCAACAAGCTGCCAGCCAGCACAGCATTTAAACATATTGCAAACAATGGATCAGTTGCAGTAAAGGTGGGAACTTGAAAGCAGCATAGATTACCTGTGGAGGTACAGAGAAGAGTTTTTTTAGATAGTGCTGATACTTAATCCAATATGAATACTTTATCCAAGATGATAGTTGCCAATACAATCCCTGCCTGTGCAAACCCCTGCCCCCTGCAGGTAAACAGGACATAGGGATATGATCAAGTAGGGTGGAGAGGGAAGGGTAATCTAGTTTTTCAAGGACATGGCTTCAGGGGATGAGGAAAGTGAGGCTGCAGGGGGGTGAGGTTCTGAGTTGGAGGGTGGAGTAACTTCAGGAGAGAGGAACTTTGACTTGAGATGTGGCAGATGTTAGGGGAACATTATGGATGCTGCAGTGAAGAGATTCCATATGAAATTTGTGATTTAGTGAGCATATGACTGGTGTGGAGGTATTGTGCTTGGCTGGGCTGATATAAAGAGATCGTATGTAACTGGTAAAGATAAAGATACATATATATATATATATATATATATATATATATATATATATATATATATGTGTATATATATATACACTATAATATCAAAAGTATTGGGACACCTGCCTTTACGTGCAAATAAACTTTAATGGCATCCCAGTCTTAGTCCACGGGGTTCAATATTGAGTTGGCCCACCCTTTGCAGCTATGACAGCTTCAACTCTTCTTGGAAGGCTGTACACAAGGTTTAGGAGTGTGTCTATGGGAATGTTTGACCATACTTCCAGAAGCGCATTTGTGAGCTCAGGCACTGATGATGGACAAGAAGGCCTGGCTCACAGTCTCCGCTCTAATTCATTCCAAGGGTGGTCTATCAGGTTGAGATCAGGACTCTGTGCAGGCCAGTCAAGTTCCTCCACCCCAAACTTGCTCATCCATGTCTTTGTGGACCTTGCTTTGTGTACTGGTGCTTAGTCACGTTGGAACAGAAAGGGGCCATCCCCAAACTGTTCCCACAAAGTTGGGAGCATGATATTGTCCAAAATGTCTTGGTATGCTGATGCCTTAAGAGTTCCCTTTGTTGGCACTAAGGGGTAAAGCCCAACCCCTGAAAAACAACCCCACATCATAACCCCCCTCGATCAAATGATTTGGACCAGTGCACAAAGCAAGGTCCATAAAGACATGGATGAGCAAGTTTGGGGTGAAAGAACTTGATTGGTCTGCACAGAGTCCTGACCTCAACCTGATAGAACACCTTTGGGATGAATTAGAGTGGAGACTGCGAGCCAAGCCTTCTCGTTCACATCAGTACCTGCCCTCACAAATGCATTTCTGGAAGGATGGTAAAACATTCCCATAGACACATTCCTAAACCTTGTGGATAGCCTTCCCAGAAGAATTAAAGCTGTTAGTTTCAATCCAAACCTCTTATTTTTGTAGTTTTAAAATGTAGTAGATTTGTAGTTGAAAAAATCTGAGGGAACTAGTACACATTACTGGCCATTCCCACCCTTCCTGACAAAAAAAGGTACAACACCACTTAATCATCACATTGTTACTGATAAACATTGTAATTGTGACTGCATATGCAATGGATAGGGTAACCACAGATTGGCCATTGACTAATAATACAGTGGATTTTATACCAGCCAAGCAAGAAAAGCAAAGGGTGAATTGGATGGAATAATGTAGTGCAAAGGGTTTTCTACTTAATATAGCACACATCCCTAGGAGGACTGCTGAGTGGAGCACTGATGGTGACTGATGGAGCATTCTTGTAGCATAGTCAAGCAGTAGGGCAAAGCAGGGTCACCATCTATTTTAATAAAATTCTACTCTGTGCAGCTCTATGTCCATACTCTGTGTACAGAAAAGTGTATATATAATGGAGGAGACCCATTTTTGAAAAAAAAAGACTCCATGGGGTTGATTTCCTAAAGGCAAAAAGACTGCACACTTTGCAAAGTACAGTTGCTTTAGAGCTTAGTAGATGAGCAGAAGGTCTGCTGACTTCCGCCATCTAATCATATGCATGCAAAAATGCTGTTTTTTTTAAATTTTCCTTGCATGTGATTGGGTATTCTGTGCACGGTGAAGCTTTACCTCATTTGCTAAGCGCTGGAGCAACTGCACTTGCAGAGGGCAACTGCACTTTGCAAAGTTCACAGTCTGTTTGCCTTTAGTAAATCAACCCCTTTTTCTTTAACCACTTCAGCCCCGGAAGGATTTCCAGCTTTAGGACCGGAGCCCTTTTGGCGATTCGGCGCTGCGTTGCTTTAACTGACAATTGCGCGGTCGTGCGACTTTGTACCCAAACGAAATTTGCGTCCTTTCTTTCCCACGCATAGAGCATTCTTTTGGTGGTATTTGATCACCTCTGCGTCATTTCTGATCGCCGCTATAAACAAAAGAAGAGCGACAATTTTGCAAAAAAACCCAAATTTCTTACTTTTTGCTAAAATACAAATCCAAAAAAAAAATATAAAAAAACATTTTTTTTCACCGTTTTTGGCCAATTTATATTCTTCCTCATATTTGCGATAAAAAAAATCGCAATCTGCGTTTATTGATTGGTTTGTGCAAAAGTGGTCGCGTTTACGGATGATGAGAATTCATTTTTGGGGTTTTTATTTTTATTTTTTTTTTATTTTTTACTAGTAATGGCGGCGATCTGCGATTTTTAGCGGTACTTGGGGCGGACATGTCGGAACATTTTGACACTTTTTTGGGACCATTGGCATTTATACAGCGATCAGCGCTATAAAAATGCACTGATTACTGTGTAAATGTCATTGGCAGTGAAGGGGTTAACCTGCAGGGGGTTCCCTGGGCGTGTTCTAACTGTGTGGGGACTGCCCTAACAGGAGAAGGGAAGTGGTCACAGCCTTCATGTACAGGAAGGCTGTGATCACAGCCCTTCCCCCTTCACAGATCGGAGGTCCGTGTTTACTTACACGGACCTCCGTTCCTTCACTCCGGGGGGGGCATCGCGGCCGCCACACCCGCTCCCTGGCCCCCCCCCAACACAGTGAGCGTGCGCCGCCGCCTCAGGCGGCGCGCGCACGCTCACTAGGCTCTGTCTCGCGGCCGCCGTCATATGACGGCGATCCACGTTACAGAGCCACTCTGTTGCCGTCATTTGCCGATCAGCCGTCGGCAAGTGGTTAAGATAAAATGCGTCTGTAAGGCTCTTGCTTGTGGCAAATTAATTGAGGTATATTTTTGTGTGCAAGGACTGAGGCATATTCGTGCAACAAATAAGCTTGCTGATTGATGTTGAAGCATACCTCTCTCACTGTTCAGCATGAATGTATGTCCGCACCCACCACTCACCATAGAGTGCTATGTGAGCCACAGCTTTTTTATATTCTGTGTGCCCATAAGTAACCCAGACCTTTTACAATCCTAGCAACGCCCTTGCCCTGGAAAATGAAGAGTTGACTGCATAGAAAAACACAATAGCAAAGGTAGCAGGATTGTATTTAGGCATCAAGTTGCCTAGGGACACCTCACCTTACAAATAACGCTAATTAGCACCCCCCACCCCTTGTATCAAGCAAAAACCTTAGTATAATGCTAAGGCTAGCTTGCACTACTAGAGGGATTGTACTTTCTATTTTATATTTACTGCTACTTTTACCTGTCCAGACCAACAAATAACATTACAAACATACATTTGATCATAATTGACCATATGCCACATGGAAACATTAAACCTTGATACATGGTGCAAAGAATGCTCTTGTACAGTCAATCATAGTGTGCTTGCCGATATTTTAGAATAATTTCTAGGATATTTTGCTGCAGAAGCAACGAGCAATGGCTATTTACTGACATATTATCTTGGAGAACCATGGGACACTACAAACACATCAATATTTGCTAAAGCAGATTACAAAATATTTCCAGGGACAAATATTAAACCAGGAAAATCAGCCCTAGACACCCATGAATGCAATTATTTCCATCAAAAGCAAACCTGTATTATTGGAGGCAGAATGTCATCGGCTTTATATTTATGGCTACCTACAGAGCAACAAACAAAAGAAAGTGAGAGTATGTTTCCTTAAAGTGTTACTAAAGTCAGACTTTTTATTTTAAAATTAAAATAACAAACATGTTATACTTACCTGCTCTGTGTAGTGGTATTGCACAAAGTGATCCTGATCCTCCTCTTCTGGGGTCCCCGGTGGTCCCCGATCCACTATAGTCAGCCACTTGCTATGGGGAGAAACATTGTCTGCGCGCTCCCGACCTGTGTGTCTATGGAGCCACGCTCCATAGACACACACTCTGGGACTTAGGCCCGCCCTCATTTCCTCTTCACTGCATTTGATTGACAGGAGAAAGAGCCAATGGCTCCTGCTGATTCTCGAATGCTGTGTGAAGAGGAAGTAAGGGGAGAATAGATGCAGCCGTGCACAGCACGGATCTCTTCTCCCCTCTCTTACTCTTCACACAGGAAAGGGGGGCAAGAAACGTTTTTAGGTTTAGTAACACTCTGTAGTGAGTCTTATGATGCTTACATTCTATGGCACAGACTTCCCACTATGGTTCATTTGTTGAATTTACTCACAAATATGGAGCAGTGGCCTGAACAATAAATGAAAACAGAAAACAATATACATTTCTACATTTAGCAGTTAATTTTAGCATTGCTGTCTGTACCCTCGTTAAGAAGATTCACCCTCTCGATTTGCCTTGTTTACCATTGTCATCGAAAGCGACAGAAAATGCCACATTTTTAGTTGTCCCCAGAAAATGAATAGAGAGGAAATCTTCCACTAGTTCTGGTGACCCGGGGGTCCCCAAGGAATTCCATTAACCTGCAGGAATTTCCTCTCACTTCCTGTGTGGCTATGGGACGGGAAGCAAAGGGAAATCTCCACAATGGGACATAGATTGCAAAAAAAATCTGACAGGGGTTAAAAATTTTGCTTATAGTTCTACTTTAATGTTGTCCCTTACCTTGCTGGTACTGATTCGCAAGGGTCTTATAAGAAGTATAGTGCTATATGGCACCAAACAGAAAAAATAGCTTTCAACAGCTTTACATAGTTAAATCAGTGTAAAACAATTTATGATTGGTTTGTTCCTGTTGATTGCTCTTAAAGTATATGTAAACCCTCACCTTGTAAAACAACCCATTTAGTTAAAATGAAAGGCAAAACATTTGTGTATACATATAAACAACATTAATAATATATGTTTTCCCCTTTTTTTATAAGTGATCACATACCTTCTGTTCTCATCTGCATAAGAAGCTCAGAGAGCTGGGGTAGGAGAAACAGCAGTACACTAGTCTGCCCAGTGAATGGCTGTCAGGACAAGTCTGAGCATTGGAGGAGAGCAGGCTGAGTTCTCAGCATAGCCAGAAAAAAACTTACCACGCTGTTCTCTCATGCCTAGGAAGGAGGGAAGGAGGAAGCAATACAAAGAGAACAGGATACTTCTTCATACAAGTACATAGTACAGCAGACACATATCAGGAATATGAAATGTTGGGTGTGACATATTCTTTAAGCAAAGGCTGTACCCAAAAGGGGAAGCGCTCCACTTGTCTGCCTCCCCCCCCCCCCCCCACTGCCACATTTGGCACCTTTCGGGGGGGGGGGGCAGGAACCTGGTTTTGATAGGTACCTGCTCCTGCTTCCGGCTGATCTCGCCGTAATGAAATCACGGAGAAGATGGGCCCCCACCTCCTTCCTCCGCCGCCGGGCCATTCACATAGCGCACCATGATTCGCACCACTGGATCCCTGGACAGGTAAGTGTCCTAAAATTAAAAGTCAGCAGCTACAGTATTTGTAGCTCCTGACTTTTATTTTTTTCTGAAGGAGCCTGGAGCTTCTCTTTAAGTCTAGATTCCTACCTCAGCAGCAGGACCTAACATGCAGTTTCAGGCAGGTACAACAGCCTGCAGAAATAATATGTGAAAAAAAAATCACAATTTTTACATTTTAAAATGTGTTACTGCCCCATCTTCCCCTAGTGCCATGGGCACTGGTCAATGAGTGGCTTATGGTAAATGCAACCCTGGTAAAGGTTAACTTGCCACTGTAACCAAAGTACAGTATACAGTTACATACATAGTTATACAGTTAATCTGGTTGACAAATGAAGTCCATAAAGTTTAACCAACAAAGAAAAAAAAAACACCACTGTTGATCCAGAGGAAGGCAAAAAAAAAAACTTGATAAAAAAAGATCCAATTTGCTCCAGTGGGAGACAAATCTGAAATTCCCTGGATCAACGTTATCGATAAATATTAGTATCCAGCTATATTATTGCATTTAGGAAAGAATCCAGGCCTTGCAGATATGAGAAGTTTATTGAAGATAAAGCCCCGTTTCCAGCAGCATGGCTTGCAGTCTCTTGGTTCTGTGTCTACATTCTGCTCTGTTGTGTTCAGACTGCACCTGGAGGATAGGCTGCCCCCAATGCAGAGATGGTTTCCCATCTCCAAACATTAGCCTTTAGCTGGTTGCAGGGATCAGCTTGTTCACAGCTCAGCAGGATGTAAATACTGCACTAGTAGGCTGCAGGCCATGCTGCTTGAAATAGAGCTAATTGGTAACCTATTATATTGACTGCTTTTGGAGGCTTCATGGAAAATAAAATACAAATACATAATTCAAAGGAAAATGCCCTTGCCTTTAAAATAGAGAATTTTGGAATGCATTTGATTATAAAATGATGTGGCATTCAGTGGTTAAACGCAATTCACCCAAGCAAACTTTCTTCATCAGTGTTTTAACCTCCATACTTCTAGAAGCATCAATTTGTAATGCAGAGTTTGATTAGCGACAATATTTAGTAAGCAAATGTTCACTGTCCACAGCAGGAGGCTCTCGCAGCTCGGCTGATGAGAAATGAACTGCCTAAAGCTAGCTTTTAATGGCAACTAATTTCACATATTTGATACTCAGCTCAGTCAACTAATGTGTATCTCAACCGTGACAAGACAATCACAGCTAGTTTTGAAAATCCTTTAATCTGTGATGCAAAACAGTGTGCTGGAGGCGAGAGCGAAATATCCATTTTCTCCATTCTTTCCTTCACAGGAATGGGATGCATATTTTAAGTTCAAACACACCTACAACCATGCAAATAGTGTTGATTTTGCGTGTGGCTAAATGCATTGATCACATCAGATAAACTGAAGTTGAAGGGAATGTTTTTTTCTGATGAAAAATGAATTTCCCCGGCCATTCAGAATATTTTAAAGCTGTAACCATGCTGGATCAAAGTTAAAGGTTTGGTAACAAAATCCCAGCTTGCAATGGGCTCAGCATGCATTTTCTGCATTCAAGGAGTGATTTAAAAACCTGTTTCAATACACTGTAGTTCAATGCTGAAAACATATCTTAACAGGTTACTTGAAATTTACAGCAATTGTAAAAATAAAAATTATTGCTATTATAACTATTATCATAATCTGACTTTTTTGGGGGCAAAAATAATAAATAAAATGCAGAAGGCATTGTAAGGTTTGACTACTAAAAATGTTTAGCAGTAGAATCATTAATTTTGTGATATGTTCATCTATTTATGAAGATACCATCTATATTATTATTTATATAGGAACACAATCTCCAATGGCCCTGCATAATGTACCATTAATGATCATAGAAAATGTGGGGCTGACAAAGTGGCGGTGGGGGTCATGAATTAAATAGCTAAACAACTTTATACCAGGGGGTCACCAACCTAAAGAGACAAAACAGCAAAAGAAGTAGAAAAAAGGGTGTTCTAAGTTGGCCCACTGGTATTGAAATTACACTCCAATATACACTATATTACCAAAAGTATTGGGACACCTGCCTTTTCACGCACGTGAACTTTAATGGCCTGCATCTCAACCCTATAGAACACCTTTGGGATGAATTCAAGTGGAGACTGCGAGCCAGGCCTTCTCATCGAACATCAGTGCCTGATCTCACAAATGCGCTTCTGGAAGAATGGGCAAACATTCCCATAGACACTCCTAAACCTTGTGGACAGCCATCCCAGAAGAGTTGAAGCTATTATAGCTGCAGAGGGTGGGCCAACTCAAAATTGAACCCTACGGACTAAGACTGGGATGCCAATAAAGTTCATGTGCGTGTAAAGGCAGGCGACCCAATACTTTTGGTATTATAGTGTATCTAAAAAAATTGATATATGAAATTTTATTTTAGAGATTAAAAATTAAATTAAAAACAGAAGTGCATAATGTACAATAGTACATTATGCCCATACATGACAGATATCCAATATGAATTATTTCATATTGGGTATCTGTCATGTATGAGCATAATGTCTTGAAGAAGTGGCAATAACCGTGAAACACGTCACTGACTTGATACATACGACAGCAATTCCTTCTTCTATATAGGAAATAATTGACTTTATGTACCTCTGCATAATTTTAATACCGGTGGGCCACCCTAGAACACCTTTTTCTACTTCTTTTGGAGTGTATAATGTACCAGATATAACAAAGGAAGGTAGCACAGGCAGTGTATAAAACATTGCAAAGACAAATACATGCAAATGTAAAATAAAACATAGTAAAAGTATGCATGTCTGAGCAAAATCTTTTAAAAAATGTTTATGTTGCCCAATAACATGCATTGCATTAAGACAGCCTATTCAGTGGAATAGGCTGTCAATGTACCACAATATACCTAAAATAAGATCATCAATATGTGTTATGGTGTGCTACAATGCAGATGTGTTGGAGGTGTTGGTTAAGGGGATTGGGGAAGAATTCCAAATGAATGGCGCTGCAACACACCTTACCGGGATACACTTAATACCATGCATTTTTGTAACACTCGTTATAAAGTGTTCCCCCTAGACAGCATCTTCTACTTTGAGTAAGAGTATATTTCCAAAATGTGACTGATTTGGAGGTCTAACTGCACAACTCAGTCTTCTTGATGGACCATTTATGAATAAGGTCTATGAATAAGGTCTGTTGGCCTTTTACTAGGGTTATAGCTCTATTGGCTTTTTACAGGGTTATAGCTGTAGAAATATATCACTCAGTATAAACACTTCAAATGGACTTTGGCTCAAAGAGGACATGCAGAGACCATATTCATTTCCATAAAATCAATTGCTTTTATATTAAAACAATGTGTTAACAACTAACATATTAGGGCCAGTTTACACGACCTCGAGAGTTGCCGCACACTGAACCGCAGCTGTTTAGTGTGCCGGAGTTGTCCGTTACGGCTGCAGGGAGTCAGCGGTAGAGCTTTGTTTCAGCCCATCACAAAGTTACTTTTTTTTGTCACTCTACTTAATTTGAAGTGTGTAAAGTGATACTTCATTTGTGTACAGTAGCACGGTGCGATGCTCTACTGTATAGTGGCCTGCGATCCTGTCCTGTGCGCTACGATAAAATACAGAATGTCTGCATCTCTGGGTTTAATTGCAGTGTGAGCAGGACACATAGAAATCAATTGTTTTCTGTATGTCCTAGTGGTGGCTGGTGCCCTTCCAGTGCTGTAAAACGCTGGTCACAACACTATATACATTATATATATTATTTGGAAAGATGCTGAGTGTATCTTTTTTGTCTGTTCTCTACTGCAGTAGTTTTTATTAATTTGGAACCACTAATCAATATGAGGATAGGAGTTGCCTATCTATAAAATTCTAGGTCACCAAGAGTCGCTTCGGAGGTAGTGCTAATATATATATATATATGTACAGTATCTCACAAAAGTGAGTGCACCCCTCACATTTTTGTAAATATTTTATTCTATCTTTTCATGTGACAACACTGAAGAAATGACACTTTGCTACAATGTAAAGTAGCGAGTGTACAGCTTGTATAACAGTGTAAATTTACTGTCCCCTCAAAATAACTCAACACACAGCCGTTCATTTAATTAAGTGCTTTTTTTCTTTGTGATATTTTCCATTTTCATTTTTTATATATCTTTTTTTCTCAAACTCCTTTCTCCTTTCAGTTTATGTGCTATCCTTAATAGAGAAATGATGTTGGATAAGCCTGCTGCAAATCCACCTTAATTGAGGATGACATCTGATTGGAGTAAGTGCACTTCCACATTTGTGAACCTCTGTATTTATGTGTTACATAGTTACATAGTTAGTCAGGTTGAAAAAAGACACAAGTCCATCCAGTTCAACCAAAAAAAAAAAAAACAAACATTTATATATATATATATATATATAACCAAATAATCCCATATACAATCATTCACCCACAGTTGATCCAGAGGAAGGCAAAAAACCCCAGAAAAGCATGATCCAATTTGCTATAATGGGGGGGGGAGGGTGGGGGGGAATTCCTTCCTGATTCCCCGAGAGGCAATCGGATTCACCCTGGATCAACTTTACCTAAAAATGTTAGTACCCAGTTATATTATTTACATTAAGGAAAGAATCCAGGCCTTTTTTTAAAGCAATCAACCGTGCTGGCCAAAACCACCTCTGGGGGCAGTCTATTCCACATTTTCATAGCTCTTACTGTGAAGAAACCTTTCCGTATTTGTAGATGAAATCTTTTTTCCTCTAGACGTAAAGAGTGCCCCCTTGTCCTTTGTGATGACCTTAAAGTAAATAACTCAACACCAAGTTCACTATATGGACCACTTATATATTTGAACATGTTGATCTTATCCCCCCTTAATCTTCTCTTCTCAAGAGAGAATAAATTCAGATCCTCTAATATTTCCTCATAGCTGAGCTCCTCCATGCCTCTTATTAGTTTGGTTGCCCTTCTCTGCACTTTCTTCAGTTCCCCGATATCCTTTTTGAGAACTGGTGCCCAAAACTGAACTGCATATTCCAGATGAGGTCTTACTAATGATTTGTACAGGGGCAAAATAATGTCTTTATCTCTGGAGCCCATACCTCTCTTAATACAAGAAAGGATTTTGCTTGCTTTGGAAACCGCAGCTTGGCATTGCCTGCCATTATTAAGCTTATGATCTACCAGAACCCCCAGATCCTTCTCCACTATGGATTCCCCCAGTTGTACTCCCCCTAGTATGTACGATGCATGCATATTCTTAGCCCCCAAGTGCATAATTTTACATTTATCAACATTAAACCTCATTTGCCATATAGTCGCCCAATTAGATGCATTGAGGTCTGCTTGTAAGTTGGAGACATCCTGCAAGGAAGTTATTCCACTGCATAGCTTGGTGTCATCTGCAAACACTGAAATGGTACTTTTAATCCCTGACCCTATATCATTTATAAATATATTGAAAAGTAAGGGTCCCAACACTGAACCTTGGGGTACACCACTGATAACCTTAGACCATTCAGAATAAGAATCATTAACCACTACTCTCTGAATTCGGTCTTTTAGCCAGTTTTCTATCCATTTACAAATTGATTTTTCCAAACCTGTAGACTTTACCTTACACATTAGCCGTGTGTGGGGAACGGTGTCAAACGCTTTCGCAAAATCCAAGTATACCACGTCCACAGCCACCCCTCTGTCCAAGGTTTTACTTACCTCCTCATAAAAAGAAATCAGGTTTGTTTGACAACTTCTGTTTTTCATGAATCCATGCTGTCTGTTGCTTAAAATATTTTTATCCAACAAGAACTCATCTATGTGGTCTTTTATTAAACTCTCCAGTATCTCCCAGCTATAGAAGTTAAACTAACAGGCCTATAGTTACTTGGTAAAGACTTTGATCCCTTTTTAAATATGGGCACCACATTGGCCCTACGCCAATCCAGTGGTACTATTCCAGTCATTAAGGAGTCCCTAAAAATATGATACAATGGCTTTGAAATGACAGAGCTCAATTCCTTTAGGATCCGTGCTTTATCTACCTTTATTCTGTCTAAATACTTCTGGACCATTTCACTTTTGAGCCATTGTGGATCATTTGTGGCTGTGTCGCTACCAACCCCGACGTGGACATGAGCTCCCCCATGCGCCTTTGTATACACAGAGCTGAAGAAAGTATTTAATAAATTTGCCTTCTCTTTGTCCCCAGTCACGCACTCTAGATTATTTTTTAAAGGGCCTACATGCTCAGACCTGACCTTTTTACTATTAATATATTTGAAGAATTTTTTGGGGTTTGTCTTACTATCTTTTGCAATTTGTCGTTCGTTGTGAATTTTTGCATTCTTGATTTCCTTTTTACATAGTCTGTTATATTCTTTGTAACATTTAAAAGATGATAGCATTCCCTCATTTTTATATTTTTTAAATGCTCTTTTCTTATCATTTATAACTTTTTTAATTTTGGCCGTGAGCCACATAGGTTTTCTTTTTAGCCTTTTAAATTTATTGCCCATGGGAATATACTTTGCAGTGAGTTCGCATACAGTTTTTTTGAAAAATTCCCATTTCTGTTCTGTGTTTATCAATGCCAATATTCCCTCCCAGTGTAAGTCCTGGAGAGCAGCCCTCATCTTTGTAAAATTTGCTCTCTTAAAATTATGTGTTTTTATCTTTCCCGTGTGTGTTTGTTGCTTGCAGCTTACATTAAATGAAATCATGTTATGGTCACTTTTACCCAGATGTTCTTTTATATGAATATTGGTAATAAGCTCTGCATGGTTTGAGATTACCAGGTCCAGCAAAGCGTCATTCCTAGTTGAGGTCTCAATAAACTGGACCATGTCGTATGTATCATTTTAGCATGTGCAGTGAGCAAGGACGTGTGCCAAAACACATCTGCATTTTTTGTACATGATCATTCCATAAATAAATTACTCAAGATTGAATCTGCGGTTGTGCCAGCTCTTGAGTGTGTTGTATGTGGATCTTTTCAATGGACGCGGGAGAGACATCCTGAGCCAGAGCACCTGCTACAGGTATGCTGTTACGTGATTAATTCCTACCTTGGCTTTCTGCTGTTCAGAGCGGTGTGCACCTTGTGCTACACAGCCATTAATGTCTAAACCACTGGCAACAAAAGTGAGTACACCCCTAAGTGAAAATATCCAAATTGGGCCCAATTAGCCATTTTCCCTCCAAGTCATGTGACTCGTTAGTGTTACAAGGTCTCAGGTGTGAATGGGGAGCAGGTGTATTAAATTTGGTGTTATCGCTCTCACTATCTCATACTGGTCACTCGAAGTTCAACGTGGCACCTCATGGCAAAGAACTCTCTGAGGATCTGAAAAAAAAATTGTTGCTCTACATAAAGATGGCCTAGAAGAAGATTGCCAAGACCCTGAAACTGAGCTGCAGCACGGTGGCCAAGACCATATAGCGGTTTACCTGGACAGGTTCCACTCAGAACAGGCCTCGCCATGGTCCACCAAAGAAGTTAAGTGCACATGCTCAGTGTCATATCCAGAGGTTGCCTTTGGGAAATAGACATATGAGTGCTGCCAGCATAGCTGCAGAGATTGAAGGGGTGGGACCCCCCGTTCAGCCTGTCAGTGCTCAGACCATACGCTGCACACTGCATCAATTGGTCTGCATGGTTGTCGTCCCAGAAGGAAGCATCTTCTAAAGATGATGCACAAGAAAGCCTGCAAACAGTTTGCTGAAGACAAGCAGACTAAGGACATGGATTACTGAAATTGTGTCCTGTGGTCTGATGAGACCAAGATAAACCTTTTTGGTTCAGATGGTGTCAAGCGTGTGTGGTGGCAACCAGGTCAGGAGTACAAAGACAAGTGTGTCTTGCCTACAATCAGGCATGGTGGTGGGAGCATCATGGTCTGGGGCTGCATGAGTGCTGCCGACACTGGGGAGCTACAGTTCATTGAGGGAACCATGAATGCCAACATGCACTGTGACACACTGAAGCACAGCATGATCCCCTCCCTTTGGAGACTGGGCCACAGAGCAGTATTACAACATAATCACAACCCCAAACACCCCCAAAACGATCACTGCCTTGCTAAAGAAGTCTGGGGGTAAAGGGTATGGACTGGCCAAGCATGTCTCCAGACCTAAACCCTATTGAACATACGTGGGGCATCCTCAAATGTCAGGTGGAGGAGCGCAAGGTCTCTAACATGCACCAGCTCCGTGATGTTGTCATGGAGGAGTTGAAGAGCACTCCAGTGGCAACTTGTGAAGCTTCATGCCCAAGAGCGTTAAGGCAGTGCTGGAAAATAATGGTGGCTACACAAAATATTGACACTTTGGGCCCAATTTAGACATTTTCACTTAGAGGTGTACTCACTTTTTGTTACCAGCAGTTTAGACATTAATGACTGTGTGTTGAGTTATTTTGAGGGGACAGCAAATTTACACTGTTATACAAGCTGTACACTCACTACTTTACATTGTAGCAAAGTGTCATTTCTTCAGTGTTGTCACATGAAAATATAATAAAAACATTTACAAAAATGTGAGGGGTGTACTCACTTTTGTGAGATACTGTATGTAAAAGGGCCCTTACTGTGCAACCCTGTGCACATAGTAGTCCACCTTGCACAAAATTTATTTCAAATTAATTATTTTTAAATGTACTTTGTTTACATACCTGACATTTACATCAGCCTTTTGTAGTTTCCTGAACAGTAAAACTAAAACTAGGAGACAAAGAGACAGTACAAGAAACCGGGTCTTCTGCATGTAGATATTCTGACAACTCATTAGTCTGCTTCTGCTTCTTTACTGGTTTGGACAAAGAAGGTGAGCAGGTTGTATTGTCAGGTCAACAGTGTGGCTTGCCTGTCTACTTGGAAGTGACAATCTAATGACTTAGGGGAGAGAAATACACATCCTTTAGGTAATATTGCAACTATATATGTGCTTCAACTTTGGATTGAAATGTTTGCCTAGAGTTCAGCTTTAACCAGTTACAGTGGTACCTTGGTTCACAAACTTAATTTGTGAATCGACTGTGGTCGCGAACTGAGGCAAATTTTCCCATAGAGTTCAGTGTAAATCAGGTTAATCCGTTCTGAACTTTTTTTTTTGTTTTTGAACTACAAAGCTATGAAAAAAAGTACAGTATAGAACAGTATGAAGAGAGAGAACACTAACCTTGCCCATTCTTGTCCCCTGCATTTGCACTTTGCACATTCTTGTCACCTGCATTACTGCTCCGCACTTTCTTCTTGCCACCATGCTTGTTCTGCATTTTCTTTGGAGCCATATTGGTTGTACAGTACAGTATGTATGTGCTAAAAAGCACACCAAAAAGATTCTCAATACTGTACTGTAAGTGACTTCACAGTACTGTACACTTTCGGTTGTGACCCGCGATCGCACTAGAGCAGGGAAGAGCAGGGAAAATGGCCCGCAAATCGTGTTTGTGAACCGAAGCGGAGTTCACGAACTAAAGAAAATTTTTGTGAACTCTTCTGTTTGTGAACTGAGTTGTTCGTGAACAGAAGCATTCATGAACCGAGGTACCGCTGTAGTTGGAATCATGAGGATGGGCCATGTTTTAACTCTTTATTTATTGAGGTCAACAATCTGAAGCAATACAGCATTGCTATTCTACAAAACTTTTAGTAAATGGTCCCATATCAGTGCTGTATCATCATGCAATGTATGTAATGTGTATATTTTAAAATTAACAGCAAATTATACTTAAAAATTAATACTGTAGATGTACTGTTTATCATATGGTAAAACATGCACATTTTTCAGTGGAAATACTAGATTTTAATAGAGTGTAGATGGCTTAGGACATTGGCTATGAAGGTATGGCATTGTATATGAGTGCTAAAACAAAGAGTCAGTGACTAGGAAAATGGGTGAGTCAAATGATTTGGGTATCCCGCTGTGAAGCCTTTCAAAGAGTAATTGCAATGTTTTTAGATTTAATACAGTCCTAAATCGATGTCAGGATTAAAGTGGTCCTGATTACAGTGATCAACATGATCAGGCCTTGAATCCCAATGACTTGTCTATCACAGGCTATAAGAATGTTCTGTATTTCCAACAAGCAACAGTACAAACTTTCTGCTCTATGGGGTGCATAGCGGAATCTGGGATTTATAATGTGCTCTCCCTTAGAAACCTAGAACCATGTTATTAGAAGATTGTCCGAGGCAAGGAAGCAATAGTCAATAATATTTCTTCTAAAATGTATCCAATTTCCGAAAAAAAAAAAAATATATATATATATATATATATATATATATATATATATACACACACACAGTATATAAAACAGCCAGGGCTGACATAACGTTTTTGCAGTATAGGATAATAGCCTAGGGGTGGTAAGAATGTGGTAAGCTGTAGTAAAGTAATTTGCTCAAAGTGACAAAGTTAAAAGATTCAGGCTTGATTCACCAATTCGTTAGGGTGAAAGGTTTAATGAATTAGTTTGAAGTATTGCTTTGACTTTTTTTAGATAGCATTCAAGATTCAAAGACTGGAGCAATAACGTTAGAGCAGATAGATGCAAACACACCAAAAAAAACACATTCCCTCCCTCAGTCAGCAGCTGAGAGAGGCCACACCTGATGAGGTAGAAGTAGCTAGGTAAGTGATCTGCAGCCAGGTGAGTGGCCCTCTACTGCCAGAACCGGCATGGGGGCAGACACTACTTCTCCCAAAGATCCAGCTACTGTGGGGAGCCCCTTTCTAATTGTTACCAGAGTACTCCAGTTCCAGTAAGGTGCCCATTGTCCTTGCGCCTTGAATTCCTTCAGCTGTTTTCCTGTGTTACCAGAGCTACCCTGGACTTCATTGAGAAGTAAGCTGTTTATGAGGATAAGCTCAAGTAGCTGTTTGTGTTTTGAACTGTTTTCCTGAAGCAGTGATTACCAGCTTGACCCTCTGTTGTTATAGAGTCTTATAGAGACTATTCAAGTAGCCACTTGTTACCCTAATTCAGCAATAAAGACATTGCTGTGAAGAGTCCAGCTGGGGGTGTGGTGTGAGCTGACAGGGACAGAAATTAGAAGGTTATATCCCATTGCAACACAGACTCACCTACTGCAGAGACCACACTGAATGTGCATCCCATTGGGTTGTGGTTGGTGCTGGTTTGCATTAAACGTCGATGCTATTGTGCATGCAAAAATGAAACAACGATAATACTTTTCTCTCACTACTGCACATGTGCCAGGTATTGGCACCATTATTGCTTATCCCAAAGACTCTACACTACCCTCAGTAGTAGTTAATGACATTGCAGCTGATCTCCTCTAAAATGCAGCGATTTTTTGCAGATGCCGACAATCATTTCCCATCAATTTACTATCACTATCATTGTGATAAGCCATACATGCATGCACGCCTTTAAGATTGTCCTAAAGTGACTTTAGACCAGGCCAGGTTAAATAACAAGAAACATTCATTTACTGAGGTTGTTTAAAGCCGGCCATATATGGATCAAATCTCGGCAGTCGCCAGGCTCTGCCTCCATGCGTTATGCCCCCCACCCACATGGCTTTGGCACTTCCTGACGAAGCCACGTGGGTGAATGGTGTAATGCGTGGAGGCGGAGCCTAGCGGTGTGAGTGTGATGGTGGAAGCAGTCTCTTACATGCCTATGTGAATTGGATTTTATATGTCTGTTTTCAATGAATATATGTGAGCAGTCAATTGTAAGCTGCTTTTGGTGTATTTATGCTTGGTTACAAACTTACTACACTATAGTAGCTATCCCCTATTTCTGTGAGCTGTGCAGAGATGCCCCACTTAAAGAACCCTTAAGCTTAAGGCTTTTAAAGTTGGATTATAACCTGGGGTGTGAGAGCAAGTAGAGGATTACCTACATTTATGCAAATGATTACGAATTAAAGGAGAAGACACACCAATATTGCACTTTGTATGGACTTTTGGGACATGTTGTACTTCATTAACTTTTTATGTTAGTGGATGGAAGTGTATATTACACAGCTTATGTGATAGGAGGCTTGTTTAAAACAAATAGTCACAATTAGGTAGGAGGATTTTTTTCACTCCTTTTTTCCCTTATTTCCTTTATATATCTTTTTATATATTTCTATATTTATTGATTTGGAGCTATTGCCAGTAACAGTAATCGTTGTGTTCTGCCTGCTGGGAAGGCTCCCTGCCGGCAGAACACAATAGCGCTGTGGAAAGGATTCCCACATTTAGGGCCGGTTCACACTGCAGCGGTGCGGAGCGGCGCGACTTCGCTGACAGTTCACATCTAGGCGAATTGTCAGGCGACTTGAGTCGCCTGACAATTCGCCTCAATGCTGTGCAAATGGGACCGTTCTAATAGGAGCGAATCGCTTCGCTCTGCATTAGAAAAATGGTCCCTGCACTATTTTTAGGGCGATCTCAGGCGGCTTGCATTGACTTCTATGATAGAAGTCTCCTAGCAAGCCGCTTTGAGATCGCCTCAGGCGCCGCATCGCGCCGCTCCGCGCCGCTCCGCCTCGCTACAGTGTGAACCCAGCCTAACACAGTTAACACAGATAACACACACCCATGGGGGAAGAAAGAAAATCAAATCATCTTTGGCTTGACGTAATATAACTATTGAATCGTTCAACAAAGATGTCTTTGATACACATTTCTGTAAATAATCTTCAAAGTGCCCCTAATGGATTTTTCTGGTGCCCCTTATCGCCCCATAAGGTAGTCATACATAGAGTCCATTGGTCAAGCATGAGTCCATATCCCTAGATCCCTGTCTGAATTCCCACAGTGGATGGTTAAGTACAAGATAGTGGATGACTTCCTTTTTATGTGTTTACCCCAGCAGGGGGTGGTACCTCCCTAAATTGCATGGAAAAACTTGGCCAGCAGAGTTAACCCTTAGGTAAGATTTGTTTTTTCGTCTAAATCTGCCTTCCCTCTGAAACCCGATCTGCATTCAGATTGTACTTCAGAGTCTATGAACAGGCAGTGAGGAAGCGCCTGTTTCAACCCCATTTTTGCTATCAAATGCATTGCATGTGGTTGTGGGATGTTTGCAGCGCTTCCCCATTTACTTGAATGGGGAAGCGCTGTCAGGTAGTCTTTTAAATGGATGTGAAGCATTGCAGTTGTGGCATGTACACACTCTCATTCACTGCCTATTGCAGCTTAAGGTGGGGGGGGGGGGGGGTGGTTGTGGTGGAGT
>BLSH010092342.1:797429-811751 GCA_018402905.1 Glandirana rugosa
CGTGGAGTGGCAAAACCATGGCTTAACTGCAAATTATTTTACACCCCCCAGTCAGCACATCTAAATGAAGCCTTACCTCCCAGGAAGTATTACCTCAGCAAGGCAATTTCAACTAAACTGTGCTACATGGTTACTCGAAATCCTACCCACATATATAAACAAGAAAACAGTAATAAACATAGACATTTAACTTCCACCGCTGCACATGCATACTGCTTGCCATTTTAGGAAGCCCCCTTCTAAGTCTTCATAATTTACAAAGCACAAAGCCAGCAGTACAGATCAAGGCCTCTTCACATTATGGTGTAACTCCATGGCAGTGTGCTACTGTAAACAAGTTAACGTGTGCTCCATTGAGGGAGCCATGTCATCAGGAGTGGGCTGTTATTTAATTGAAAAAAAACAGACATACACCTATGAAGTACAACACAATTAAAGGTGGTAGGCTGTGATGTAAGTCTGTTGGCATCTACTGTACTTTTGCATTGGATTGCTGAACTCACTTTCCATTCTAACTAAACCCCTTGCACATACCTTCGATCAGTGGTAGATGCAGGCCAGGAGCCTGCACCATATAGGATGGGGCTCAGTCAGAGAAGCCTCTATGCAGGCTTACAGGTAGACAGCTTTTGTATTCAGGCCTGTGAAGAACCCAGTGACACGCTCCACCATGACATTTGCACCCAGCTCTGCTGCTATGTATTACACTATTTCCTGCCCTGTCCTTGCTCTCTCTTGTCACCTTTGCACGGACATGCAGAGAGAAGGACAGGCTGAGACTGGAGTTTTGGGGATCTCTAACCACTTCCTCTTCCACTTTTGGGCTAAAAGAAAGAGGGAAGCTAAACTCTGAACCCACCCACCATCTTCATTACTACACTACCCTTCCAAAGGGTCCCTGCATTCATAAAACATATAACGTTTTAGTGATTTTAATTGATACTTATGCCTAATTTGTGCTTTTGAACAAAAGTCTCTGGCAGTGAAAAGGTTAAAGTGGGCTGAGCCCACGGAAATGACTAGCCTCAGATCACATAGTTACATAGTTAGTTTGGTTGAAAACAGACACAAGTCCATCCAGTTCAACCAATAGAAGGAAAAGAAAATACAATTCTATACATACAGCACACAAACCTATACTCACAGTTGATCCAATGGAAGGCAAAAAAAAGCCCTAAAGCATGATCCAATTTGCTCCAACAGGGGAAAAAATTCCTTCCTGATCCCCCAAGTGGCATTCGGATATTCCCTGGATCAACTTTACCTATAAATAGTAGTATCCAGTTACATTATGTGTATCTAGGAAAGAATCCAGGTGATACACAGATATGAAACATAAGTTATACCTGTTTATCTGCAACATCTATTGCCCACAGCCTTCTAATACATATAGTTCAAAGGCTATTTCAGCTCCAGCATGTGGATTGTGGGGCTCTGATGTCCCACACTGAATATCTTAGAGAAGAGAGCCAAGTGTAATCGGAGACCTGAGTGGAGGGAATGGACACCCTCCCTCTTCACAGTCTCATAGTGAAAATATGTCAATCACCTGCTGTGCGCTGCTAGAAGGAAGGGCCATCTCTCAGGATTGCTTGGTGTCTGCATAACCTGTCAGAAGTGAGTCATGCAAATAGCAGAGGGAAGAAAGAGTGCTTTGGATTGAGGCTAGTTCTGTTGATTTTCATTTCTGAGGTTTACGACCACCTCCCTGGCGGTATGATTATTTCCGATTTTTGGTGCTGAAAGCGGTACAATTATTTTGCATGGAAATTTGGCATTTTATATTGTAGGCCTGTAATTCTAAGGAATAACTCACTTAAATCTGTCCAAACAAGAGTCTAGTAGACATCCCAGGTATGATAAAGTTTGAAACATGAAATCATAAATTATAATATAATAAATAACTATAAATAATTGTCAAAAATAATAACGTAATAGTAATAAAATTTATTCAATAATGTAATCAAACCAAAGCCACTGAAATTTGCTCAGTTGCAGAATTGTCGCTGTCGTCACTTTCAGTGTCTGATGATAAATTTCCCCAAAAATCAGTATCACTCAATTCTGCAAATGATTCTTATTTACTATCGGTGTTTTCTAGCCGATCAAAAACCACTTTTGACGTAAAGGGACGCTTTTTGGTTGCCATGGACATTCTCAAGTTTCCAGGCAGAAAGAATGGCATATATAATATAAAAGTGCATGCAGGACACTGGGCAAACCACTAGGGACAAATGGGATGTGAAATGATTGCATACAGTAATGTAATCTGTAAGATTACAGTGTACTGTATGTTTACTGTGTGTTTCACTTTTTGAATTTCCCGCTGGTCTCTGTCCCCGTGCGACGCGATGCTCGCAGGGAACGGAGCCCAGCACACAGAAGCATCAGGCGGAGGACACAGCCCGCAGACACGGCAGGAGGACATCGCTGGATCCAGGGGACAAGGTGAGTAACTCTGCCTGGATCCAGCGATGCGATCCCGAGTGTGGCTCAGGGTTACCGCTAATGGTACTGAAATTCCACCCCGAGCCCGGGAATACTGCCAGGGAGGTTAAAATAGCTATGCTGTATGCCAGCTGGGTGAGAGTGGACCAGCTAATCAAGTGTTTTGCTAAATTGTAATTTTTTTATTTTTAAAAGCTATGAATTATATTATTATAGGCCACATTGACATAATAAATTAAGTACTTAAACTGGTTGTAAAGGCAGAAGGTTTTTTGCATTTATGCTTTAAGATAAAAAACCTTCTGTGTGCAGCAGCCCCCCTGATACTTACCTGAGTCCATCTCGATCCAGCGATGTTGCACAAGAGCCTTGGCTGTCTGGGACACTCCCTCCGCATTGGCTGAGACAGCAGCATAGCCCCATTGGCTCCCGCTACTGTCAATCAAAGTCAGTGAGCCAATGAGGAGAGAGGGGGTGGGGCCAATTCACAGCTCCGTATCTGAATGGACACACAGAGCAGCAGCTCGGTTTGGTTGCCCCCATAGCAAGCTGGTTGCTGTGGTGGCACTCAACAGGAGGGAGAGGCCAGGAGCGCCGAAGAGGGACCCAAGAAGAGGAGGATTTGGGCTGCTCTGTGCAAAACCACTAAACAGAGCAGGTAAGTATAACAGGTTTATTATGTTTAACAAAAAAAAACAAGAGTTTAGTATCACTTTAAGTATGACATTATAATCCCCCCACTCATGCATGCGTTGTCTTTGAACAGAAAATTTCAATATCATGAATATAGCTTATTTTATTACAATGATATTGAACAAGTCCTACAGTTCCTCTCATGCCTGCACTCTTCATAATTCTTTAGTGAAGTGACATTAACCACTTAAAGTGGAGGTCTGCCACCCACTGCCGCCCCTTTAAAAATTAAAAGTCAGCAGCTACACATACAGTAGCTGCTGACTTTTAAGATTGGGACACTTGCCTGTCCTGGAGTCCAGCATTGTTGGCACCGCCGCCGATCTTCGCATCGGCTGGTTGAGTGCTGCCGCCACCATTGAGGGTAAGAGAACCCGGCAGTGTAGCCTTTCGGCTTCATGGCTAGGCCCATACTGTACATGCGCAAGCTGCCGCTGCGCTTTCTCGCTGGCCAGGTGGCGGAGGAGGAGGAAACTGGGCTGCTGATGTCATCGGTCGTGGCCCGGGCTCCCGGATGTGTGGAAAAGGACACCTGTCAAAGACAGGCAACCTCTAGTCCCCCCCCCCCCCGAAAGGTGCCAAATGTGACACCTGGGGGGTGGGAGGAATCCGACGAGTAGAAGTTACACTTTTGGATGGAACTCCGCTTTAAGGACCGAGCCTCTTTCTAACATTTGATGTTTACAAGTTAAAATAATTTTTTTTTGCTAGAAAATTACTTTGAAACCCCCAAATATTATATATATTTTTTCTGATATCCTAGAGAATAAAATGCCGGTCGTTGCAATCATTTTTGTCACACTGTATTTGCACAGCGGTCTTACAAGCGCAATTTTTTTGGAAAAAATACACTTTTTTAAATTAAAAAATAAGACAACTGTAAAGTTAGTTAATTTTTTTCTTTACTGGTTAAGATAATGTTACGCCGAGTAAATTGATACTCAACATGTCATGCTTCAAAATTGTTTGTGGAATAGTGACAAACTTTGGCACTTAAAAATCTCCATTGGGACGTTTAAAAATTTCTATAGGTTACCAGTTTTAAGTTACAGAGGAGGTCTAGTGCTAAAAGTATTGCTCTCGCTCTAATGATCATGGCGATACCTACCACCACAAATGTGTGGTTTGAACACCGTTTTCATATGCGGACGGGGCTTACATATGCGTTCGCTTCTGCGTGCAAGCTCAGCGGGATGGGGCGCTTTAAATTTTTTTTTCTTATTTATTTTACTTTTTATTTTTACACTGTCCTTTTTTAAAAAAAGATTTTGGGTCACTTTTATTCCTATTACAAGGAATGTAAATATCCCTTGTAATAGAAAAAAAAGCATGACAGGATCTCTTTAATGTGAGATCTGGGGTCAAAGAGACCTCAGATCTCCTATTTAGACTTAAATGCAATAAAAAATAAATAAATAAGTGTAATTTGAAAAAAAAAAAATCTCCTTTAAGAGCATTGGGCGGAAGTGACATTTGACATTGCTTCCGCCATCTAATGCTATGGAGCCGAGTGGGGGGCCATCTTTCCCTCACTCGGCATTCAGACACACAGGGGCAAGGACGCAATCGTCTCCGCCACTACCGATGGATCCGGTAAGTGGTGGAGGCGACCGGTGTGTGACGGGAGGGGGGGGGGCACCTCTCCCACTGCTGATAAAAGTGATCTCGTGGCGAATCTGCCGCAGAGACCACTTCTATCTTGAAAGCCAGCCGCCTGCTGTTTCAGAGGATACCAGGGTTATGGCAGCTATCTGCTACCATAACAACGGTATTCCATGCCAAACAACCGACGTAAAACGACATTGTTAAGTAGTTAAAAGCACTCTTCTATCTATAAAGAGAAATCCACATTTCTTGAAGTTTATGATGCAATGACGGATTCTGTAGAATCCAGCAACACACCAATTTGTCAGTTAATAAAATCCAATGTGAATTCAACAACTTTGATGGATTTGCTAACGTCTGACAACTTGTCTACGTGTCAGTAAACAGAGAGACAACCTTACAAAAGCCCTTTTTATAGCATCTATTACTTTAGCAATGAGTTATAGACATAAAAGTGATGGTGTGTCATCTACTGACAAGTGATGCAAACACGGTCGTTCGTGGACATCCTACTGTTCTGGGAGTCTGGAAATCCACACTTGTCAAGTCTGCGATTAGTTCTGGTATTGCAGTTGCTTCTGCGTGAGTACCCTGATGTGTGATCAAATCGTTTCAGAAATACCAATAACTCTATTCACAAATACAGAGATGCAGCATGATCTAGCAGCACATGTACAGATGATGCCAATCGGGTGACATGTCAGACACATTTCATTGATTTGATTTTAAAATAGGACAATTTTTTTTGGAGGTATAGAGGGGCAAATTTCTTGCCCATTGCAGTCTGTGTATAGGGTTGCACCAAACCTTCCTTGCTAGTATATTGTTAGGGTCATAACTCTCTACTTTTTAAAGAGGAAGCAAACTTACTTGACTCACTTTTACCTCTAGGTAAGCCTATAGTAAAACCTACCTATAGATAGTGTATATATCTCCTAAACGTACACCGTTTAGGAGATATTTACATTACATGAAGCCAGTGACATCGCTGGCATATGTGCTCTGAAGGAACGGCCACCCTTCAGAGCCCTTTGCCGTGAACGCAGCACATATCTACTGCAGATAACTGAGATGACAGTCAGCAGCGGCGGCTGCACAATAAGGGGCGCTTGGGCGCCGCCTCCCCGCTGCTAACGTAATAAAAAAAAAATTCAGCCCAGCCCCCTACAGGAGGCGCCGGTATATTGACTTTTCTTTTTTCTCGTCTCCTTGCTGTCTGCTGACATCAAGTAGTGAGCCGATTGGTCAGTCACAAAAGACTATGTGTGTGTGCTGAACAGGCGACCACACATAGTCTGATTGGCTGCCTGAGCCAGTTACTGACTGGCATTGGATGCTGTGGGTGAGGGCGGACTGTGGCGGACATGCAGCACTCCACCGGGTTTCAGTCCCGCCGACTCCCACGCCACAGACCATCCACTCCAGGCTCCAGCCCGCTCACCGCAAGAGCAGCTCTGCACACTGACAGCCCGCTGTCCGCAAGCCGATCTCTGCAGACTCCTGACTGCCTGCCTGCCTGCCTGCTTATTAGATGGGGTAAGTGCGGGACTTGTCCAGACCTGGGGGGGTGTCTGCAAAGTACCCCACCTGTGTTACTGGCTGCAAAGTACCCCACCTGTGATATTGGCTGCAAAGTACCCCACCCATGCTATACAGTTTAACTCCTTCTCTAAGGTGTAATACCGAGCATCTAGGGTTTAGTTAAGTAGTTACTTAACATTTGTTATTGTTTAATGTGTTAATTGTTACGCATCACAGCCGAGGAATGCCCCAAGGCTATGTTTTGTATTTACTTTTATAAACTCTTGAATAAAGAGAATTTTGAAAAAGAAAAAGTGCCACAGCCATGAAGCAAAGCACGCTATAAATAAAATAATTGTGTGAAACAGTGCTACGAACAGTATATAACTCGTTGTCTGGTTAGATCACTGGATTCAGAATTCACTTTTAGCGCTCATTCACACCGGTGCAACTTGTCATGCGATTTGAAATGTCTAAATTGCATAACAAGTTGCACACTATTGTCAGCAATGGATCTGTTCAAATCGGTGTGGCTCCGACTTTGTGGTGCTGCACCGATTTGAGAAAAGGTTCCTGCAATATTTTTTGAGATTTTAGGTGTGACTTGCATAGACATCTGTGCATGAAGTCGCACAGATGTCAGCCAAGTCACACCTGAAGTTGTACTGACCTGCGGCTTTGAAATTGTGCGACTTCAAGTGAAGTCGCAAAATTTCAAATTCAGATTCAGTATGAACGGGGGCTTAAAGTCTATCCATATTTTGTTGGAAATTTTGAAAAGCGAGGCAAGGAAACCAGAAACCCCATCATGTTTTTACTGCTGTCTGCTATAGAGATAACTTTACCAATTTATTCTGATAATCACTGTCATCAGGAGTGAGGTAAAAGCCCAGATTTTGAGTTGTCACCAAAACAGGAATAAAGGGAAAATCTATACAATCTGAAGAGAATGAAAATTTCCCTAATGGGACACAGATGGCAAAAGAAACTGACAGGGGTATTAAGTATTTATGTGCAGACACAACACTGGATCACTGGATATAGTAGCCAATTGCTTGGCTAGAGACAGAGAGTGATTTAGAACACTGCTGTAGTGCTTCCAATAGACATTGTCCTCCATGTGGACTCCAAGTGCTACCTCACCTCCATCCACCAGGGGAAGCTGACAAGCAGAAGGAGCTCAATAGACTTGATGATTGGCAGCACTAAATCATGGGAAATTCAGGAAAGAACCTTTATTATGGCAGTTAATGGATGATTGGACTACAATTCCCAATGTGAGGCGGGTATAAATAGTGAGAGAGAGCTGTATTTTTCACAGACTGAATACAGGGGAACTTTCTCTTTGCTAAAAGAAAACTGAGGTGTGCACATTGCTGCTCCTGTGTGCACATTAACCTGTCACAAGCCTCCAGTTATGTGCTGAGAACCAGAGTCACTCCAGGCAGATCCAGAAGTGAGCTGATATCTGAACAGTGAGGCCCTGGGTGCTGGGATATAGCGCCCTCTCAATTGGGAGAGGACTCTGCTGTCATAAACCTGTTGTTGCTAGCAGAAACTGAGCACATAGGGACTAGCCATCTAACTAGCAGTATTGCTTACTGCATACAGAATTTACTGGGACTGTACTAATGTGCACCACTGTAAAGACTGGGCCCCAAAGTTAGCAGTCTGAAGAACTAGGGCTAAAGACTGCTAACTCAGATAACTACTTCACAAGAACCATGCCTATTGTCCATAGCAAGAGGTACTTCTTTGGGGAGTTTGAAATGTAATTGCTGCCATTCATATAGCGTGCACTCTAAGGTGGATAAAGCCTACTGTTTACAGAGGAGTTATCACAGTATTGATTATCATTACTATTACTGTTTTCTAATGCCATTACTTGTTGCTGATTTTATGAATTACTAGGTTTACTGTAATTTAGCTGCATAGAACTAGAACCATTGAATGCTGCTATAGCCTAGTGAATATATTGTCTAGTGAACTGTGATTGGCCTAATCCTTTACTTACTCATTTATGTGTATACTGCTATTTACTGAAACCTGTGACAATATATTGGGTTTATTTACCACTAACCAGTCTGATGTTTGCTTTTTGATGGTGAACTTTAGTTGTGTGCAGGGTATTTATATTTGCGCTCCCAGTAACAATGCAGTATCCATTTGCTTACCTAGTGTGTCAGTGGGGCTGAGGCTGTTCTCAGAGTCAAGGCAGAGGAATGGAGAACCCCATTTACCAAGCTTTCTTGGGAGGTAATGCTAATACATATATATGTATACAGTATCTCACAAAAGTGAGCACACCCCCTCACATTTTTGAAAATATTTTATTATATCTTTTTATTTACTTATTTACTTTACATTGAAGCAAAGTGTAATTTCTTCAGTGTTGTCACATGAAAAGATTCCATAAAATATTTACAACAATGTAAGAGGTGTACTCACTTTTGTGAGATACTGTATATATATATATATTTATGCAGTCTCTCACAAAAGTGAGCAGGTGTGTTAAATTTGGTGTTATCACTCTCACTTTCTCATATTGATCACTGGAAGTTCAGCACGGCATCACATGGCAAAAAACTCTCTGACGTTCTGAAAAAAATAATTGTTGCTCTACATAAAGACGGCCTAGGCTATAAGAAAATTGCCAAGACCCTGAAACTGAGCTGCAGCATGTTGGCCAAGGTCATACAGTGGTTTAACAGGACAGGTTCCACTCAGAACAGGCCTCGCCATGGTCGACAAAAGAAGTTGAGTG
This sequence comes from Glandirana rugosa, assembly GCA_018402905.1. Classification (NCBI taxonomy): domain Eukaryota; kingdom Metazoa; phylum Chordata; class Amphibia; order Anura; family Ranidae; genus Glandirana; species Glandirana rugosa. The sequence continues at coordinate 806,461 of BLSH010092342.1, forward strand.
CACGTGCTCAGCGTCATATCCAGAGGTTGTCTTTGTGAAATAGACGTATGAGTGCTGCCAGCATTGCTGCAGAGGTTGAAGAGGTGGGGGGTCAGCCTGCCAGTGCTCAGACCATACGCCACACAATGCATCAAATTGGTCTGCATGGCTATCGTCCCAGAAGGAAGCCTCTTCTAAAGATGATGCACAAGAAAGCCCACAAGCAGTTTGCTACAGACAAGCAGACTAAGGGCATGGATTACTGAACCATGTCCTGTAGTCTGATGAAACCAAGATAAACTTATTTGGTTCAGATGGTGTCAAGCTTGTGTGGCGGCAACCAGGTGAGGAGTACAAAGACAAGTGTGTCTTGCCTACAGTCAAGCATGGTGGTGGGAGTATCATGGTCTGGGGCTGCATTAGTGCGGCCGGCACTGGGGAGCTACAGTTCATTGAGGGAACCACGAATGCCAACATGTACTGTGACATACTGAAGCAGAGCATGATCCACTCCCTTCGGAGATTGGGCCACAGGGCAGTATTCCAACATAACGACCCCAAACACACCTCCAAGACGATCACTGTCTTGCTAAAGAAGCTGAGGGTAAAGGTGATGGACCGTCCCCACACCTAAACCCTATTGAGCATCATCAAATGAAAAGTGGAGGAGCACAAGGTCTGCAGCATCCACCAGCTCTGTGATGTCGTCATGGAGGAGAGGAAGAGGACTCCAGTGGCAACCTGTGAAGCTCTGGTGAACTCCATGCCCAAGAGGGTTAAGGCAGTGCTGGAAAATAATGATGGCCACACAAAATATTGACACTTTAGGCTCAATGTGGACATTTTCACTTAGGGGTGTACTTACTTTTGTTGCTAGAGGTTTAGACATTAATGGCTGTGTGTTGAGTTATTTTGAGAGGACAGCAAATTTACACTGTTATACAAGCTGTACACTCACTACTTTACATTGTAGCAAAGTGTCATTTCTTCAGTGTTGCCACATGAAAAGATAGAATAAAATATTTTCAAAAATGCAAACATGTGAGGGGTGTACTCACTTCTGTGAGATACTGTGTGTATATATATATATCTATATATATATATATATATATATATATATATATAGTGTGGGGGGTTAGCTCAATGGGGATCACCTTCCCTGGAAAATGGTAGTCCAAACGGCAGGTTTTCTTAAAATCTGACTTGTAGCCAGGTTTATTTACGAGGTTGCATGTAAAACTCAAATAAACAAAACAGAAAATAAATCCTTGCCATCCAGGCACTGAATAAACATATTCAGTTTTCCAAACTCAGAGGTGATGGGCCTTTCCCTGTCACCCACAAAACAAAGATAATGTAAACCTTTTTGTTTCAGTGACAAAACAAAATTCAGTTAAGTAGCTCTCTCAAGCTTTGGCTCCCTGAGTCCAGGTCAAGAGCAATCCTCTGATCCAGACCTGTTTCCTTTATACCACCTGTTGGTGGACACAAGCGGACCGCAAAATCTGGTCCGGAACCAACCCTGCCAATGTGGCTGGTAAAACTCAGACCAGACTCCACCTTAGTTTCCTGTAAGTGAACGCATGCGAGGTGAAACATAACATCCATCGATCACCTCGTCGGGATTTACACAAGCACCTTTGACTAATGTCACCACTAGAGTTGAGCGAACCCGAACTGTAAAGTTCGGGTCCGTACCAAACTTTACAGTGTGTGGGAAAAGCCTGTTTCAGCCACATAGAGCCATATTACTGTTCTAAAATCATCTCCAAAGTGTGTGGGAAAAGCCTATTGCAGGGGCAATAGTGTGTTTCCCACACACTTTGAAGATGATTTTAGAACACTAATATGGCTCTATGCGGCTGAAACAGGTTTTTCCCACACACTTTGAAGATGATTTTAGAACACTAATATGGCTCTATGCGGCTGAAACAGGCTTTTCCCACACACTTTGAAGATGATTTTAGAACACTAATATGGCTCTATGCGGCTGAAATAGGATTTTCCCACACACTTTGAAGATGATTTTAGAACAGTAATATGGCTCTATGCCCCTGCAATAGGCTTTTCCCACACACTTTGGAGATGATTTTAGAACAGTAATATGGCTCTGTGCGCCTGCAATAGGCTTTTCCCACACACTTTGAAGATGATTGTAGAACAGTAATATGGCTCTATGCGGCTGAAATAGGCTTTTCCCACACACTTTGAAGATGATTTTAGAACAGTAATATGGCTCTATGCCCCTGCAATAGGCTTTTCCCACACACTTTGAAGATGATTTTAGAACAATAATCCTTTCCTTAAAGCAACAGCTGGAGGCTTTCCCTGTACAACTTGGAGATGATTTTAGAATCTAAAATCATCTCCTAGTTCTATAGGGAGAGGTTCCTACTGTTGCTTAAAGGGACAGATTATTGTTTCTTGCACAAAATTAAATGTGCATCTACATTGCTGGTTTAAAAAAAAACAAAAAAATTCCAAAAATAAAAAAAACAGTGTTGGCTACCTCCTCCTCCTCCACCGCCACTTTCACCGCCTCCTCAACTTCCAACTCCACATCCACCTCCATTTTTGATTTTTTTAATGTGATTTTAGAGGTGAAGGACTTTTCCAGTCACCCACAAAACAAAGATAATGCAAACCTTCTTGTCTCAGTCACAAAGCAAAGCTCAGTTCAACAGCTCTCTCAGGCTTTCCTCTGATCCAGACCTGTTTCCTTTATACCACCTGTTGGTGGACACAAGTGGACCGCAAAATCTGGTCCGGAACCAAACCTGCCAAGGTGGCTGGTAAAACCCGGACCGGATTCCACCTTAGTTTCCTGTAAGTGGACACAGGTGAAACATAACGTCCACCGATCACCTCGCCTTTCATAATGCCACATTATATATATATATATATATATATATATATATATATATATATATATATATATACACAGTATCTCACAAAAGTGAGTACACCCCTCACATTTTTTTAAATATTTTATTATAACTTTTCATGTGACAACACTGAAAAAATTACACTTTGCAACAATGTAAAAAAGTGAGTGTACAGGTTGTATATGTCACGATGCCTGGGGTCAGGTGACAGGTACGCACCGAGGTTGTGGACCTAAAGCTGACTGCTGTGAAGGAGTTCCGGCTGATACGGGAAGAGGCCCATCTGGAGCACGGACACTGAACCCCAAGAGTTAGTGCATCTGTTTCCCCAGGGCGCGGAGTCTAAGATCCAGTGGGTGTTCACCACCAGAGCCTCTAGTGGTGAGGATGGATTTGGCTGCAACTGGATCCAGGTCACGGCCCCCGGGTTCCCCTAGCTCACGCTCAGCTGGCTACAGGTGGAAGAGTGGAAGCAGCAGCGCAGGAACAGCAAAGAATAGTCAGAGGTAATAGCAAAGGGTCAGGGCCACAAGCAGACAGGGGAAACAGAGAACAAGCCGAAGATCGGGGTATCAGGCAGACAGGGATAGTCAGACAAGCCAAAGAATGGTACACGGAATAAGACTCTAAAAGCTGTGAACAGCCACACACAAAGCCAAACACGGACAAACGTTGATCAGCAATGCAGACTTGCACTGCCAGGTTTTATATCCTGTTCCCAATTAGGGCCTGGGGTGGAGACCAGCTGAGGGAGCATAAAGATAAAGCACACAGGTGAGGGAGGCCTGGCCTTTAACTGGACACATGCAGCAAGTTAGGCAACAGATAAGACATGACTGTTTGCTGTAGTTTCATGGCAGAATGTTTACTGTGGTTTCATGACAGTATAACAGTGTAAATTTCCTGTCCCCTCAAAATAACTCAACACACAGCCATTCTAAGCCAGTCTAAGCCACTGGCAACAAAAGTGAGTACACCCCTAAGTGAAAATGTCCAAATTGGGCCCAATTAGCCATTTTCCCTCTCCGATGTCATGTGACTCTTTAGTGTTACAAGGTCTTAGGTGTGAATGGGGAGTAGGTGTGTTAAATTTGGTGTTATCGCTCTCACTCTCTCATACTGGTCACTGGAAGTTCAACATGGCTCCTCATGGCAAAAAACTGAGGATCTGAAAAAAAAGAATGTTTCTCTACATAAAGACGGCCTAGGCTATAAGAAGATTTCCAAGACCCTGAAACTGAGTTGCAACACGGTGGCCAAGACCATACAGTGGTTTAACAGGACAGGTTCCACTCAGATCAGGCCTCACCATGGTCGACCAAAGAAGTTGAATGCATGTGCTCAACATCATATCCAGAGGCTGTCTTTGGGAAATAGACATATGAGTGCTACCAGCATTGCTGCAGAGGTTGAAGGGGTGGGGGGGTCAGCCTATCAGTGCTCAGACCATACGCAGCACACTGCATCAAATTTGTGTGCTTGGCTGTCGTTACAGAAAGAAGCCTCTTCAAAAGATGATGCACAAGAAAGCCCGCAAACAGTTTGCTGAAGGCAAGCAAAACAAGGACATGGTTACTGGAACCATGTCCTGTGGTCTGATGAGACCAAGATAAACTTATTTGGTTCAGATGTTCAAGCGTGTGTGGCAGAAACCAGGTGAAAAGTACAAAACAAGTGTGTCTTGCCTACAGTCAAACATGGTGGTGGGAGGGCCATGGTCTGGGGCTGCATGAGTGCGGCCGCCACTGGGGAGCTACAGATCATTGAGGGTACCATGAATGCCAACATGTACTGTGACATACTGAAGCAGAGCATGATTCCCCCACCTTCAGAGACTGGACCACAGGCCACAAGGCCTCTAACATCCAACCAGCTCCGTGATTTCACTATGCAGGAGTGGAAGAGGACTCCAGTGGCAACCTGTGAAGCTCTGGTGAATTCCATGCCCAAGAGGGTTAAGGCAGTGCTGGAAAATAATGGTGGCCACACAAAATATTGACACTATGGGCCAGATTTGGACATTTTCACTTAGGGGTGTACTCACTTTTGTTGCCAGCAGTTTAGACATTAATGGCTGTGTGTTGAGTTATTTTGAGGGGACAGCAAATTTACACTGTTATACAAGCTGTACGGTCACTTCTTTACATTGTAGCAAAGTGTCATTTCTTCAGTGTTGTCCCATGAAAAGATAGAATAAAATACTTACAAAAATGTGAGGTGTGTACTCACTTTTGTGAGATACCGTATATATATATATATATATATATATATATATACAGTGGGTAAGACAAGTGCTGAACACGTCACCTTTTTTTCAAATGAGGCGTAACATGTACAGCGTGAGGAGATTTATTTTATAAATTTTTTTTTTTTCTTTATATAAATGGATCTTTTTTCCACTGCACAAGTCGTGAACAGAATGGGTGA
>BLSH010092342.1:821500-841155 GCA_018402905.1 Glandirana rugosa
GAGTTACCCTAAGTCCAGTCCACTAACTGAACTGGTAACGTATGGTAAGGTGAAGAAAGGGAATTTTTGAGAAACCAACGAAAGCGTCATACGAAGCCCAGTAACAGGTAGACGTGACACTTCGCGGCAGGTTACTCAAGACTTCGTAAACCGAATTACACTCGTCTATTATAACGCGCTTTGTGAAGTCTTAAGTAGGACGACGAAAACAGTCGTCAGTGTAGTAGTTATTTATGTTGTCTTGGTCAAGGTAACCGTCGGTATGTACGGGTGCGGTACTCCTATGGACAGATGAGACCAAGATCAACTTGTACCAGAGTGATGGGAAGAGAAGAGTATGGAGAAGGAAAGGAACTGCTCATGATCCAAAGCATACCACCTCATCAATGATGCATGGTGGTGGTAGTGTCATGGCGTGGGCATGTATGGCTGCCAATGGAACTGGTTCTGTTGTATTTATTGATGATGTGACTGCTGACAAAAGCAGCAGGATGAATTCTGAAGTGTTTCGCGCAATATTATCTGCTCACATTAAGCCAAATGCTTCAGAACTCATTGGACGGCGCTTCACAGTGCAGATGGACAATGACCCGAAGCATACTGCGAAAGCAACCAAAGAGTTTTTAAGGGAAAGAAGTGGAATGGTATGCAATGGTCAAGTCAATCACCTGACCTGAATCCCATTGAGCATGCATTTCAATTGCTGAAGACAAAACTGAAGGGAAAATGCCCCAAGAACAAGCTGGAACTGAAGACAATTGCAGTAGAGGCCTGGCAGAGCATCACCAGGGATGAAACCCAGCATCTGGTGATGTCTATGTGTTCCAGACTTCAGGCTGTAATTGACTGCAAAGGATTTTCAACCAAGTATTAAAAAGTGAAAGTTTGATTTATGATTGTTAATCTGTCCCATTACTTTTGGTCCCTTAAAAAGTGGGAGGCACATATACAAACTGTTGTAATTCCTACACCGTTCACCTGATTTGGATGTAAATACCCCCAAATTAAAGCTGGAAGTCTGCAGTTAAAGCACATCTTGTTTGTTTAATTTCAAATCCATTGTGGTGGTGTATAGAGCCAAAAAGATTAGAATTGTGTTGATGTCCCAATACTTATGGACCTGACTGTATATAAAGCTCCCACATATAGAGCCAAGATCTCAGGGTAGGGGAGACATGGCCCTCTAACAGACAGGGAGGCAGACTTGTAATGGCCACTCGGGATCTAAAGAACGAGCACAGAGAAAGAAAAGGGACAAAAAGAAAAGCGGCTTTAAATACTGGAAAACATCTTGCTAGTATAAGTATACAAATAGAGAAGGTAGATAGATCAGTATCACAAGACCTGGCCTTACCCAACTCCCAGTACAGTCAATTGTGGATTTTTTAGTGATGTTTTCTGAGTCCTCTCTATGCTCCAACAGCCAATCAATTGCAGTGATTTAGGCATAAGGAAGGTGTTTGCCCTATCACATGTTTGAGCGGGATCAATTAGTGCAGAGCAGATTGACGCCAAACATAGCTTCCAGCTGGGAGCCAACAATGTCCAGCAGGCTGATTGGAGACAGCTGTCTCCCATATCCCCTGCCGTCAAGTCCACAGGATGAACCCCACCCAAAATGACATCCCCGCCAGGAAGTCAGGCGGCGACGCCACAACCGGACACGGAGATGCCAGGGCTGCCATGTTGGAAAGAGGCACCGCAGGAGTGGAGGCGCCAATATGCAAAGAAACAAGAGAGCAGGGGAAACCCCCACCATCTCGTAAGGAACAGGAGATGATCCATCAAAGATTGACACGTCTCGTACCAAAATTAGCCCCCCCTGGTGGACCCTCCCTCTTCCCCCATTTTCCCTTGTGGATTTTATTACATAGTTAAAGTGTTACTAAACCCAGGAGCCTGCATTCACTATAGCTGGTCTCCCACAGTACACAGAACATGGAAATGCAATTATTTTAGTAAATATAAACTGCTAAATACATTTTCTCATCAGCAGTCTAGCATGTAGCAGTCTTGTGACTATCATTATCTGGCCGAGCACTTGATAAAGCATGTAGGAGGAGTTTTCATTCTTCTCTCACTGTCTTATGAGGCTGTAGGACTCTTGACCCTTTGTCTGGACAGTGCTGGCCCTGAGCTAATCACATGCACCCTCCAAAGAACAAAAAAAACTCTCTAGCAATACACACCAAACTGAGCATGTGCAGAATGCACCCAAGGCTCTGTACTATCAGGGGGTGGATTGGGGACTGTAGAAGAAGGGGAGGATCAGAGAAGACAGGATCAAACAGCCTTTTTACACAATGCAGAGGATTAACCCCCTAGTTTCCACAGTGAGTATAACAAGCATGCTTTACTGCTTATACAGACTGATTTTACTGTTGTTGTTTTAGTAACACCTTAAATGCAAATGTTATTGAGTCTTTATGTTAAAATTTTGCTTACATACAGTATAATTTCTGTTATTTGATATCCATTGTCAGGGCCGGCCCTACCATGGGTCCAGGTGGGACCACGGGACCCAAGCGGCACTTTAAGAGGGGCGGCAACACAGCCCAAGGCTCCCTCCCTCTAGTGTGCAGTGTCATCCTTGCATGACACTGTACTGCTGGAGAGCAGAGAGGAGCGGAGCGAGGGGTGATTTTGATATTGCATGGACGCTTCCTCATATCTCTTAGGACTGTTTTTTATAGTGCCATTTTTGCGATTTTACATTACTGTTTTTAATTGGACATTCCCCTGCACCTTCTGAATGTCATTTTTGTGATTTTATATGGCCGTTTTTATATTGGAATTCCCCTGCATTTTTTTGAATAAATTTACTTATCCTGTACGAATTACACTATGGATTCCTTTCTCTGTTTTTTTTTCCTAAAAACCTTGGTGGATGATCATCATAATGTGAGGACTAGCACAGGATTTATACATAGGCACTTCACCCCTGCAGGGGTAGTGCCCTCTGGTAAGGAGGGGACCTATGGGGGAGCACGAGTGTTAACCACCCAAGTCACAGATGAAGCTACTTGTATGAATTGTCACTGTGAAGCACTGAACACTTTATTTATTTACTACCTCATGATATATATTGCATATCTAGAGAAGATTTAAAGTGTATGAACTGTCAGTCTGGAACACAAATTAACAGAGAAAAATCGTGGACTTTTTACTGCATGAAATAGGACTGAGGAATAGATTATATAAAAAGGAACTGTCAAACACAGAGCACTTTATAAAAGATTTGAACCTTCAATTGATAAGCACTGTTTACTATATCATTCACAAGCACTGAATATATATTGTTGCACAACATTTTAACCACTTCAGCCCCGGAAGGATTTCCAGCTTTAGGACCGGAGCCCTTTTTGCGATTCGGCGCTGCGTCGCTTTAACTGACAATTGCGCGGTCGTGCGACGTTGTACCCAAACGAAATTTGCGTCCTTTTTTTCCCATAAATAGAGCTTTCTTTTGGTGGTATTTGATCACCGCTGCGTCATTTCTGATCGCCGCTATAAACAAAAGAAGAGCGACAATTTTGCAAAAAAAAAACAAATTTCTTACTTTTTCCTAAAATACAAATCCAAAAAAAAAATATAAAAAAACATTTTTTTTCACCGTTTTTGGCCGATTTATATTCTTCCTCATATTTGCAATAAAAAAAATCGCAATCGGCGTTTATTGATTGGTTTGCGCAAAAGTGGTCACGTTTACGGATGATGAGAATTCATTTTTGGGGTTTTTATTTTTTTTTTATTTTTTACTAAAAATGGCAGCGATCTGCGATTTTTAGCGGTACTGCGATATTTCAGCAGACATGTCGGACCATTTTGACACTTTTTTGGGACCATTGGCATTTATACAGCGATCAGTGCTATAAAAATGCACTGATTACTGTGTAAATGCCATTGGCAGTGAAGGGGTTAACCTGCAGGGGGCACGCTAAGGGTTAACTATGTTCCCTGGGCGTGTTCTAACTGTATGGGGGACTGCCTATCTGGGGAAGGGAAGTGGTCACAGCCTTCACGTAAAGGAAGGCTGTGATCACAGCCCTTCCCCCTCACACAGAGCGGAGGTCCGTGTTTACATACACAGTGACACAGGGACACAGTGAGCGCGGCCGCCGTCGTATGACGGCGATTTGCGGGAACGAGCCACTTTGCCACCGTCAGATGCCGATCGGCGGTCGGCAAGTGGTTAAACGCAATATTTATATTTTTATATATATATATTTTTTGATATATTTTCATACTTTATTCTTTATGCACATTTTATATTTCCAGTTATATACTAGTACATGAGTATTAGCCTATTTTTTATGAAGTTACTTTTTATTTTTTTGGATTGCACAGAAGAACACCACAATTTTGACACAGGAACTAACACATAAGTGGTTTATATACTGCATAGGCATATTAAATAACAATACACACTGACATCCAGTTTTGTGTCCACACTCTTACCTAGCAGTACAGCAGCGCCACATCCAACTCTATCTAATCACTTATTTATACCCCACCCACGGGAGGGATTTATTGGAGGGCAGCAGCTGAACATCAAATCCATATTATCCTAAGCGCGGTATACACCCCCCTTTTTTTTACCGAGGGGTGGAGCAGCTCTCCTGAACAGCACAGGCAGGTGGGCACTGGGAGCATCGGATGATCCTCCTGCCTTGCAGACAGAAGTGGCTGTCATTCTCCTTCTGCTCTGTTCTAGCCGCTTCAACTGCATTGTCTTGCTCTTCTCCCTGGTGTTTGCGTCAGAGGAGTTACTTTCACTTTGCTCTGATCATTTCACCCCTTCATTCCCCCTCCCTCAGTCTGCACATCTCTCCCAGTACAATCCTGCAATAAGTTAGACTCTCCCTACACCATCTTCCTGCCTATCTCCCCATTCACCTTATCACTTCTTTTGTTTCTTATCTGCTCTCCCAATATTAGCCCTGGACATTCCACAGGCACCCTTTCCACCCCAACCAGAACTATCCTGTGACCATCATTCACTTTGCACATTCTCTGCAGCTGTTTACTCTTTATTAACACTGAAGGGGCTCATTCACACAATCAGGTGGGGGGGGTCAGCTACTAAGGGCTGTACATATTGCAAACATTAAACACCATCTGCCACAGAGCTGCCCTGCAATGCATGCATTTGCAGCACAGTGGGTTAGCATTTTGGTAATATCACCCCCTCACCACCTGTCAAACACCAGCAATGATAGACACACATGGTATCAAGCCCTTTTCATACAGGTGCGATTCGGGAAACCCTGCGATTCAGTGACGGTTGCTGCATAACACCTGTATTGGACACTGGTTCGCACTGACATCTGCGTACCGCTGGGGATGTAAAGGTAATGATACCCCCAGATTGATTCGCAGATCGCACTGTGAACTGTCAAATGGTGCAGGAATCAGATTGCATAGATGTGGTGCGAATATGATGCAATTTCAGCCATAAAAACTGTATGGCTGAATTCACATCGCACAGACATTGCATGTGATGTGCACAGCAATGCAGTGCAAATCACATGCGATGTCTGTCATTGCACTAGTGTGAACCCAGCCTCAGAGCCCCACTACAGCCTTATAGTTCCATGCACCTTCAGAGCCCAGCTCCCCAAACCCACTGACATAGTTGCCAATCAGTCCTCCTTAAACTGATAGTGGCACTGCAGCATTTTTTCCTTTTATTGCACCACAAATGGAAGCCCTTTTTTCTTTTTAGTGACACCACTGACACAGGGACATTTTTGTCCTTGCCACTGTTATATTTGCATCAATTTTAAATTCCACTTTACATACATTGGCCCCAATCTCTCTCTAAAAACATGCAGCTTCATAACTAATTTCAGAGCGCCACTTGGCACTGACGTGACCACCCGCCGCTGATCCAACAGCTACAGCACCCGGGGCTGAGAATACCCGGCTGACATCAGCCGGGAGGAGAGCTGCAGGTGGTCATGTTCAAATTAGGTATGAAGCAGAATTGTTTTTATAAATAACATGCACTGGGGCACATACTGTCATATATCACTGGGGATTGTAGGAACAAAACAATATTTTTTGCAACAGGATGAAAGCGATCAGCCATGAGACAGCTGACAGGCAGGCAGGGAAGAGAGGAGAGATGTAGCAAGGAGACACATCGGATGACAGAGGTGCATAAACTGACCACATTGTCAGGGCTCAGCAGCCATGATATACCATGGTCAGTTTCCAGAGGGGAGGGCAGAACCAGGCAGGATCAGCCAGGTATTTTAGGTGATACGGAATCCAAATGACACAGCACAAGCACTGCTTTAACCCCTTAAGGTCCACCCCACACAGTCTGCAGGTGGGGTTGCATGTAATACTGATTTCCTGATAAATTTTATTTTAGTTTTAATTATCATGATATAAAATAATGGATGTGGGGGCCTTTTGGTGGGCGTGATTTTTTTTGGGGGGGGGAGCAGCATTTTATTCTTGCACCCAGGCAGCACAATGTCTTGTGCCAGCCCTGTCCATTGTTGCTGTATTTTTTAGGGTTTCTGTATTAATGACAGTGTCAGAAACACAACGAACACATGTCCATGTGATTTAAGGTACAAATGTCATGCATTGAGATCATTTTGTGTTCGAAACCAACAATAAACACAAGTGCATGCTTCTTTAAATGAGAATTGACTTAAAACTTTTTTATAATTTCTACTCCAGCAGTGGAAATGTTTTGGTTAATAGACATGGGTATGTTTGCCTCAGGGGCATTTTTAGAATCCTATTATATCTCATTGACTAAGCTGTGCTTCAAAAACAGTTAAGCACAGTAATTTATATCTCATTGCATAATTTAAACCCTATTTGATTATAGTTAATTTAGCTAGAAATTAGCTCTCAAAACATTAGTCGAGATTAAAGTTTTTAAATGGCAGGATTTAAGGCACGTTGTATGGTGGCAGAGTAGATTTAATGCTCTTTTAGGTGATGGACCACCACCCAGTTGCCATATGTACCTTACCGATCAGAAAAACAGCAGATGACAGCGAGTCAGCCATAAACTAACTGTGACAAAGGAGCAAATTAAAGGTGTGAACTTATATTTATGTTACAGTGTTCTAGTATGTTAGGAATATATAGATAGATAGATAGATAGATAGATAGATAGATAGATAGATAGATAGATAGATAGACAAATGATGAATAATAAAATAGATGACTGTATATTGGATAAATGGGCATATAGATTGGTAAAGTCATGGAATGTTAGATGTACAGATAGATAGACACTGACAGACAGTATAACGGATAAATATATGATGGAAATATAGATGAACGAATGCCGACTGCACATACTCACCTTTCATTCTGCCCCTTACCATTTTGTTAATACAAGTTGTACCTTACACAGAGCTGAAGACTACTTCCCCACCTGCTTGCAACAGTATTGGGCCCATCACCTAATACTATCACTGTCATGTGAGAGGAAGGGACGTGAGCCACATGCTCTCCCATACCCAAAATTAATGAGTATTTAGAGCCATGGTGAGCTATTCCTTTCCAACTAGTTGTCACCATATTGTTCTAGAGAGCTAGAAGAACTCTGCATATATAACAGAAGGACTTCTTTACACCAACAGGTGGCCAGAATAGTGTGCGAAGAAGTGATGCAAACTCTAAAGTGACTTTGAACACCTAAATTGAAAATACTGGGCTAGCCCAGAACAAGACCATTACTGCTTACAGTGGAATGAACTGTATACTAACAAATGTATAACAGATATCTGCTATCTCCCAAAGATATTACAGTATACCTCCCAACAATTCCTTTATTTCCTTTCTGCCAAGAAGGCCAGTGCCATCTTCGCTCAACCATCTTCAGTGGTTAACAGCTATTTCTTGAACTAAACTGATCCTTTAAATCAGGGATCTTAAAACTAGGACCTGCTGCAAGATTTTGTGTGACTCGCAGTTAGTGTCAGTGGCCTCTCACACAGGTCTTCAGCCTATAGTCTCTGTTTCTCCACAGCTTCCACAATCTCTCCTTTCCCCTCCAGTCTCCAGTTTAGGTTTTCCTGGCTGTGCTGTCATTGTACCATATCTAACAACCAATAATGTGCTTGCCCTAGCATTCACAGGATCATGGCTTCTAGCTGTGCTGTGAGTGTGTAAGGGTGGACTCTGATGGGGACCCTGATGTAATTGGTGGGGTTGTGATTGGAACAATCATTTAAGGTTCTAACTGGCTCAAGTTTATTTTTTCTTTTACAAAAGGCTTTAATATCTTTAAAACATACCCAACATAGCTGATGGGATGACAATTGCATAACATACAGTCTGTACACATGTATGGGGATTGCAAACATAACATTGATGTGGATTCGTACAACAAAGATAATAAGTAAATCAGAACTTCATGTCATAATAAGCAAAAGTACACTCCATCTCAATGGAGTGATCATTTTAAGGTTAGTTGAAATATCAAGCCAAAGAAATTGCAAATCCACAATGAGAACGTAGAAAAAAGAAATAAACAGAGAAGAGCTGCAAGCTCAATTATGTCATGACCAGGCCACAATCTAAAGGCCTAATAGGTTTACATGCAAATTAAAGAAATACAGAGTTAAAGAAAGAGAAAAGCTGGTGAGCCAGAAACAAGAGGAAGATCCCAGGAAGGTTAGAGAAAGAAAAGAAAGAAGAGACAAAGATAAAGAGGTCTCAGGGAACTGTGGATTAAAGTCCTCATATTGAAATAAGGAGGTTATCAAAGCCAGATGGCTGAACATGGGATATCCAGGGCTGCCAGATTCACAGCAATTTTTCATGGGTGTCAAGTAAAATGGCCATCAATTTTTCCTTGACCATAATGTCCATCATACGGTGCTTGACTGCTTCGAAACTGAGAATTGGGGTTTTCCAGGCTCTCGCTATGGTAAGTTTGGTTGCTGCAAAAAGATGCTATGCAAGTTGCAGCTCCGGGCGGAGTAACGCCTCAATAGGTTTACAAAGGAGAGCATCGTATTGATTTCTTATGATGTCTGAATGGAAGAGTGTGCATAGGAGTGCATAAACCCGGACCCATAGTCTGCACACCTTTGTACATGACCACTATATGTGTGTCATTGTCCCCAGTTGGGAACAACCACGGAAACAGGTCGATGGATAAGATGTAATGAAACAAGCCAAACGAGCTGGCGTATAATACTATCTGTACAGGATATTATATGTGTTTTCTTGAATGAGTACATTCTTGGAGCTCTTAGATATCACCAAGGTCATAAACTGCCAATCTGCTGGATCCAACTCCATCCCCAACTCACACTCCCATTGATGATGAAAGGACTGCACTGGAGGTTTTTTAGAAGATACAACAGAAATGTATATCAGAGAGTTAAGGCCTGTGAATTGTGGGTGGGCTCTGCAGATACTCTCAAACGGTGTTAGCGCATAAGGGGGAGATTGGGATTTAAGGAATTGTGAGACAAAATTATGAATTTGCATATAACGGTAGTGTTCCCGCAGCGAAATCTCATGGAGCGACCTGAGTGTGTTAAACATCAGTATGGCTCAAGTTTATTCGTTATTTGGAATTTGTTTGCTTTGTTTTATTGAAGTTCTTTCCCTGTTCTGAATCATATGCTGGATACAAAAGAAAAACTGCAAGCAAACTTTTTCAATTCATTTAATTTGTATTCATTTATTTAAACGTATTTATAAAACTGATTTTTTTTCAGTCCCCAAGTATCTGTAAAAAATATGATGTGGCCCTCATATTGAAAAGTTTGGAGACCCCTGCCCTACATGACAACATTATATAAATTCTGGTGCTGGTGCAGTGCTTGGCATTGGCACTGGGATACTCACAGAGATCAATTCTCTGCTGCTGCCTCTCACTTATTTGGCTTGCTACAAAGTCCTAATAGCACAGTCTAAGGACCGGATCACACCTAGGTGACTTGCGATCCGACTTGTGTTGCCCCAAGTCGCCTCAAGTCACATGACATCCGAAATCCCATTGAAATGAATGGGAGCTGTCTTAATATACACTACTGAAGTCGCTCTGACTTCAAGGCGACTTCGGAAAAGGTTCCTGTACTACTTCAAGGCGACTTCTATCTGACTTGTGCCCATAGAATTCAATGGAAGTCACCTTCAAGTCGGATCCCCCATCTATATTGAAGCGACTTTGAAGCAACTTTACAGGAAAAAGAAATATTTTTTTTAAGGCAACCCCCCTCCCTCTCTTCACTGATTAGCCACAGGCAAAGTCGCCTGGCATGGAGGTCGCTTCAGGTCGCGTTGTAAGTACCCAAAGTCACGCTGAAGTCACCTTGAAGTTGCCTTGAAGAAGCGTTCAAATCGCCGAGCAAAGTCGCCTCTGAAGTCTGATCTGCTAGGTGTGAATGGGCTCTTAGTGATCAATGAGGGAGACCAGACTTATTGATGACATCATTCTTTCACATTCCTTTCACATTAAACAGTCACTTGTCTAAAGCTGTGACTACTTTTGTGATAACTGGTAAAGCTTTTTTGAGAAAAAAAAAATAAACTGCTGATGAGTCCACTTCAATGTGTTCTTTCAAAAGGAGCTTAGTGTTTAGAGTACAGAGATCAGCACCATGGACAGCACTCAGAATAATGCAAACTGCATAGAACTGTGCCGAGGAACAACATACTTGCTGTTACTCTTGTTTTAATAGATATACTGCAATATGACTTTGATAGAACAAAAATCAAACATAACATTTTTTTTTACATTTTTAGTTTACCAGATGGAAGTTTCTCATAAAGTGGGCATTTATGCAGCGGGGAGGGCTTGATCGCTAAGTATCAACCATTGTACTAAGTGGAGTTCCTTTATGTGAAGGATATGATTTTTGATTAATTATGGTCTCTGTAAAACAACCTGAGGGAGCTTGCAGGATGATGAGAGCTGTTTTAATCAGACTGCTCTTAAATATGCAAAAGACTACTCAGACATTTGAGCTTCATTAAATCTCTTAAGATGCCAGCCATTTAGATGTGATGGGCGCCAAAAAAAACATGCTAGATCATGTTAGGAGCCAGTAATATGTAATCAAGCACTATTTGATCATTCTCATGCAGATGACACATGAACATTTAACTTGATGGTATGAAATCATTATTTCTAATTCCATCTCCGGGAAATCGAAGGTCCTGTCGAATTTGCTTCTGTTTTATGTACATCTAGAAAATAATGTGTATCACAGCCTGAAAAAGAATAGCTTACTATTTTATACTCATTTGGACCATTGAGGTTGTTTAATTAAGCACAAATAACCATATTAAGCATCTTTTTAGAGGCAGAATTGGTAGTTTTTCTTTATCAGTGCATGTCGATGTAGTATTTTTAACAGCAGCAAAAAGTAACTGAAATTGTGTAAAGTGATGCTGTCAGGGGTTAAAAAATGGCAACAGTGATACCCTGTGAAGAAAACACCTTCTTACTTGTCTGTCTGGTGGCCCGTTTACTGAACTTTCAGACTCTAGTAGAGCTCCTAGCATTGAACCTATTTGACTACTTAGGCTGGTCAAATAATGGATCCCCCCACAGTTCACTGTGGTTTCTTCTTTTGACCCCTAGTCACTCTTGAACACAATAGTGACATAGGGGTCATTGAGGGGAACCACAGTGGCTAGCAGAGGGCACACTCTTCCACACACTTGGAAGTGTGATAGGATGAGCCCCAGGGGTTCTACATAAGTGGGAAATTTCAGTAAATGGGCCACTGGATAGGTAAGCATAAAGCTGTTTTACAGTATACACCTTTTCATGTTATCGTTTAATGCAACTGAAGCTCTAATTTACATATTTCCTTCATTTTGGTGGGCAGGTAGCTTATGTAAAGGAGCACCTCTTCTGCCATTTTCCCAAGGATGTAGTAGGCAAAACCACATTTATAAGGTAATTTATTGTAAATGTAGAAGGGCTTTGAAATGTCTTAAAATACCGGAATCAGCTGTTTTAACAGAACTGCCAAGCGGTTTCAAAGGTTACTGCCACCTTGAGCTGTCATTGGAAACTCTATGGTTCCTAAGGCTAGGCTGGGCAGCATATAAAAATAGCTAAGAGCTTTCTAAGAATTGATAGCCTCACATTAGGCTTAAAATGAAAAACTTTTTTAAGCAGATTTAGAAAAGCAAAACACAGTATACAGTGTATGTAACAGCAGTACTCTGACAACCTGAATACAAGATTTGAAATATGCAAACATAAATAGGTGTGCTGCCCCTTTAACCACTTCAATACCAGGCACATACCCCCCTTCCAGATCAATTTTCAGCTTTCAGTGCTGTCGCATTTTGAATGACAATTGCGCAGTCATGCGACGTTGTACCCAAACAAAGTTTTTATCATTTTATTGTCACAAATAGAGCTTTCTTTTGGTGTATTTGATCACCTCTGGGGGTTTTTATTTTTTACGTTACAAACAAAAAAAGGCTGAAAATTTTGAAAATAAAAAAAGTTTTCTCTGTTTCTGTCACAAAAGTTTGTAAATAAGTACATTTTCTCCATCACTGATGGGCACTGATGAGCCTGCACTGACGGGCACTGATGAGGCAGCACTGATTGGCACTGATGAGGTGGAACGGACAGGCACTGATAATGAGGCACTTATATGCAGCACTGATGGGCACTTATAGGCGACACTGATAAGCAGCACTGTTGGGCACGGATATGCAGCACTGATGGGCACTGATAAGAGACACTGATGGGCACTCATAGGCCACACTGATGGGCACTCATAGGCAGCACTGATGGGCACTGATAGGTGGCATTGGGCACTGATAGGTGGCACTGCTGGGTAGTACTGATAGGTGGCACTGGTTGGCACTGATAGGTGGCACTGGAGGGCACTGATAGGTGGCACTGGTGGCCACTGATAGGCATCACTGATTCCCTGGTGGTCTAGGGTGGCATCTGTAATTGGCATCCTCTCTGGGCATTGTGCCCCTTACCTGGTGGTCTAGGGTGGGCTCCATGATGGTGTCCCTGGTGGTCCTGATCAGCTCCCTGGTGGTCCTGGTCGGCTCCCTGGTGGTCCCTTGGCGGGCGCGCCCTGATGGTCCCTGGGTGGGCTCCCTGGTGGTCTAGAGTGGAGATCCTAGGGGGGCTACGCTGATAAACAATCAGTGCAGACCCCCCTCTCAGGAAAGCCACCAATCGGCTCTCCACTACTCGCATATGCAGACGCAAGTAAAGGAAAAGCCAATACACAGCTCTTTCTGTTTACATCATGATCAGCCATGATTCGTCACGGCTGATCATGTGGTAAAGAGCTTCCAATGGAAGCACTTTACCAAGGTCAGTAATGCGGTGGGTCAGACTGACCCACCACACCACCGGTTGCCAGGATGCGTGCCCCCATGACACCCAGTCACGGTAACAGAACACCCGCCTGGATGTCATTTGTCTATACGCCAGGGGGAAGTGGTTAATTAAAAAAAAAAGGTGTCATACTAAATCACAAAAATCACATATAAACAATAAAACATGAGCAGATAAATATGAGTGAAAGTCCCAAAGTGTAAATAAATCCTGCAGTCTTCTTGTTAATAGTCAAGCAATAATGGAAGTAATAATGGAAAAGTGCCACCTCAACAAATAAAGAATGCTCCAAACTCATCCCACCAGTGTTTACAAGCTCCTTACCGGATAAAAAGATCTCCAACAGAGATCACGTGCGCCTGGCTGCCATGCAGCTATAAATCCTTCCAATAGCACAATTACACAGTAATCCTAAATTACACTCACTGAGCCCGGGGCCTGACACGTCACGTGCATGCCTGGTGGAGTCCATGCAAAGACTGCCAAGGAGCGAAGGAACCTTCATGGCCTTGGGCTCAGTGAGTGCAATTTAGGATTACTGTGTAATCATGCTACTGCAAGTACTTATAGCTGCGTGGCATCCAGGTGCACATGATCTCTGTTGGAGATCTTTTTATCCAATAAGGAGCTTACAAACACTGGTGGGACGAGATTGGAACACATTTTGTTTGTTGAGGTGGCATTTTTCCATTGACACTTGATTATCAACTAGAAGATTGCAGGATTTAGTTAGACTTTGGGACCTTCACCCATACTTATTGGTTTTATGTTTATCGCTGTGATTTTTGTGTACTATGACACAATTTTTTAATTTAAAAGGGCAGTGCACCTATTTGTGTTTGCATATTTCACAGCTTTATGCATGTTAACAGTGTGTTGCAGTACTGTTCAGTATAACTTTAGAATATTACCACAACCTGCAATACAAAAAACTCGGATCCAAATGGCACCCCAAAGTTTTTTGGCAGTGCAACACATTTGTAGTGCACTGCACTAAAAATTCTGCAAGTCTAGTTTTGTGTGCATCACGCTGTCTATTTCAAAATACATGTGCTGCTTTACCACAACAAAGGATAAGTATGAGAATACTTTATAAATGTATATACTATATATTTTTTTAGGATATAGAATTTTTGTTTGTGGTTACAAAGGTCCTGCCACAAAAGTGTATTATTTTGTTCACTAATTTTCAAAAGAATTCACTTCAAAATGTATATACTCTATAACAGCTTAATGTGTTAAAGAAACCGTGGGGACATTGTATGATCAGTACTCATATTTGAAATGAACTTTTCCATGTGGAAGTCGGTGCTACGTTTTGGATATACAGTATTTCCATCTCAGAAGACTGTAATTTATGGTTGAACTAATAAGAAGTAAAAGCAAAAATAATACACACCAAAGCAATATTTTACCTCTACTGGTCCTGATATTTTATATCCTACATAACAAGATTTCCTTTTTCCCACACCCTTCTTGAAATTGGAGTCAGATCTATCCACTTCTTTCTCTGTATGGCTCCAAGCCTTTAACTCTATTTATAAGGTGACAAACTGTATTAACCACTGGAAAATGTCCCAGGAAATTGAGCTACAGTAGTACCTAACCTCATTTTGTCTGATCAAACTTTATCCTTCACAATCTCCTCTCTGCTGGATCCATGGCTATGTGGAATTCTAAACACCCCATATGTGTATGAAAAGTTATTAGCCATGAGACATGACAGTTAGGCCGCCTTTGAAAAGGCAAAAATACCTTGGATGTTGTGTATCGGAAAGGTATAATACTTTTTTTTAATTCTTTATTTTTCCAGAGATAAAGGATTAAAACAGATTAAATAAACAGCAAGAAAATGTAAGATTTGACAATAATGACAATGTAAAATTAACAAAAATCACTGTATAAACATATTTTTAGAAATAAAATAGTCATTATATTTTAATACTTTGACAATACCCAATTTTTTCATGATGTGGTACTTGTGTTGACCCTGTACTCCTATGGCCCCTAGGTGCGGCACCTCTTCAATTTTTTTCTTTGCATTTATTCTTTTGTATTTATCAATTACAACTGTATTTTGTTGTTGAAACTATGCTCAGCCTAACGGGCTATGTTCGTATTCACTATGGTAAAACTCTATAAAAATATGAAGTTAGAAAAAAAGAAGAAAAGGAAATAATTGGACTAATAATAATCTCCGATAATTGGAGATTGGACTGCCATGCAAAAATGGCTGTTTATTAAGGATTAGATTTCAGTTTCTATGTACAATATTCAAGGCATAAATTAAGGTCATAAAGCATTTATATTGTTCAAATAAGAATATGAATGCAATGCGTAATGCATCAAAAATTTTCTTGTTATATTAATATAAAAAGTGTTTTCATAGAACAAAATAACAATAAGGATAATATTTAGGACTTGTTCAGATTGGCATTTAAAGGGTTTATTTGCTGCATGGTTCCAAACCTCCTCAAGTGCCCACCCAAATGCTGTCTGTGTGGCTCGATACACATGTCCATTTTGTTTAGGACCATCTTTGTGCCACAATGCCACATTTAACTACTAATTACCATTGCTTCCACTGGTCCCCCCTTGTCCTGGTGAGAGTTTAGAACACCACACCAGTAACATAAGCTGCAGAGGAGCATTCAACACCTGCTTAAATAAGGTCACATTTTAAGGTCATAAAGGAAATTTCCACAGTTAGCTCCACCGATTGATAATGAAAAAAAAGTGATGCGAGGGAAAAGATTTGCTCCTTTATACTGAATATGTGCACGGGATTGGTTAGGGTTTGAAGTTGGCTTGCTTGAACCCTCTGACCTTGTAGCCCAGGAGCAGCTAAAGGCTTTTCAGCCTTCATAGTTATGACTTATGTTCTACCCCCTACAGTTATTTAAATTACCAGAGTTTCAATTATCTGCAGAAGAAATATAAAAAAAAAAAAAGTTTAGCAGAAGATTTTACAATCCGTCTTAAATTGGCAAATTTAATAGAAAAGATGTGATTCATTTTTCAGATGTTCTTGAAGTGGAAATACATTTGCAGACTGTAGCTGTGATGTGTCTGTAACTGTACCCCATGGATTCATTTAGCTCAGCTCCTGGAGAGTCACAAACTTAATACTAATGCATCTTGATTTATGAAGTAAAATAGTACAGTTTTTCATATTGTTCAATAAAAAATATTTAATTGTCATTTTTATTGATGGGGAGTACTCAAATAAGAGTTCTATTTATCTGAGGATAAAATACTGAGGATAATAGTCTGTTGAAGACATAAGTATGGCTAACACAATGACAAAAAAGTGAATTCTCACTGACTGTTCATTTCCAAACTATACCAGCAAACTTTGTAGTTTTATTTGAAAAAATATGACCCAGCCCACATATAAATAAATAGCCTCCATCCCAAAGTATTGTTTAAACAAAGAAGGGGGAGGGAGTTAGGGACTTTAATTGAGGCAGAAGTAATCCAAAAAAATATATGTCAGGTCACCTGGGGGTAAGTGGCAGTTGCGCACCGTTGGATTGCGAATCGCAACGCTGAAGTGCGAAGCACACTGCTAAGGTTGCAAACCGCACCGCTAAGGTTGTGAACTCTTAGCTGACTGCTGCGACTAGAGATCAGGATGGTGCAGGGAAGCGGGACTGCTGGGACCCTGACACAGATTGCACAGGGAGCTACAGCATAGGTTTCCCAAGGGCGTGGAGTGTAAGAGCCAGTAGGTGTTCACCAGAGCCTCTGGTGGTGAGGATGGACTTGGCTGCAACTGGATCCAGGTCGCGGCCTCAGGGTCCCCAGCTCATGCTCCCAGCAGGCTACAGGTGAATGAAGAGAAAGCAGCAGTGCAAGATAGCAAGAGAAGGTCAGTGGGAGAGCCAAGGGTCAGGGCTACAAGCAGACAGAACAGACAGGGGGCACGCCAAGGTCAGGGTCACTAGCAGACAGGGAAGGTCAAAGAACAAGCCGAGATCAGGGACACTAGCAGACAAGAAAGGTCAAGAACAGGCCAAGATCGGTAAACATGAACAAACATAGAGCACATGACAGGAGCAAACACACAAGCCAAAGACACAATATTGATCGGCAACGAGGTTTGCAGCACACTGAGTTAAGTACTCTTTCCTGTGGGCGGAGCCATGCTGGTAGGAGATAACTTAATCATTCAGGTGTGAGGGCTCAATCCCTAAGCTGAAACACAGAGCAGAGAGGTAAGCAAACAGAAAGGACCTGAATTGTTAGTGCAGATCCATGACAATTCTCCACCTACCTGATGATGGTGAGGGAAGGTGTGACCTTCCTGTGTGGAATCCCGGGAATACAGAGGACGGGTACATCTATCTGGTGGGTTCCCATTACTGGATCCATCTGTAGGAAACACACACACTGACTGAATACATTGTTTCTATGTGTTTATCAGATGATGGGGGATCTAGGTGGAGCCTCTGTACTGCTCTCTCCTTTACAATAAAGTCTCCTCTTACCCGGTGATGTGAGGGGCGGCTGATTGTCCATCATGATGTCCTTATAGAGATCCTTGTGTCCTTCTCAAGGTGGCTCATGGGATCAGAATCTCTTCTTCAACTGCCCAGATGTCCTCTTCACTACTTCATTTATCCTGTGCACAATTAAATTATCACTAAGTACATTCCCAGAATCCTCCTCACCTACCTGGTCAGGTTTAATACCCTCCAGCTGTGTCTGACTGCACTCTGCCCCATATTGACACTATTTCATGTCTGTTAAAGTATGCTGTAAGCAGATAAGTATTTGCATTTTGAGTAGAGTTGGGACTGGCCAGAGAGGGATTACTTTGATGTAGTTGGCCAATTTGAACACATTTTGCAAGAAATCCAAATTTCTCAAAATATAAAAATATATAAGAGTGTATAGCAGTGTGCAGAGCATTCATGTAGAATTTTCGCAATATATTTTCATTTATTTTACAATGGTCCTTATCTATGTGGTCTATAAACCAGAGGCTCTGGATGGACAGTTGGATAAATGGTTCTATAATTAGGATGTATCTGGTCTATAAACCAGAGGCTCTGGAAGGACAGTTGGATAAATGGCTCTAAATTTAGGATGTATCCCGTCTATAAACCAGAGGCTCTGGATGGACAGTTGGATAAATGGTTCTATACTTAGGAGGTATCCGGTCTATAAACCAGAGGCTCTGGATGGACAGTTGGATAAATGGCTCCATATTTAGGATGTATCCGGTCTATAAACCAGAGGCTCTGGATGGACAGTTGAATAAATGGCTCCATATTTAGGATGTATCTGGTCTATAAACCAGAAGCTCTGGATGGACAGGTATAAAGGGTACTAAGTATTAATTATGTGTTTGTGTTTGTTTTTTCATCTAGGTTTATAGCATATTCTTGTATCCTGCTCCTGATGAGTGGCACCTTCCCCTGGCTTTTCCCCTCCCTTTCTGGGGAAGGTTTCTTCATGTCGCAGGTCCTTATGGTCCACCTCCAGAAGCTGTGCATAATTTGGAGTCTATCCATAGGTAATAGTCCCTTTGTCCTTTATACCTGTGTACTGTTACCATCCCCCTTTTTGAAAGGTACTAAGCATTAATTTTGTGTTTGTTTTTGTTTAATCATCTGTGTTTATAGCATGTCAAATTATACAATGAGGGAAAAAGGGGAACAGGAACAGGGGAAAGGGAAGGGGGAGAGGAGAGAGGGAAAAGGAGATGGGACTATTGCGGTGCAAAGGTTAATTTTAATTTAAAGAAAGTAGAATTCTTATTAAAATGATTATTAACATTTATTGATACAAAAAATATAATAATTTCAGAGAGTCATTCTGAGATCATTACATAAAATCCAATGGTATACAGTAAGTACACTGAATGCACACATGCAATTAAATAGTTGGTATTAGCCTATAAGCTCTTATAATACTTGAAGGGTCCGTTTAGTGTCCAACATGTTTCGCCTGTATGGCTTCCTCAGGGACTAGTTCGAACCAATGGTTGTATGTGTGCTTTACTGAATGAGAAAAAAGAAACAGCAAAATAGTTTTACAAACAGTACAATAGATATATCCTGGACATAAAGCATAAGAAATTCAAAATGCATATGCGTCACCTGCCACCATGCGAAGACTAGGCTCCGCAGTATATGCCCTGGACACCCGGTATCATCGTCACACCAGAGGGGAGAACAATGTGCATCCACAGACTGCCCCCAGTTGCCTATGGAATCTTCATACTGCTATATAGAACTAGAGAAATAGTTCTCATGTCATACAAAAGCTAACGATACAATATGTGAATAACATTACTAGAGTCTTACTGAGAGACTTTAAT
>BLSH010092342.1:842969-864220 GCA_018402905.1 Glandirana rugosa
TCAACGGATACCTTAGAAGTATGACGATATATCTTGATCTCTTTAACAAGAGTACAGTATGTTTTCGATTGCTATCCGGCTAAAGAATTTTTTGAAGCAGACCTTAGCAGTCACAGCACAATATAGCCATCCAATGGTGCTGTATACAAATTCAGATATATTATTTTTCCTTTTTCTTTCAATTCAGCAATAATCCATTACTCTTCATAAGTGATAGAGGTCACTCAATGTTTAGTATCTTATATCTTTATTTGTTTCATAGGTATATCTGCCTTAATATTCCTTTTATATGTGTTTTTCAGTACTGCTTCTATTATTCACTGTGACCCGTTAAGGCTGCTCTCTCTATCCCTTATGTGGATAAATACACTTCAAAAGGGCCCCTGTGTTTTCTTTCCCCCTAAAAAGGTATAGCCCCTCTCTTCCTTATATACTTTTTTTACAGTTGCCCATTATATTCACATATTGTATCGTTAGCTTTTGTATGACATGAGAACAATTTCTCTAGTTCTATATAGCAGTATGAAGATTCCATAGGCAACTGGGGGCAGTCTGTGGATGCACATTGTTCTCCCCTCTGGTGTGACGACGATACCGGGTGTCCAGGGCATATACTGCGGAGCCTAGTCTTCGCATGGTGGCAGGTGACGCATATGCATTTTGAATTTCTTATGCTTTGTGTCCAGGATATATCTATTGTACTGTTTGTAAAACTATTTTGCTGTTTCTTTTTTCTCATTCAGTAAAGCACACATACAACCATTGGTTCGAACTAGTCCCTGAGGAAGCCATACAGGCGAAACATGTTGGACACTAAACAGACCCTTCAAGTATTATAAGAGCTTATAGGCTAATACCAACTATTTAATTGCATGTGTGCATTCAGTGTACTTACTGTATACCATTGGATTTTATGTAATGATCTCAGAATGTCTCTCTGAAATTATTATATTTTTTGTATCAATAAATGTTAATAATCATTTTAATAAGAATTCTACTTTCTTTAAATTAAAATTAACCTTTGCACCGCAATAGTCCCATCTCCTTTTCCCTCTCTCCTCTCCCCCTTCCCTTTCCCCTGTTCCTGTTCCCCTTTTTCCCTCATTGTATAATTTGACAAATTGAAAAACCCGGGATGAGGTGCTAATTAGATGGTGCTACCATACCTACAACTACTTGCCTCCTGTGTTTATAGCATATTCTTGTATGCTGCTCCTGATGAGTGGCAGCGTAGCCACGAAATGTGTAGAGCTTTGTAAAAATACCAAGACAAGTTTGATCCATGCATTGTATTATTCTATATATATATGAATTAGTTATTGTCAATTATTTATTCTTGGAAATCATGTGTTTCATAGCATATCAAAATTGATTCTATGGGTTCTTATGAAACAAAAGATTTTTTAATTAATTAATTGTTTAACTGCTTGCCTACCACCCACCGTCAAATGACGGCGGAGCGGTGAGGCTCTCGTTCTGGGACATCATATGATGTCGCCCCTTTAAGCCGGGATTGCGCACGATTGGGCGCGCATCCCGGCTCTGTTGGTGTCGGCATGTCCCCAGGACACACCGCGTCACCGACTGGGGTGAACAGCCATTGGCCATGGCTGATTACCATGTGATTACCCAACACCCATCAGTGACCGTGGCATGTCACCTGTCACCCATCAGTTACCGTGGTGTGTCAACCGCCACATATCAGTGACCGTGGCCTGTCACCTGTCACCCATCACTGACCATGGCCTGTCACCCATCAGTGACCACTGCCAGTCACCCATGGCCTGTCACCCATCACCCATCAGTGACACCACCAGACACCCGTCACCCATCAGTGACCACCGCCAGTCACCCGTCACTCATCAGTGACCACCGCCAGTCACCCGTCACCCATCAGTGACCACCGCCAGTCACCGTCACCCATCAGTGACCACCGCCAGTCACCTGTCACCCGTCACGCATCTGTGACCACCGCCAGTCACCCGTCACGTATTAGTGATCACCGCCAGACACCAGTCACCCATCAGTGACCACCGCCAGACACCCGTCATCCATCAGTGACCACCGCCAGACACGCGGCACCCATCAGTGACCACCGCCAGTCACCCATCAGTGACCACCACCAATCACCCATCAGTGACCACCACCAGACACCCGGCACCCATCAGTGACCACCGCCAGTCATCCATCACCTATCAGTGACCACCGCCAGTCACCTGTCACCCATCAGTAACCTCCACCAGTCACCCGTCACCCATCAGTGACCACCACCAGACATCCATCACCCATCAGTGACCACCACCAGACACCCGTCACCCATCAGTGACCACCGCCAGTCACCCGTCACCCATCAGTGACCTCCACCAGTCACCCATCAGTGACCACCACCAGTCACCCATCAGTGATGACCACCAGTCACCCGTCATCCATCAGTGACCACCACCAGTCACCCGTCATCCATCAGTGACCACCACCAGTCATCCGTCACCCATCAGTAACCACTACCAGACACCCATCACTGACCCCCGCCAGACACCCGTCACCCATCAGTGACCACCGCCAGTCACCCATCAGTGACCACCACCAGTCACCATCAGTGACCATCGCCAATCACCTGTCAGTGACCGCCACACCTATGAGTAAACATCACCTGTAAAAGTCTCACACATTTGGTATCACCATACTCGGGGGGAGTAGTAGAATGTATTTTGGGGTGTCATTTTTGCTAGGTACATGTTATGTGTTGGAAATATCATATAAATGGACAAGTTTGTGTAAAAATAAAAGTGTTTTCATTTTTTTCCCACATTTTCCAAAAACTACTGGAAAAAAATGACATGTTCAAAAGACTCATTATGCCTCATAGATTATATGTTGGGGTGTTTGCTTTCCAGAATGGGGTCATTTTGTGGGCAATTCCATTGTCCTGGTGCTCCAGGACCTTCAAAAGTGTAATGGGGGTTGAGAAATGAGATGTGTAATTTATGCTTGTAGAACGCCTGAAGGTGCTAGTTCAATGTTGGGCCTCTGTATGTGGTCAGGCCATGTAAAAGTCTCACACATGTGGTATCGCCATACTCAGGAGGAATAGCAGAATGTATTTTGGGGTGCCATTTTTTCTATGTACATGCTATGTGTTGGAAATATCTTATAAATTGACAACTTTGTGTAAAAAAATATGCGTTTTCATTTTTTCCCCACATTTTCCAAAAACTACTGGAAAAAAATGAACTGTTCAAAAGACTCATTATGCCTCATAGATTATTCGTTCTGGTGTTTGCTTTCCAGAATGGGGTCATTTTGTGGGCAATTCCATTGTCCTGGTGCTCCAGGGCCTTCAAAAATGTGATAGGTCATCATGACATTAGATGTGTAATTTTTGTCCCTAGAATACCTGACGGTGCTCCCTGCATGTTGGGCCTCTGTATGTGGCCAGGCTGTGAAAAAGTCTCAGACATGTGATATCCCCATACTCAGAAGGAGTAGCAGAATGTGTTTTGGGGTGAAATTTGTGGTATGCATATGATGTGTGTGAGAAATAACCTGTTCAATGACAATTTTATGAAAAAAAAAGAAATCTTCATTTTGCAAAGAATTGTGGGAAAAAAATTACAACTTCAAAAAATTCACCATGCCTCTTACTAAATACCTTGGAATGTCTACTTTCCAAAAAGGGGTCATTTGGGGGGTATTTGTACTTCCCTGGCTTGTTAGAGTCTCAAGAAATGAGATAGGCCGTCATCATCTGCAGATATCATCCAAATCATCCTCTCCGCTCCTCCCAAGACCTCCTGCTCTCTAGGTCCCTTGTTACCTACTCCAATGCTCACCTCCAGGGCTTCTCCTGAGCCTCTCCTATCCTCTGGAACCCCCTGCCCCAGTATGTCCAGTCAGCACCAACCCTTTCTGCCTTTAGGCAATCCCTGAAATCCCTGAAAACACACTTCGGGGAAGCATACTCCACATTCTCCTACACCTAAAAATTGTACCCGAGTAACCTCCATCAAATCATCCCCACATTACATTATTTATTAAATTTTGTACCACATCCCCCTCCCTTTAGACTGTAAGCCCCATGAGCAGGGCCCTCCTATTCCTACTGTATTGAACTGTATTGTAACTGTACTGTCCCCCTCTACATTGTGAAGCACTGTGCAAACTGTTGGCACTATATAAATCCCATATAATAATAATATATCAAGTTTTTTTTTTTTTTAGTTTTGGAAAGAGTAGGAAATGGTTAAATCAAACCTTCCCCACTTCACTAAAATGAATTTCTGCATGCCAATGTAAACTTATCTAACTCGTTTTTTCTTTAGCTACTTGCCTACAGGGCACTTTTACCCCCTTCATGTTTAGGCTGATTTTCAGCTTTCATCACTGTCACGTTTTGAATGACAATTGCACGGTCATGCAATGCTGTACCTAAACAAAATTTTTATCATTTTTTTGAGACAGATAGTTTTGTTTTGGTGGTATTTAATTGCCACTGGGTTTTTTTATTTTTTGCTAAAAGGACGAAAAAAGACTGAAAATTTTGAAGAAAAAAGTTTTTCTTATATAAAATTTTGTAAATAAGTATTTTTTCTCCTTCACTGATGTGTGCTGATGAGGCTGCACTGATGGGCACTGATAGGCTGCATTGAAGGGCACTGATGAGGCGGCACTGATGAGGAGGCACTAATATGCAGCACTGATAGGCAGCATTGATATGCAGCACTGATGAGCACTGATAGACAGCACTGATGGGCATTGATAGGTGGCACTAATGGGCACTGATAGGTGGCACTTATGGGCACTGATAAGCGGCACAGATAGGAAGCACTGATGGGCACTGATGGGTGGCACTAATGGCAGCACTGATGAGTAGGCACTTATGGGCACTGAAAGGCAGCACTGATTGGCATCACTGCTAGGCACTGACTAGCATCACAGCTGGGCACTGTTTGGTATCACTGCTGGGCACTGCTGGGGCTGCACTGATGATCAGTGCCCTGATAATCTGTGCAGATCTCCCCTGTGAGGAAATGCCCCTGATTGGCTCTCCTCTCCTCACGAGCTGTCAGTGTGTGGAGAGCAGTGCCGATGACCAGCATTTCCTTGTTTACATGTGATTAGCTGTGATTGGACACAGCTGATCACATGGGTAAAGAGCTTTGTCATCAGCTCTTTGCCAAGATCTGTAATTCGCCATGTCCCAGGGACAGAGCGCACCAGCAATTGCCGCTCTGCGCCCCATGGCGGGAGCGCAAGCGCAGTGAGAGTGAGACGATGTTATATGACATCGTCCCAGAACAAGAGAGCTGCCATGCACCCGCCATTTCACAATACGGAATGCGGGAGGTGGTTGAAAAAATGTTTTTAACCACTTACACACCACACACAGTATATTTACCGGGGCAGTGTGGATGTGTAGCGTGAATCGCTGTAAATAGACGGCGATTTGCAGAGTGGCAGCTAGGGGGCGCGAGCGCACCGGCGCACGCTTGTGCCCGCCGCACTCTGGAGGAGTGTGCCCACTGCTCGGGCAGACCCGATGTCCGCCACCAAGCCGCGATGAGCTTCTAGAGCAAAAGAACGGGGAACCGCCGATGTAAACACGGCAGCTCCCCGCTCTGTAAGTGGGGACATAAGAGATCTACTGATCCCTGTCACTGGGATCAGTTAGATCTCTTATGCCCATAACAGCCCAGCCCCCTCACAGTTAGAACACGCCTAGGGAACACAGTTAACCCCTAGATCTCCCCCTGCAGGTTAACCCCTTCACTGCCAATGGCATTTATACAGTTATCAGTGGACATTTAAATTTCTGATCGCTGTATAAATGTCATTGGACCCAAAAAAGTGTCAAAAATGTCCGACATCTCCGCCCCAATATTGCAGTCCTGATAAAAATCGCAGATCGCCTACTAGTAAAAAATAAAAAAAAATTAAAACCCCGGAAATGAATTCTCATCATTCGTAAACACGGCAACATTTGTGCAAACCAATCAATAAACGCAGATTGTGGGGTTTTTTTACCAAAAATATGAGGAAGAATATAAATCGGCCAAAACCGATGAATAAATTTGTTTGTTATATTTTTTTTTTGGATTTGGATTTTAGCAAAAAGTAAGAAATATATATTTTTTTGCAAATTTGTCGCAATTTTTTTGTTTATAGTGGTGATCAGAAATGACGGAGAGGTGACCAAATACCACCAAAAGAAAGCTCTATTTGTGGGGAAAAAAGGACGCAAATTTTGTTCGGGTACAACGTCGCACGACCGCGCAATTCTCAGTTAAAGTGACACAGTGCCGAATCGCAAAAAGTGCTCGGGTCCTACAGTGGGAAATCCTTCCGGGGGTGAAGTGGTTAAAAAAATGTATTTACCTTTTTTGTCCACCTCCTGGTTTCCCTGATGATATCTTTATTTAATAGATGAATGTAATATTGTATGGTGCATGTGCGAGAAAAGGTGCTTGAACCCATGTGTTCCATCTCGTGCAGTGCAACAATATTGTATGCAGAGGCATGATGTTAAGTTTTTAAATGGCAGCACAGGACTAGGCGCACAGGCAGCCTAAAAAAAGGTTGAACATGAAAAAAAAAGGAGCATGGACATATGCAAGTGTATTTCTTTAGGTACGCCTTTTTACATATTATTCCTATTTTATGGGCGGGGGGGGGATGGTCCTCTTTAATATCATTTATGGTTGTTGTTGTCTGTGTCCTGTCAGGTAAATCACCCTTCACTTCCTCCCCCAGAAATAAAACAGGAAAAGAAATCCCCTCTTGGCAGTTGTAGCCAGGCAAGTGTATCCATTGGATGATTTCTCATCTTCTCATACTTCTATAACTACTAAAATCTTGGAATTCCCATAATTTTCTGTACATAACCCAGTGGTCACCAGAACAAATAGAGAGGGTGAATCTGCCCCCAGTGGGACACGGACAGCAATTCAAATCTGAAAAGAAGTTTTAACTTTTCCACTCTATCCAAAATGTAATGTTTTAAATGAGACATGAGATGTGGCTTAATATAAACTAAAAAATAACCTAACTTTAGAAAGGAAATGAAAAGCATATAATATATTGAATTATAATAAAAAAAACAGGTGCAAACACACATTCACATGCACAGGATGTATTAACCAAATAATAAGAAAGTAATTTGCCAAACCAGCATCTAACCTCTAATGTCCATCCCTCCTAACAATTCTAATCTCAGAATAAGAAACTGTTTTAGCTTATGTATTGCGGTATTGCTGTGACTGCATGGATCTGTTCAGCTATGGTATGCTGGATTTAAAATGTAGGAAGGGAAAAAAACATTTTTTTTCCCCCATAATACAAAAGTTTTGATTAGAAAATTTCCTGTCTGTCTGTGTGAATTGAGATGAAGAGCACAGTAATCAGAATTTTTTCTTATTCCATTTATTAACACAAATGCCTCCGTATAACAGAGGACTATTCATGTCTGATTAGCATCTACAAGAGACGCTTAAGTTTTAAGTGTGCCTAATCAACTTTTTATCTTGGCGGAGATGAGTCACCTCTCCAGTTACCATCATTCTTTAACAAGGTTTTAACAATGACAAAGAAATGTTAAATAGCACAGAAAAGCAATCAAAACAACTGTAGGGTGTTTTATATTAAAGAGAAAATAAGCAGTGCTCCAAATAATGCAACCATATATAACATTCAGTTGTACAAATAAAATAAAAAAGTGTCCTTGTGCAAAATAGAACGCAATCTTAAAAATGTAATACCGAAAAAAGTAAAAACAGTCCATAAGTGCAAAACAATCCAATGAAGGGATGATCCATGCAGAGTGAAAGTACTGTATCCATCACCAGCAACACCCTCACACTCAGGCTTCTTACCAGATGTCCAGGACCACAAATAATAATGGTCAAACAAGCAGCAGCAAGTTTATCCAAAAGGTTAACCGTCACATGGATCACAGATTGTATAGAGGTGACTCACAATTAAAAACAAGGAAAACTCCCATAGTGAAGCCCATCGTGATGTAAAAGAGTTTAATTTAAAAAAATGGCTACAATTACCTTCATTCAAAACATAGACAGCGATTGTTTTGTTTAATAAAAGAGCAGCAGGCTGTCAGCTTTGAACACTATCGCTGGTTAGTGGTCGGGCGTGTGTGATGTCGTCACTGGTAGGCTACTCCCTGATGCATTTTGTCATCAACAAGACACCTGCATCACAGTAGATATTTGGAATTATTTTCCAGTGAACTTGAGATTTAAACCTGTTTCCATTATTTTTTTCAGGTGCTTTCCAAATTTGTTAAAAAGAAACTGAACTGTGGAACCTGTAAAAAAAGGAGAGGTGGGCTCCTTCCAGGCTTACCTGCCCTCTATCTATCTAATATAATACATGTGCTTCTACTATGGAGGCTCTCACAAATTTAGAGTTAGGACTGCAGATAATACTGGGGTGCTGTGAAGGGGCTATTTAGTTCACGCATGTATTTGCAAAATCTCCTGTTTTTAATGCAAACTGGAAGACAGGATAATTTGGTTGGTTGCAGGCTGATCGTGCCCCAGGAAGACGTCATATTTGACAAAACATGTAGGGCGGAGCTTATGTGCTGACGTCACCACGCCTCATGTGATCCCGCGAGGGCGGGCTGTTTGTATGTTTGCCGGCTGATTT
Source organism: Glandirana rugosa (assembly GCA_018402905.1). NCBI lineage: Eukaryota > Metazoa > Chordata > Amphibia > Anura > Ranidae > Glandirana > Glandirana rugosa. The sequence goes on from BLSH010092342.1 coordinate 851,628, forward strand.
AATGCGAGTACCTTACTTGAAGTTTGTGAGTACCCTGTTTTTACTTGATTGTAATAAAATATCCCTACGGTTTTATGCTATGTGGCTTCTATGTTTATATATGGCATACGCTTTGGGAATCTGTTGAGCTGACGGTCCTCGATACGGAGTCCTGCTTGCTTGTCAAAAAGCCCTGGTGATACAGGAGGATTGGTCTGCCATCATTCACACCACGCAGAGGGTTATATCTGCTAGCGCTTTTGACCCTTACTAGTGATAGTGGGTCTCGCTTTCTGGTTAGAGTTCTTGCTTACCCCCCCCAATCACTAGAGGTGTCTGCATGATTATTGGTGGTGGAGAACAGGAGGGAACTTTTTTGGATTTCGGGTGCTCCGATCCTCACTCACTGTGTTATTACCCCCTCCTTACCTTATGAAGATTTTTGGAACTACTATTATCACCTTCATGAAATGACTTTTGTTGGGTTTTAGCCAAAAATTGTTATATACGTGTTTTGCACAATTTTTGCACTTTTGCACATATGTATGCACTTTAAGTTGTTTTGCACATATATATAATTTTTGCTTTGGATTTCTCTAAATTTTGAGCCCTATGTATTCAATTTATGCACTTTACAGGTTATAGCGCAACAATCTTCTTTTTATAATGATCGGTAAGTTGAGCTGGGAATTTTTGTTTTGTTTTGTATGACATGCGTCGCCCTTCCATGTGCTCCTTGCTGTGAAGGCCAGTTATAGGTGTTTGCCCAAAAAAAAAAAGTCAGGCAGAGGGCAAAGCACTAGTCACCAGTATTGCCTGTGCTCTCCCTGAAATTGATCCCTATTACTGACTTGCCATGCCTTGTTCTTCACTGTATCTTTGTAGAGGTGGCCATCTTGGTTGAGGCAGGGCTTTGCTTCCTCATGACAGATATGAACCTGTAGGCACAGAAATGCCTAGGCAACATCCCACACCAGGGACGCACTGCTGTGTTTGAGGAGAAATTTTAGACAAAGTGTATATTTTTAGGCTACCTCTTAGGAACATTTAACATTAATTCTAAATTTTACCGATAAGCTTTGGCTCATTTACAAAGATCATTTGGCTTTTTCTCATTTCACAGGCCAGTATGTTAAATAGACTCCCAAGTAAAAATGCAGATTGTATTACAAGAAAAATAATTCAAGGGGATACATGTATCAGAGTCAGAAGCAAAATAACACACACAAAGAAACCAGCTACATACTGGTGTAAACCATAATATAGTTATGACACATTTTTTCACAGAAACCATACAATGCAGGTTATGCATTGACTGCTTGGTTGGAAAATGTTCAGGGTAGCTGGTTATGGTCACATATATCTCCTTCTCCATGTAATTGTGCTCTTTCAAAATGTGACTTTACAAAAAGGAATAAGTGCCCCAGTTAATATTTGTATAATTTTACCTTTTTTACCCTAAACACTTAGGATTGTAGGAAACAATACCCCTCCTGTGGAGGTACATTGGTCCAGGAATTTTTAAAGATACTGTATGATGAGATGAGCAATAGAGACATATTTACTATTAAGTATAAAAATAGAAAATGTGTTAACATATGTAGTTAAAAAAAGATGTATATACTTATTCCATCAATATACATAGTATTTGGAACAGGAGAGTAAAGGTGGAGCAGTCCGACGTTTCGCAGTCATCTACTGCTTCTTCAAGGTACAAACAGTAATATCAATATCTTTAAAAACAACAGATTAAACATTATGTAATTGTAACATATAGCAAATGCTCACCACAAACTCTATAATATAGATGGAGCCATTCCCCAAGGCTTTTAGGGCAGAGCTGCGTGCCATGTCTGGTGGACACTGGACCCCACTGATGGGCCGCGGCCAGGGTGTGAATGATGGTATTCGCCAAATCCAGAAGCAGGCATAAAGTCTCCACTGGCCAGTGAATCCTGAATTAAAATATATCATAAATACACTCTATATTATCAGTAGATAGGTTTAGGTATCCCCTCTAGCTGCTCTGCCATGAATATGGCTAGTAGCAGCAAAACCAGGGGTAAACAGACAGCATCTATAAAATATCTAGTTGTACATACATTTGAAGATTCTTGCGGGTTCACATGTGTCCCAGTAGACGCCAAGTAGCAGTGACAGCCATATATAGCCACCGCACGTTATATGTGGTCCCACCGGAAGTGACAAAGCCAGCTCAGCTTCCTGAATTCACTTGCATTGCGGGCGCTTTAATGGAGCTCCCCTGCGGGGAGCTAATCCAGCTGCTCCTCGCCATCCATCCACTGTTGGGGATGCGAGGGCTTGGGCATGGAGGTCGCACCATGCCCCTTGCCTGGCAGGGAGGTGTGGGCACGTCTGTATACCTAGCTCCATTAAGGGGAAAGTGACGTCAGGAAGCTACGCCGGCTTCGTCACTTCCGGTGGGACCACATATGATGTTCCGTGGCCTTATATATCTTTTTTAACTACATATGTTAATAAATTTTCTATTTTTATACTTATATGGCTTTTATGGGACTGGTTTATATATATTTCTTAATTCATTTTTACCTTATTTAAAAAAAAAAATGCAATGCACTGTTAATGAAGTAACCCAGTTGTGTATTTATATTTTTTATATTGAATACTTAGGTTGTTAGATTTTAAATATTTATATTTAAATATTTTTTAGATTTCCAAGATTATTTTAAATATAGTCAATTGCTATTAATATAATACGTTTATTTTTATTGTATAAGTAAAATACTAACAGAGGTACAAGTGTAAGAAGCTTTAATTATTTCCTTTCCTCTTCGACCTCATAAGCAGACAAATGTTAATAAATTCTTTCCCCAAACATTGGCAGGGAATGTCCATATCACACTATTTGCACCAGAAAATAAGATCAAAGAATACAATATCCTGCAGATTGCTCTAGATTGGTAAATGAATGTAGGCTTAGGAAAACATGAACGTATGCTTCCTGCAGATATTGTGGCTACAACACTCTGCTCAAACTTGTTCCTGTGGTCCACAGCAACAAAGCTGGCATATGTGGTGAATTTGACAGTATTATGGGAAGATGGTGATAAAGAAACGTACAAGAGAATAAAAGATCAATAACTCAAAACTGACAGCTGAAGCTGCCAAGAATGGCTGGAATATTATGATTTTCCCTGGAGTTTCGTTGTGACGGTGGTTCTAAAGGCAGACTTTTTTTACCTTCATGCATTCTACATTCTATGCATGAAGGTAAAAAACCTTCTGCATGCAGCTTCCCCCCAGACCCCCCCCCCCCCCCCGACATTACTTATCCAAGCCCAATCGCGATCCATGTGCATGGGAGCCACTGTTTTCCCGGGTCTCTGCCTCCTCATTAGCTATGACACAGCAGTGGGAGCCATGTTTGTTTTTTTCTAAATAAAATTTGTAGGTTTAATATCACTTTAAATCTACAACCACCCTTCTGAATTAGATGAGGGGCCATTACTTCCAAGTAAGTCTTTATCAAATGCTGAAGAAAAAGCATGAATTGTAATTCGATTAAAGGAAAAACAACGACTGGGCTCCAAAATGAGACAGGAGTGTATGGCACAGAGATGGATGTACCTGGGACACTTGGTACCACCTTTGAGCCCTCTGGATATTTAGTGGGTCCATTAACAAAATGTCAATGAAGAAGAGTGCTCACTTGATAACCTGACAGTGTACCTACCCTCTGCCTACTTATCACATTAATCTCAACCATGGGAATTGAAACATCAAGTCCTATTATCCCTATAGTCTGTCTCTTTTGTGTAAGTAGTGAGAGTGACTGTCCAGGAGTGTAAGCCACATGATTCCATCTCCACTATCAGGAGCTCTGGTGACTCTCAGGCGTTGCCCCTCACTTAAAAAAACCTTGCCGTCCACTTATGACACAATTGATATACATATTACTTTGGAATAAAACTTGTTTGTGAAACTATTGAAGGCTTTATAATACAAGAAAAAGTGGTCAGAGCAAAACTCATAGGCATTGCATCCATTCAGTACTTGACAAAACAAAGAGAGATGCTCCTGTTAGGAGCTGGGATTTTTCAGGCGCCAGTAACCAAAACTAATAGCATTAAAATTCATATGTTTTATTCAGTTGGTTAAAATGAATTATCAAAAACAAAAAATATATACAAATAAACATTAAGCAAAAGAAGAAGAAAATCATTGTTTAAAATTGCTGGATCAATTCATTTTGGATTTTACAACCATGTTCAGTAGTTAATGTTTTGCTGAATAGGCTTCTTCAGGGGATATTAATTATTACACCTAAATAAAATATAGCCATCAGTATATTAGATAAATTCATGAATACATTACCAGAACATATAGTATTACAAGAAAAAGGGGACACTCCAAAAGAGGTAAATATTAATAATAAACCACATAGGAAATACATTGCCAATAATACCCTTAAGAATTGGTGGGGGCATCTTACTATTTTATTCTATTTGTGCATGTAATCACCAAAAAAGGTTTGTTGTTTGTTGATCTATTCTAATTGATGGGGAATTTATACTGTATATAGATCGGGGTGATTAAACTCAAGTAATGAATGCATTTTCAATAAGTGCGCCAGTCCAGAACTGCATATTTAAGGGCATGGCAACCCACATTTATTTAAAGGAACAGAACATTCACAAAAACAGCAATTTACCATGCACGGGTTCCACTATTACTGTAACTTGCACAATATTTCAGTTTCCTGGCTTACTCACTTGCCACACGGCTGCTTCAGGCCTCATGCCTAGGCTTTAGGTCTGCTTGTCACACCAACACAAAGGTTCCCTTCCTGTCAAGCTCTCTCCTAGCTTACCCACAATCAGCTCGTTGCTGCTCTGTTGCGGGCTACATCTGCCTCCTGCAGACCTGCACACTCTGGCTGTCCCCATACAGCCTCTCTGACTCCTAGAGAGGGCGGGAATCTTTCTGACTCCCATGTATAGACCTCCTGTCTGTTGGGTGGAGGCCTAAGCTCTAATCCTGGGTCTATTATGAACCCAGCCCTCACCTGTGCAATAAGCGCATCTGCCTCTCCAAAAAATCTGGCTTAAAGTGGATGTAAACCCTCACATATACCCAGTGAAGTGAACAGCCTCAGATGATACACAGAGATGAAACAAATCTCCCTATATAAGTTTTACATGTATATATGCGGTCTTCACGTTTATATACTGTTTAGAGAGTGCACATTCTGTTAGAATTTTAATTTCCTCATTGCCCTCTAGGAGGGGATTACTGCTAGACACTATGCAACAGCTCATAGGAGAATAGGCACACACCTTCTCCCCACACATGCAGAGATTGCCTGTGAATCGTGCAGCAGTCTGCTAATCTATTTATAGCAACCTCCTCCGGCACACAGGTCTATCTCCGGGTCCCGGAGAGCTTGTCAAAAGTTGATGGCTGATAACAGAGGAACGGAGCAGGACAGAGCTATGAGACACAATGCTTTGAAGAGAGATGAGAAGACACTACAAATCTATGGGCCCAGGTCAAATTTCATGAATGGGGTTTACGTCCACTTTAAACTGCTAACTTAAACAGTGGTACAGGCCGACATCTCTACATATCCCCCCCCCCCCCGTTTCTCACTGGATGAAGAAACACATCACCCTTCACACTGGCACCTGTGTGCCTACTACCATCCCCAGGGGTCCAAACCTGTCTGACCTTCTTCCTAAAGGGGCACTACACCCACATCTTTTTCCGGGTGTGCTTCCACAAGCACTTCTTTCTGACTCTTGGGGTCCCACTGATCTCTCTATCGTCCCTTCTACCTTCTGGCATTGGATTCCTATGTTTCTTTTGATCTTTCTCAGACCTACTTTCCCAGGACTGTAAGCGGCCTACTTCTATTGCACCTGTCTCACTTCCTGACTCAACCAGCACTAACTGTGTTTCAGGTTCACTACTACCTGTGGGGTTACCCTTGGCCACCACTTTCTCAGAAATTCACAACTCAACATTCTTAATATCATCAATAACGCTTGTCCCATTGCATGCTAGGACAGTGTCTGAGGAGGGACCACACACAGGCAAGCAGTTACTCTCTATGGGACCTTCCCATAGTTTCAAATCGCTCCCTGTTGTCCAACACTCCATCAGCTTCTGTTCTATCAACAAACATTTTTCACCACCAGTCTCTTTAATCATTTCTGTTACCACTGGTATTTTCAATACTTATGACTTGTCCAACAATGCCCCAGAGTGCCTCTCATACACAACTTCTGTATGAAGCAATCCAGCACACTGCGAGACAACTTCCCACATTAACACCAAACATTGCATGAAATGATTCAAACATCGGCTATCTCTGCACAGTACAGCCTGTAATATCTAGCTCCAATCAGCCATACCCCGTGGTACAAGTTCTCCTAACACAGGCAAGATATACACTGGCTATACACTCCATAATGCTAGCATTTCTTTAAGCATGTCTGTCATCACAAAATACACATTATTTTTCCCGTTGTGGGCAAAATTTCTGCTGTGTGTTCACACTCACTCGGACCTTCTGTCATGAGAGTGTTAATGTCTGCAACAGTCAATGCAGCTTGGTCTATAGGCTGTACAGCCCCATCTCTTGGCACAGCAGCCATAGTGTCCACCTCACTTTTACCTACAGAAATTTCTTTCAGCATTGCTATTAGACTCTTGGCCCAATCATCCCAATCAGATGTGCTCTGTAGCACTGCATCCGCCCAATGAGACATAGACAGATCAAAGGGCTCAACAACATCTGACCCACTATACTTAGCAATTTTCACACGACATTGCATAAACTCATCGTTTACACTGCACAGCAGCAAGTCCTTTTTTGGAAGTGGATCTCCTCACCGGACTTGTCACCACTTCACTGGCATAAGACAAATAATCAGTCTCTTTCAAACAAGAAATAGGAACACCCTTAACATTCCAGGTGGCAGCTGTGGGAAACTTCAATTGAGGGTGTAGTTCCTTCTTTGCTGCGATCTCACAGGCTAATGTCCCCGCATGGACACAGGGTAACATTGCAGCCTTCTTGGACTCTCCAACATCCCCTGCAGGCCAAACGGGTTTCTGTTACAAGTGGTAACAGCAGACACTTTTGCACAAACATCTTCACTCTAGCTCCTCCTTTTTGCAAACAGACTTTCATTGGTTGCTGTGGGAGACCCCATTTTCCCTGTAAAACTTTTCCATCACTCTCTAGACCAGATTGCTGCTTTATAGTTGTCGTAGTCATCTCAGTTATGAACCATCCAGCAGTGCACTTCTCGGTGCTCCTCTGTGAGAAGTGGCTGCACCAATTCAGGCCAGCGGCTTCTGGGCCATGCTTTAAATGAAGCCATGTTTTCAAATTCAGCAAAAAAGACCTTAATATGATCATTAGTTAACATAGGCTGTATGAACTCAGACACGCAGATCACTCCTTCCTTGCCACGGGTAACCCCCCCAACCTGTGCACTCTCGCATTAAAGTCAGACCAAAATAGTGCAGGAACTGCTTTGAAGTCATACATATATGAATGGTTGTCATTGGAAATCACGGGGAACGACTTGTCATGCGACTTTGCAGTCTAAAGTCACAGGACAAGTCGCACAAGTGTAAAAGGGGCCTTAAACTAAAAGACAACATACATCTATTTGCTCATACAGCAAAGCACATTCAGGCAGTCTCTGGCACTCACGATTTCTGTCATGTGAGGATCTGGACCACCGCCATCTGTGCCCTCATCCTCCTACGATTGTAAAGATCGAGGAGAGAAAACTCAAGTGGCGCATGCGTTTTAAATGAGTGCGCCCATACAGAATTGCCTTTTTAAAGGTATGGCAGTGCACTTTTATTTACAGGAATGGAAAATTAACAAAAAACATAAATTTCCCATGCAGGGGTTCCACCATTACTGTAACTTTCACAATACTTCAGCCTCCTGGCTTACTCACTTACCCCATGGCTACTTCAGGCCTCACGCCTAGGTCTTAGGTCTGCTTGTCAGACCAACACCAAGGCTCCCTTCCAGTCAAACTCTCTCATACTTACTCACAATCAGCTTGTTGCTGCTCTGTCGCAGACTACATCTGCCTCCTGCAGACCTGCATGTCCCCATACAGCCTCTCTGACTCCTAGAGAGGGAGGGAGTCCTCCTGACTCCCATGCACAGATATCCTGTCTATTGTGGTAAGTCCTGAGCTCTAACCCTGGGTCTATTATATACCCATCCCACACCTGTGCAATCAGCACATCTGCCTCTCCACAAAATCTGCCTTAAACTGCTAAAATAAACAGTGGCACAGGCTGGCATCTCTAATATATATATATATATATATATATATATATATATATATATATATACACAATATTTCACAAAGGTGTACACCCCTCACATTTTTGTAAATATTTTATTCTATCTTTTCATGTGACCACACTGAAGAAATGACACTTTGCTACAATGTAAAGTAGTGAGTGTACAGCTTGTATAACAGTGTATATTTGCTGTCCCTCGAAATAACTCAACACACAACCATTAGGCTCCATTTACACAGGACGCTGTTTCAACCTCCCCTGAACGATTTTTTTTTTTGACAGCCTGAAGCCGGCGTCTAAAATTGCCATTTTTCCGCAGTTTGCATGCCGCGTTCGCGTCTAGGAGTGTTTTTTTTTAAAAATGGAAACGCTTGTAAACGAAATGGTGCTAGACGTGAGTTACCGCGTTTAGCGGTGTTTAGCAGCGTTTAAAAGCTGTTTGGCGTTTCAAATGCCTCTGAATTGGTGTCTGAACTCATTTTTTTGTGTTCCAAAAAAAGCCTCTAAATTCAAAAGCCTGGAAATTACCTTAAACGAACCTGTGTAAATGTACTAATAACATAACATAGAGGAAAGTTCAGGGGCAGCTGAAAAAAAAGCCCAAATGCCTCTAAACGGCTTTTAACCACTTGCTGACCGCCGATCGGCATTTGACGGCGGCAAAGTGGTTCGTTCCCGCAAAACGCCGTCATACGACGGCGGCTGCGGGAATGAGTTTAGTGAGCGCGCGCGCGCCACCGGAGGCGAGCCCGCGTGCTCACTGTGTTCGGGGAGGGCCAGGGAGCGGGTGCGGCGGTTTCGATTGCCGCCGGCTACCCGCGTAGCCCCCCCGGAGCGAAGGAGTGGAGGTCCGTGTATGTAAACACGGACCTCCGCTCTGTGTGAGGGGGAAGGGCTGTGATCACAGCCTTCCTGTACGTGAAGGCTGTGACCACTTCCCTTCCCCAGATACTGCAGTCCCCCTACAGTTAGAACACGCCCAGGGAACATAGTTAACCCTTAGAGCGCCCCCTGCAGGTTAACCCCTTCACTGCCAATGGCATTTACACAGTAATCAGTGCATTTTTATAGCACCGATCGCTGTATAAGTGCCAATGGTCCCAAAAAAGTGTCAAAATGGTCAGACATGTCCGCTGAAATATCGCAGTACCGCAAAAAATCGCAGATCGCCGCCATTACTAATAAAAAATAAAAAAAAAGAAAAACCCCAAAAATGAATTCTCATCATCCGTAAACGCGACCACTTTTGCGCAAACCAATCAATAAACGCTGATTGCGATTTTTTTATCGCAAATATGAGGAAGAATATAAATCGCCCAAAAACTGTGAAAAAAAATGTTTTTTTATATTTTTTTTTTTGGATTTGTATTTTAGGAAAAAGTAAGAAATTTGGGTTTTTTTGCAAAATTGTTGCTCTTCTTTTGTTTATAGCGGCGATCAGAAATGACGCAGCGGTGATCAAATACCACCAAAAGAAAGCTCTGTTTGTGGGAAAAAAAAGACGCAAATTTCGTTTGGGTACAACGTCGCACGACCGCGCAATTGTCAGTTAAAGCGACGCAGCACCGAATCGCAAAAAGGGCTCCGGTCCTAAAGCTGGAAATCCTTCCGGGGCTGAAGTGGTTAACCAGCAGCAGTGTAAATGAGGCCTAAATGTCTAAACCGCTTGTATGGACCATTCCCTTGATAAAGTCACGTGGGTGTGACGCAATGCTTAGGAAGGGGTCGGGTAACGTCACTTCCGGGTATGGCCGAAACCGGAAGTCTTTGTTTTTACTATATGGATATTCGTGACACTGCTCTGCACGGCTGGGACATTTGGATATCTGTGATTTTAATTAAGCTTTTTCTTCATCATTCTATGTGCATATGGACAAATGGAGAATAGCGGCAGCAGTTAGCTCCTATGAATGAGATGCGCATTTCCTAAGGGAATAAGGTGAGCGGCCATTGCACACGGTGGAGGATTGGTTTATATTTCACCTTTGTAGAATATTATTGGTGTATTAATTAGGAATTGATAATGCGCTGCCACCAAATTATAAATGTATGAGTTAGTTTATTCCTCCAGATGAAGCCACGTGATGTGGTGAAACATGTAGAGGTCCAGCCTGGCGGTGGTACTTACCTGTGACACGTGAGACCCATGCATGGTTACCTTGATTATTGGTGAATCTTATGCTGTTTTTTACCTTAATAAATGTGAGTGCATTTTAAGGAGGGGCTCTGTCATCTGTTACCTTGACTTTTGGATAGACATATTGCACTGGTGGAGGCTTCTCTCTTTTTTATGTTTGCATATATACAATCGGTGGAGCATTTGGGAACCTTAATAACATCGCTGAGGGGGAGGAGACCTGGATAGCACTTTGTTTTTCCATATGTGAATAGGCCCATTGAGGTCTTGGCTTGAGATGAGCCTCCAATGTACCTGGTGGAGGACAAGTTTACACAGAGTTGATGTTATTTGCATGAACTAGCTTTTTACCATCACTTTTGTGAGATTTGACCCAGTAGGGTCTTATTTGGAGGTGAGAATCCACTCCACCTGGTGAAGGGAGCACGTGTGATTTCCAGCCCTTGCATGGTCCTGGGGACTGCACTACTTGCCTTATAAGAAGCATTCTTTTATTCCTCTGTTCAGTGACTCATAATTATCCATTTGGATTGGGACTATTCTAAGACTGCTTATTTGCACACTATTTTGCACCAGCACTTTGCTTCAGCGTTTTTGTTGCACATAAATGAATTAATTAATTTTCTATGTATCATTGAAATGTATTTGTTTGCACATAGCTATCTGTTGATCTGGTATTGATATTAACACAATAAGTATCGCACCCTTATCACCGGCACTCTGTTACAGGAGATTTAAACACCTTACCCTATTCGCAATATTATTTTTAAGTATATTTATATATTTTTCTCTTTGTACTGTTTATTCACCAGTATGTATTTAGCTCCGCTGCCACATTTATAATCCTTAATTATTGGTGTATACTTCTCTTCTGTGGAACATCATTTACAAAAGAACTGCAAGCACTGGGACTTGTTTCTTATGAATAATTGGCTCTATTTGCTCCATCAACAAGAGACTATACCTTGTTTTTTGGCACCTTTTTTGCACATTATTACCTTGCACTTTATTGAATTATGAATTGAAGCACTGGACACTTTATACTATATTCAAGTTTTACACCATTTGACTTTGCACTTTTTTTAAGTTTTTTTGGAGTATATATATGGCTTTTAGATTAATTATATTTGTTAATTTATATTGATATTTATTCATAGCGCTGCTCCATTTTATATATAATATTTGTCTTCAGCAAACTGTTTGTGGGCTTTCTTGGGCATCATCTTTAGAAGAGGTTGCCTTCTGTAATGACAGCCATGCAGACCAATTTGATGCAGTGTGCGGTGTATGGTCTGAGCACTGACAGGCTGACCCCCCCACCCCTTCAACCTCTGCAGCAATGTTGGCAGCACTAATATGTCTATTTCCCAAAGATAACCCCTGGATATGATGCTGAGCACGTGCACTCAACTTCTTTGGTCGACCATGGGGAGGCCTGTTCTGAGTGGAACTTGTTCTGTTAAACTGCTGTATGGTCTTGGCCACCGTGCTGCAGCTCAGTTTCGGGGTCTTGGCAATCTTCTTATTGCCTAGGCCATCTTTATGTAGAGCAACAAGAGAGAGATCTTTGCCATGAGGTTCTGTGTTGAGCTTCCAGTAACCAGTGTTAGAGAATGAGTGATAACACCATATTTAACACACCTGCTCCCCATTCCCACCTGAGACCTTGTAACACTAATGAGTCACATGACACCGGGATGGGAAATGGCTAATTAGGCCCAATTTGGAAATTTTCACTTAGGGATGTACTCACTTTTGTTGTCAGCGGTTTAGACATTAATGGCTGTGTGTTGAGTTATTTTGAGGGGACAGCAAATTTACACTGTTATACAAGCTTTACACTCACTACTTTACATTGTAGCAAAGTATAATTTCTTCAGTGTTGTCACATGAAAAGTTATAATAAAATATTTTTAAAAATGTGAGGGGTGTACTCACTTTTGTGAGATACTGTATATACATATATTTTCCAGCTGCTATTGACTTGAGTTGCACCTCCTGTGGTCAGCTTAATAGTGCCTCACCCTACATTGTTTGGTGTGTTTTTCCTCTTTTTTTAAATTAACTTTGCATTTGGATCTGTGGACCTTGGGGTTAACACAAAATCTTTTTTGGATGACTACATGTACAAATAGAATAAAATGGCAAGATG
>BLSH010092342.1:864230-901809 GCA_018402905.1 Glandirana rugosa
AGCAAGGTCTCTAACATCTAACAGCTCCATTATGTCGAGTGGAAGAGGACTCCAGTGGCAACCTGTGAAGCTCTGGTGAACTCCATGCCCAAGAGGGTTAAGACAGTGCTGGAAAATAATGGTGATCACACAAAATACTGACACGTTGGGCCCAATTTAGACATTTTCACTTAGGGGTGTACTCTCTTTTGTTGCCAGTAGTTTAGACATTAATGGCTGTGTGTTGAGTTATTTTGAGGGGACAGCAAATTTACACTGTTATACAAGCTTTACACTCACTACTTTACATTGTAGCAAAGTATAATTTCTTCAGTGTTGTCACATGAAAAGTTATAATAAAATATTTTTAAAAATGTGAGGGGTGTACTCACTTTTGTGAGATACTGTATATACATATATTTTCCAGCTGCTATTGACTTGAGTTGCACCTCCTGTGGTCAGCTTAATAGTGCCTCACCCTACATTGTTTGGTGTGTTTTTCCTCTTTTTTTAAATTAACTTTGCATTTGGATCTGTGGACCTTGGGGTTAACACAAAATCTTTTTTGGATGACTACATGTACAAATAGAATAAAATGGCAAGATGCCCCCCCCCCAATTCTTAAAAGTATTATTGGCAATGTATTTCATATGTGGCTTATTATACAGCAATTGTAAACAGTAGTTTTCTTCTTCTTTTGTTTAATGTTTATTTGTATATATATTTTTATTTTGATTAATTCATTTTAACCAACTGAATAAAACATATGAATTTGAATAGATGTTATGAGTTTTGGTTAATGGCACCTTAAAAATCCCAGCTCCTAACAGGAGTATCTCTCTTTGTGTTTCATTTATTAAAAGCTTTATTTTTTAAATTATTATTTTATGTCATACATTGGTGTTTTATGTCTACTTCAAATGGCCCTTCTTCTCGAAGAACATCACAATCATTAGCAGGCAGAAGGTAGTGATATTTTAGGCAGTGATAATCTTATTTAACTGAAATTTCCATACATTTTAATGGTAATACATTTTAAAATACCACATTTTTTTTGGTAAAAGAAGGCAAGACATATCACATATTCAGTAGAACTGAAATTGATAATGTGAGTAGTCCCTTCTGTGAATTAGCCAATGTAATAATTTTACATACATGATGAAAATATTGCATAAAGCTATAAATAACTGTCATTTTTAAAAAATAAGTGACCTTAGCCTGGTGGGTAAGTTTTATGAATTGAGCCTATAATGCACATTATACATGGGTTTAGACTTTTGTGAATCGATTCTCATTGTCATGACACATTTACAGTATAAGGTCTTTGATTGAGTAAACAAAAATCAAAATATAATGTTTCTAATGAGAAAAATGAATGACTGAAAAGAGGGTCTGGTTTATCAATTGCATACAGTGACAAATGGATAGTCAGAGAGTGTTATCTATAACACAGTATAATCGCACTCTCCTAGTCTCTCCACCTGTGAAATTTGAATTAGCTCTTGTGTAAATGAGTTATAAGTGTGGTGGAAAAAAAATGAAGAGTCTACAAGCCTAATAAACTATCTCTAGACAAGTGTATGAAAGATTATAAATTTAAAAGGGAATTTGTGTTAACCTTTTCAGGGTAGATATGAGATATTGTATATAGTCATTGTAAGTATAACCATATGAATCATATAGTGCAAAATGGTTTCTGGTACATTCTGCTACATAAAAAAACAGGCCTTCTTCTAATGGATTCAGCGTAGTCAGTCACTAGATATAAGTGAACGATTAATATGATTTTGACCTTTTCATACAACATCAGATGTCATTAAATAATTAGAACACATTCAAAATGACAGAATTCTTCAGCACTCAGCATATTAGCCAGCAAAGAGAACCTTTAAAGTTTCAAAAAATGTAAAAATAAAATGTAAAGGTCTCCATTCTATTAAAGAAATATTAACACTATATGGCAGAGTGATGGCCCACCAGGGTGATGTTAACCTAGAATTCTCAACCAGGTTGGTTGAGGGGCTCCAGGGGGTTTGCTTAATTTGGGGGAAGCTAGCTTTTCAGTTTCCTCACTGTTTAGAAAAATCCACTTTGAGACCTGAGCCAGGAGATTTCTTAGAGAACCGGGTGGGATTAAATCTCCAATCCTGGGTCCAGGTTTTCATAACCACCAGCACACTGACTGATCAGGTGTGTTCTGGGCTATTAATAATGACATGGCCATTGTTCTGGGCTCCACCCTCCCGAGGAGTCCAAGTGTGCAAGGGAGAAGCCAGAGAGTGCATGTGTGCACTGGAAAAGCTAGAGATCCAAGCCTGAGGGTTAGAGCAGCAAGGGGCTGGAATCTACGTGGACAGTGTTGGCATGGAAATGGTCTGTGGGAGATAGATGTGGGCCTGAAGTGGAAGGCCTGAGCAGCACTGCTGTATGTGTAAGCAAAGAGGCTGAATAGCTATTTTGTTGCATGTGTAAGCCAGGAGGCTGAATTTACTGTTACTTTGTGTTGATGGTGGAAACCCCCTGCAAAGGAAACCCTTTGATTTTGTTTTCTGGAACTTTGAACTTTCTTTAATGAAAGTGGGCCAACAAGCCCTTAAATTATAATATCTGGCATTGACTGTACTCCCTAGTGGGCCCTACACTTGAGCTATAAAACCCCAAACTTTACAACTGGGATACATACTGTATGTCAATAAAGTGACCAATTTCTTTGGTCATGTCTCAAGATTTTTCTTCTGAGTTGTTACCCTGTCACATGGGCTATCTGATGGAGACTACAAGCAAATGTACTGATACACATTACTCAGGCATAAATGATCCAGTGTTGTCACCATCAGGAAACCTGAATTGAGAAATGCCATTGACTTATTACTCTCTTTTTTTTTTTTAATCAAACTGGTGTTTATTGTCAAGCATAAAATACAGAATAAGAAAAGGCATTCAGGAAACCGTTACAGCATGCAATACATCCAGTCATTGTAATTACATATTGAGGCTTACTTGCTGTCTGGGTATTAACACCTTCTAGATAAGGAGGTAGTCATGTTCAAACAGTCACCTCTGCTATATACAAGCAAACACATCTATAGCACTCACTCCTCCATTTTTAAAAAAAACATTTATTTTTTCCCCCCTTGTATCCGTCTATCTATAATAACACCTTGCTCCTACCCCTCCTTGCTCTCCCACACATTGGGGACCCTGAGAATTCTGAGGACGCCTAGACTTTACAGGCCTCTTAGCAACCGCTGACCGACCAGCTCTAATGGACTCAACCCGGGGGTGTCCAGCCACGGTGCCCAAAGTTTCTCGAATTTGCCCGGGCTTCCCCTGTGTTGGTATATGTAGTGTTCAAGTTTAAGAGTAGCTCCCATATGTGAAATCCATAACTTGATAGATGGTGGCGTGTCTAGTGTCCACTTCAGTAGTATTAGCTTCCTAGCTTGGAAGAGGGCCCTATAGACCGCCACTCGGGTGTGCTCTTCAGGAATGGCCTCCTCCAGGGAGCCCAGTATGCAATGAATGAGATTCAGTGGTATTTTTGTGAAGAATACTTTGTTTATAGTGTCCAGGACCCCCCTCCAATATCTATGGAGCTTCGGGCAGCGCCACAGAAGGTGGATGAGGTCTCCGGTTCCCACCCCGCACCTTTTACAGAGGGGACTTGTCAGTACACCCATTTTATGTAATAACACCGGAGTGCGGTGAGTCCGCAGTAGGATAAATAGTTGGGAAGTTTTCTGTGCCTGGTTCAGAGAGCAGGTGGGAAGAGCCTGAAGGGCGTCCTCCCACTGATCCCCGGATACCTCACCCAGGTCCTCCTCCCACTTCTGCCTAGCCCTCATGGGGTAATTGTCCAGGTAGTTGTGTAAAAGCATACCATAGCAAAGTGAGATAAAACCTTTAGTCTCAGTGGCTGATTTCATTAAATGAAAGATTGGGGTGGGGGAATGAGACCACTCCGTCCCCTCCCCTTGAGCTTTAACCGCATGCTGGAGCTGCAGGTAATAAAAGGCCATACTGGGTGGCAGTGCATATCTATCTTGAAGCGTGTGAAAGGGGAGCAACTTGCCATTGCTGAAGATCTGGGTGAGGTGGGTTATGCCATATGCACACCATCTCGGTCCCTGACTCAACTTAGCCAGTTCCTCATATGTGGCATTATCCCATATGGGGCTAAAATCCGTGACCCCCCGCACCCCCTGGAGTTGCTTGGCTTTATTCCATATCTTTTGCAATAAGGCATACGTGGGCATTCGTTTGTTCGGCTTCTGGAACTGTTGGGCCTCCAGCCCCTCCGGAATGGACCGTGCCCCAGTGCCCCAGAGTAGCAGTTTGGCTGAGGGAGATGCCGGTTCCAGGGACATCATCCCCACCAGCTGCTGCAGCTGTGATGCCAGGTAGTATAGCCACGGGTTGGGCAATGCCAAACCTCCCCCATCCTTGGGGTATTGCAACTGCTCTAATTTTATCCTAGGGGTTCTGGTGGCCCAAAGTAGACGTCAAAACAGGGAGTTCACTACTCTGAAGGTTTTAAGTGGAATCACTACTGGGGTGTTGTGGATCATATACAAAAGTTGGGGCATCAAAATCATTTTTATTAAGTTTGTTTTACCGGCTAGGGACATTTTTAACCTATTCCAGATATCGATTTTATCTCTAAATTTGGTAAGAAGTGGGTGTATGTTAAGGCTGCAGAAATCGGTTGGTCTGGGCGAAATCTGAACTCCCAGGTATTTAAAGCTGGTAACCAGGGGAATTAGGTTCTGGGGTAACAGCCCTCCCTCAGGCATCTCATGCAGTATCAACATTGCGGATTTATTCCAGTTGATGGTAAGGCCAGAGAAGTGCCCAAACCTAGTTATCAGGGACATGGCTTTCGTCAACGATGCGGAGACATCTCCCAGAAATAGGAGCATGTCGTCCGCATACAACATAATTTTCTCTTGTAGTGTACCATAGCTAAATCCGATGATTTGGGCATCATCTCGCACCTGGGCGGCCAAGGGCTCGATGGCTATCGCAAAGAGCAAGGGGGACAGGGGGCACCCCTGCCTAGTCCCCCTACCCAGAGCGAACACAGGTGACATCCTGTCTGAAACCCGCATCGCCGCCTGTGGGGCCTTATACAGAAGTCTCGTCCAAGTTATGAACGTGTTCCCGAACCCAAGTCTAGACAGCACCGCCCATAGATATCTCCAGCTGACACTGTTGAATGCCTTATTGGCATCCAGTGACAGGAGCGCTCTCTGTCCGGTGTTGTCCGCCCTAGTCTGCATATTGACAAACAACCTTCTGAGGTTGGTAGCTGTAGACTTGCCAGGCATAAAGCCTGCCTGATCTGGATGAACGATAGTGTGGATAACTTTGTTAAGTCTTATGGCTAAGACCTTCGCCAGGATCTTAATGTCACTCTGCAGCAACGATATAGGCCTATAGGAGCATGGGTCAAGGGGATCTTTACCTGGTTTAAGTATGAGGATTACCGTCGCTCTGGTCATGGACGAGGGGAGGCATCCCAGCTCCCTGGAGGCGTTGAAGACCTCCAGCAACCTGGGAAGAACCACGTCCCCAAATTCCAGGTAAACCTCCGCAGGGATGCCATCATCCCCCGGGGCCTTGCCTGTAGCGAATGTACCCACCGCCTCCTGCAGTTCCTCCAGTGTTAATGGTGCATCCAGATCCCTCCTGTCCTCCTGGGACAGGGCAGGAAGGGGTATGGATTCAAGACACTTATCCAAGGAGGTGTCCGAGTAGTCCTCCCTGGATTTATATAAATCCATGTAGAACGTGGCCAACTCTGCAACTATGTGGTCCAGGTCATTCACAACTCTCCCCGCCGCGGTTCGCAACGCCCCTATGGTAGGGGAAGAGGCATGGGATCTGGCAATTTTTGCTAATAAGCGTCCTGTCCTCTCCCCCTCCTCGTAGAATGCGGCCTTGTTAAAAAAAACGTTTTCTTTCCGCAGTGGAGGCTCTCAAGCGGTCCAGGGAGTCCTGGGCCGCGATCCATGCCTCCCTTGCAGCATCTGTGGGGTTTGTGGTATAGGCAAGTTCTAGGCTGCTTACCTGGTTCTCCATTAGGTCCCTCAATGCCTGAGAATTGTGTTTTATATTTTGGATTTCCGCGATGAAGACCCCTCTCAGGTACGCCTTAAAGGCGTCCCATTTGATCAAGGGGTCATCATGGTCGTGGTGGTCATTGAAAAGGGAAATTATTTGACGGCCCACTCTCTCCCGGCTGGGGAGTAGTTTGAGCCAGAAGGCGTTGAGCCTCCAGGGAGCCCTGGGTAAAGTAGAGCGGGGACCTGTAACCAGACGTGCCACCAGAGGGGAGTGATCTGATACACCCCTGGGGTGGTACTCGACCCCAACCACTGCATTAAGGATATTAACCGAACCTATACAGAGGTCTATTCGGGAAAGGGAACCGTGCATCTTAGAGAAGCAAGAGAACTGCTTGGTGTCGGGATGTCGCTGACGCCAGATATCTGTCCACCCCACCTCGGCTAGCAGACGGCTTAACACAGTGCCCCGTCCGCCCACCGGGGCCGTGGCCAGAGGGTGTTTATCTAACTGTGGGTGTACATATCCATTGAAATCCCCCATCAGCAGAGTAGGAACATCAGGCTTATCCGTTTGGTACGTCAATAGCAGCTGAAGGACCTCTCTGGAAAATGGGGGAGGGATATAAAGAAAAGCCATAATAAGAGCCATACCAGACAGTTTACCATATAAGAATACATAGCGACCCATAGAGTCTATTTCAGCATCTATTTCCTGGAAGGCCAAGGACTTATGTATCAATACACTCACGCCGCGAGAATAGGCGGAGTGGGTGGAATGATAGGCCTTGCCCACCCAAGCATACCTCAAACAGGAAACTGAGTCTTTGGTAAGGTGTGTCTCTTGGAGAGACACAATCGCTGGATGGAACTTTTTAAGGCATGCAGAGATCATAGTTCGTTTCAGCGGGTCATGCACTCCTCTAACATTCCAGGAAACTATCGTCGTGGAAGCCATCTTGGAAATCGAGTGTGGTAGAGGACACCGGGGAGGCCCGGCACCTCAGTACTCTCAGGAGCCATGTCTCTTCCAATTTGTGTCCTGGGGCCAGCAAACAGTTCAAATGTGGAGGGTGGAGAACGAGGTTGCGTGAGTCGTGGTCTTCGGGGTACAAACTGCCATTTAGCTACTAGTCCGCGCAACTGCGCAACGAAAGTGTCATTCTGATCCCTTTCTTTTCCGTAGAATGGGGACGTCCGATGTTTTAACTGTGATACCAGGGTGGTAGGCTCCGGCCTACCATGCTCATTCACCAGGTCAACAGAACTTTTGCCAACAGGGCAACCAAACAGCTGTTGCAGAGTCCCCAGCTCTACCAGATCTTGGACCATTGTGGATATCCGCATTAAGTCCTGGAGCATCTCTGGTGTGGTGCACACCAAAAGGTCAGAGAATTGGTAGGCTGATGATGAAACTGGTAACACATCCCATTAGTATAGTGTACGAGTCCGGAGGTTTAGGTATCATATTTCCTTACCGCCTGCTCCGCACCTCTCTAGCGGCCTTCTCCCCTGTCATCCTGGCGCCTGTGCCGAAGGTTTTGTTCATTGTGATCCAGCCAGGTCACAGCCTCCGTTGCCGTCTCGAAGAAGGAAACCTGACCTCCAACTGTTACTCGCAGTTTGGCTGGGTAGAGCATAGCATAGGTTATCTGGAGGCGTTGCAGTCTTTGTTTAACATCAGTAAATCTTAGCCGTTTGTGCTGAACTTCAGCCGAGAAGTCCGGGTAAAAGGAGACTCTATTGCCGTTGTACTGAATTGCTCCCCTTTCTCTTGCTAGGCGCAGGATCACCTCTCTATCCCTGTAATTTAGTATCCTGGCCAGCATGGATCGGGGTCTATTTCCAGGGGGTAGTGGTCGCGGTGGGGTGCGGTGGGCCCGCTCAACTGTGAATAGGGGGGAAAAGGCCTCCCTGCCAAAAACTTCCAGCATCCAGTCCTCCACAAAGGCCGTGGGGTCCCGGCCCTCAATCTTCTCTGGCAGGCCCACAATACGCACATTGTTCCGCCTCAGCCGGTTTTCGATGTCATCAGTTTTGGCGGTATTCTGTGCGGCTTATTGTGCTGCGGCCCTGGTGTCCCTGGCCAGAGGGGGAAGTTGGTCTTCTATGTCACTGATTCTGCCCTCTGCGGCCGTTGTGCGCTCTCTGATTTTTTGTAGGTCCTTGCGCAGCAGGGAGACTGACTCCGCCAGGCCCCCAAACTGTTCTTTAAGATCACCCACTGCCGCGGTGCACTTGTGGACCGCTATCAGAATATCTGTCAGTGTGGGCTGGGAGGCCCT
Source organism: Glandirana rugosa (assembly GCA_018402905.1). NCBI lineage: Eukaryota > Metazoa > Chordata > Amphibia > Anura > Ranidae > Glandirana > Glandirana rugosa. The sequence goes on from BLSH010092342.1 coordinate 872,560, forward strand.
CAGTGCTGTTTGAGCCATGCCCCAGTGAGGTCTCCAGAGGCAGCGTGTCATCCTGTCCCCCCATCTCCATGTCCTCAGCCTGCGCATTAGGTGTGGAGTGCACGGTAGCTGACACCCTCTGGGTGTAAAATAGCATGTCTCTGGGCTGCTCTTTAAGGGGTTTGGAGGGTTTAAGCTGCTTACCCTCTCGTTCTGGCTGTTTGCTGGTGCCTCGAGGAGCACGCTGTGGGAGCGGGGGGCTGTCGCCATCTTGGGCCTCCCTGGCCGCCAAGGCCGCTGTTGGTTTGTCGGCTTTGCGGGACATCTCTTTCCTCGGGAATGGGCTTCGGATGTCCCAGGTGCCTTCCGGGCAGTAAGGAGCGGGTGTTAGATGGTGTTAGACGGTGTTGGTCCGGTGTCTCTGTGGGAAAAGGATCGTTTTAGGATGCAGTCAGTGGGAGCTCCGTGAAGTGCGACCGCTCACATGCCCGTTCAGGCCACGCCCCCACTCTCTTTTTAATATATTTTAAAAACATATTTTGCATTCTCATACTTTTATTGCAGTATAAACTTTCTTTTACTGTTGGGACATGGAAATATTTGAAAGTATTTACTGGGCCTTGGTTGCACAAACATTGAGAACCACCATTCTATATCTCATTCTGATTATAGACACTGCTGATGTAACCAGAGAAAATACCACTGGATTTTAGACATGGAAAAATAGGCATGTGCACCAGCTGGAACACGGAATGTCAGAAACCTGTCCTTTCATTGACACTTAAACTGTTCAGTCAAATACCACAGCATGGCTTCTAACACATGGCAAGCTCCAGACAGGGAAAGTTCTCTCTGTGATTCAAAAAAAGTCTGGGTTCGGGTCCGGGGTTCTGGAATTTTATTACACGTGTAAACAAAAGCTGCACTAGACAATGATAAATATTATGACTCAGTTGCAAATATCAAAGTAGAAAGTCCAAACAGTTGTTGTGTTCCTTCTACCACTTAAATTCAGTAGAACAATAATCCAAGAAATGGTAATAACACCCAAGTGCACTGGCAAGCAGGAGAGAGTCCACCACCCTGTGATGACGTCATTTGTGACGAAACGTAGGTCGGGAGGAGGCGCTGACGTCACCACTGAGTTGAAAAGTTTTCATTCCCGGGAGCCGGCCGGTGTTTATGTGCATATTGTTTTATGCTTGTGAGTATAACCTTTTATACCTTATTAAACCTACTTTGCGGTACTTCACTATGAGTCCCTTTTTCCTCATATGATGCACAAATCTATGACATGACTGATTGGAAATGCTGTTTAATACGGAGAGAGATTCCCAGCCGTCTGGAGACCAATCACTTGGACGGTGTATCTATAAAGGAAACACTCTAGACCTAGGGGAAGATTTTGGTGGTTCTATATCCCAGGTCGGGGATTCACTGCTGTTGAACACACAGTGTTCTGGTAAGCCTCCCTATATATTGGTGGTGGACTCTCTCCTGCTTGCCAGTGCACTTGGGTGTTATTACCATTTATTGGATTATTATTCTACTGAATTTAAGTGGTGGAAGGAACACAACAACTGTTCAGACTTTCTACTTTGATACTTGCAACTGAGTCATAATATTTATCATTGTCTAGCGCAGCTTTTGTTTACATTTTGACCATATACTGTTTAGTATTTTGCTGCAGCTTTTTTGGGACTTTAGCGCAGTTTAGTGTGTTGTATATTTTATTACACGTGTTGAATAGCTGCCAAGGGCAGCCAATCAACAAGTGTTTCACTGGTTTGCCCATAGAAGCCATCACAGCCATGCCTACTAATGTCATGGCTGTGATTGGCCAGTGCACCATGTGAACCAGCCTCTATATGGGGCTGGAGTCACCGTGCTGCATGTCATATGCTCTCAGGATAGTTTAGGGAGAGGATGCTGCTGGCTCTGTGAGGGACAGATTGCAGATATTATATAACATCTCATCCTGCATTATTGAACGATCTGATTGTGGACTAGGGAGAGATACTAGTACTGCTGCTTTGAGGGACAGATTGCAGACCTCATCCTGCTTAAGGGAAAGATTATTGTTCTAAAATCCTCTCCAAGTTGTACAGGAAAAGGTTCCAGCTGTAACTTTAAGGGAAAGATTACTGTTCTAAAATCATCTCCAAGTTGTATAGGCAAAGTGTATTCTAGCCGCATAGAAGCCATATTATTGTTATAAAATCATCTCCAAGTTGTATAGGCAAAGTGTATTCTAGCCGCATAGAGCCATATTATTGTTATAAAATCATCTCCAAGTTGTATAGGCAAAGTATATTCTAGCCGCATAGAGACATATTATTGTTATAAAATCATCTCCAAGTTCTATAGGCAAAGTGTATTCTAGCCGCATAGAGCCATATTATTGTTATAAAATCATCTCCAAGTTGTTTTGGAGATGATTTTATAATAATAATACGGCCTCTATGCGGCTAGAATACACTTTTCCTATAGAACTTGGAGATTATTTTATAACAATAATATAGCTCTAGGCGGCTAGAATACACTTTGCCTATATAACTTGGAGATGATTTTAGAACAATAATATGGCTCTATGCGGCTAGAATACACTTTGCCTATACAACTTGGAGATGATTTTAGAACAATAATATGGCTCTATGCAGCTAGAATACACTTTGCCTATACAACTTGGAGATGATTTTAAAACAATAATCTTTCCCTTAAAGAAACAGCTGGAACCTTTCCCTGTATAACTTGGAGATGATTTTAGAATCTAAAATCATCTCCAAGTTCTATAGGGAGAGGTTCCTGCTGTTGCTTAAAGGGACAGATGATTGTTTCTGGCACAAAATTAAAAAGTGCATCTACATAGCTGGTTTAAAAAAAAATCTAAAAACTACATTTGCGGCCAGTGGTGCATTTCTTGCACAAAAATAAAAAAAGCAGTGTTGGCTACCTCCTCCTCCTCCACCGCCACTTTCACCGCCTCCACAACCTCCAACTCCACATCCACCTCCATTTTTGATTTTTTTAATGTGATTTTAGCTTAAAAATTATTTTAAGTTATTTCCCTATCCCCATTTCTTTGTAGGGCACTTGTCCAACTCTTACCCCCATTTTCCTTCCTTTTGCAGACCTCTAGGACTTGCCAGGACTTTTTTACAGCCATTTTTGTGCCTAAAAGTTCAGGTCCCCATTGATTTCAATGGGGTTCGGGGTCCGGGTCAAAGTTCGGGTCAAGTCCGGACCTGAACCCGGACTTTGTCCGTAAGTTCGGCCGAACCTGCCGAACCCGGACTTCCAGAGGTTCGATCAACTCTAGTAAACACCAATCTAGAATCCCTATTCTCATGTATTACAAATAAATGCTCTAAAATCTCTTTTATCTGATATGAACATCTCAATTATGTCATATTTTTATTTGGTATAGGAACCTAACGTTGATCTTATTTTATTTTATTCTTAATTGATCAGGAGACCTCACTTATATTTGAGCGCATCCATAAACATAAATGTATAATATGAACCAAACAGACAATTTATTTTCAATTAAGATACTTTGTACTCTATGAGATTACCAGTTGTTATGCTTGAATTTATGCAATTATATAAACCACATTAATTTTATCTTTTGTAAAAAGCAAACAAAATCCCTATGTAGAGGTCAAAGGAATAAACACCATGAGTTTTTTATTAATAGTATTGACACTTCTCTTACTAATTTTATTTATGTATAAATGTAAGTTTGTGCTTTTGTATGGTTGAATATGTTTTTATTCGTAGAAAAAGTTGCATCGTTATAAACAGTAAGACGGAGTATACAAACAAATCAGTACAGTCCCTGTCAAGTACTATGCTTTTCAGACACACCACTGTTTCTGTTCGTACATATAGGAAGAAATACAAGTCAGTATCGTGCTCTCGAGTCCCTGGGGAGCCCAGGATGGCCGAACAGGGTGATGGAACAGGGCTCAGCATAGCCAGAATGGGAGAGACCTTCTGGTATATCACTTATTATGTATTGGGCATAGGGGCCACCCACGGGCCCAGGATCTGGGATCCAGCGGGAGAGGGGACCCACCCGAAAGAGAAGCCAAACCCCCACAGCAACATGGAGTATAAACATACAAAATTAATCTCTTTCTTGCATAGAAGAGAGAAAAAAAGAAAAAGGAGAAAAGAAAAAAAAAATAAGAGGAAAGAAATGTGGAGACAAGACTAGAAATGCAGGTGGGAGAGCAAGATAAAGCTCTCATAGTGAAGGAGAGAGATAGAAGAAGAAGGGGGAGAAGAGGGGAGAATAGGACGGGGTGACGAGCTCCCTCAAATGTCTTGTAAAATGTTGTAGCAAAAGGGTGTTATTTCAAAGGTGTCTGGAGGGGAATTGAGTCATTCATGCTAATGGAGCAGAAGGTTGCGATGTAAGCCGAGACTTAAGCTTGTCAGAGGTAGAATAATGAATCCAAATGTCCATAAGGACTTGAATTTATCCCAGTTGTCACGTTCTCGGGCCTCCAATTCCTCCATTAGCATGATATCATTCACTTCACTTACCCATTTAGAAAAAGGGGGAGGGGTAGATACCTTCCAAAATCTGGAAATAAGCTGTCTACCTGCTGTGAGAAAAAATCGTAGAAGGTTAGATTTTTGTGATTTAACCGAACCTGGTAGAATAGATAATAAGGCAATGGAGGGACTAGGGGTTATAGGGTTGTCATATATATCATTGTGCGTTTGAAATATTTGGGTCCAGAAAGGCTTAATGAGAGAGCAGTCCCACCATACATGTACAAAGTATCCCTTCTCTTGATCACATCTCCAACACACATCCATGGAAGCCGGATGGTAGTGGGCACATAATACCACCTGGTTAGCACTTTATAGTTTTTCTCTTGACCATAGTTGGAGACCGAGGACTTGTGTGTAAATAGAAAGGCCTTCTGCCAATCTACGTCCAATATCTCTGTCCCCAGTGACTCAGACCAAATCCTAGTATACGTGGGCAGTTTTCCGTTAACATTAGTTAGAATAATTTTATAAATCTCAGAGAGCGAGTGGCGAGGAACCTCAGGCAAGGTACATAGATTTTCATAAGTTTTAAGATTTCTATGGGTTTGCTTAGTCGTATGTAAGGTCTTACAAAAAGAGTTTAGGTGGAGTCTGGTTAACCAGGATATCCTGGTGCGCTCAGGTAAGGGGCCTACCACGAAGTCCCCGGTCGATTGTCAAAATCTGGAAGTCCCATCCCTCCCATCAACCTAGGTTGGCACAGAAGCTGGTATTTGAGTCTAGGATGTTTCCCTTGCTAAACAAATTTAATCACTAAGGACTTGAGGTTACGAAAAAATGACGCTGGGAGGGTAATGGAAAGAGTCTGAAACAAATATAAAAGTTTTGGGAGGATGTCCATTTTCAGAACGTTTATACGGCCAAACCAGGATAGATTTAAAACTGTGTGCAATTCTGTTAGACGTCTGATTTTAGTTAAGAGGGGGCTATAGTTGAAGGAGTATATGTCAGAAAAATGGGTCGGTATGGCGGTACCTAGATACGTAATCGCCCTTGGTTTCCATTGAAACTGGTAATTAGCTTGGAGGAGAGCGAGTGTGTGCTGGGGGAGCGATATATTAAGGGCTTCTGTTTTAGATAAATTTAATTGGTAATTACTGAACATCCCAAACCTACAAATTTCTTTTAGGATGGAGGGTGTGCTGATAAGGGGTTGAGTAACATATAATAAGACATCATCCGCATAGAGCGCAATTTTACTATGGACAGAGGAAGTGTGAATGCCATGGATTGCCGGATTTGCTTGAAGGGCCTGGGCAAGGTGTTCAATTGTCAAGGCAAATAGGAGGGGTGACAAAGGACACCCCTGTCTAGTGCCATTCACAATTGCTAGTTGAGAGGATTGGGTGCCATTAACGAGTACCGAGGCCGTGGGTGATGAATATACCGCCATGACACGGCTAAGCATCTTAGATCCAAGGCCAATCTGGGCTAGCGTGTGGCTCAGAAATGTCCAACTAACCCTATCAAATGCTTTCTCCACGTCACACGAGAGGAGGCATGCTGGTATTTGATGTCTCTGCGCGTGGGAAAATTAAGTGGAGAGTTTTTGTGGTATAAAGCCCACCTGATCCCCATGAATGAGGGAAGGCAATAAGGGCGACAGTCGGTTGGCTAAAATCTTGGTATACAGTTTAAGATCTAAATTTAGTAAGGAAATCGGTCTATAGTTACTACAGAGGGATGGGTCTTTCCCTGGTTTGGGAATAACAGCTATCTGGGCGCTAAGCAAGGAAGGGGGCAGAACACATTCATCGTCTATCGAGTTAAAGGTGGTTGCTAGAATCGGGGCAAGTTGAGGGGCAAATGTTTTGAAAAAGCGGGCCGTAAGGCCTTCCCATTTTTAAGACCTTTAATGAAAGAAATTCCGTGTCAGAGAGAGGAGCTTCCAAGTTTTCTGTATCTTGAGAGGTAATAACAGGCAAAGCTGTTTCTTGGATATATGCAAACAGATCCGATTGTTTCTGCTGACTGGGAGGCGGATCTCCCCCCGAAGTGGACTGTGGGAGATTATATAAGCTATGATAGTATGTGCGAAATTCTTCTGCGATATCTGAGTTCGTGTGAATCTTTCCTTTGGCTGGGGATTGTAAATAAGGGTTGGAGGAATGAGGCCCCCTAGGGTTTAGGGCACGGGTCAGGTGTTTACCACACTTGTTGTCCTGAGAGTAGTGTGTAGCCCTACCCTTATCCCTGGCAATCAGAGTGTGTTCTGAGAAAAGCTTCAGGAGGTCCCTGCGGGCATTGAAGAGGTCAAGTAAAGTGACATTGTCCGATGTGCGTTTATGGGAGGCCTCTAACATGGATATCTTAGAGAGGAGAGCAGATATTACCCTGCACCTTGCCTTTTTAAGGCGTGCTCCATGCTGTATAAAGATGCCTCTCAGCACAGACTTCAGGGCTTCCCATTTAATAAGAGGGGACGTGTCATCCCTGGCGTGATCCACGGCAGTCTCTGATAGCCTGGGAGACAGCCTGGGTACAGACCAGGTCTCTTAACAAGTTGTCGTTCAATCTCCATGTGATACCCCACCGACCAAGTGGCAGGGAGCCCAGGGAGAGGTGAACGGGAGCGTGGTCGGACCACAGTGTCATTCCTATTGTGGCATCAGGTTTAGCGTCTAAGAGGGGTTGAGATACCAAGATATAATCTATTCTGCTATAAGAGGAATGTGCTGGAGAATAATATGAAAAATCCCTGCCTGCAGGGTTCAAAACTCGCCAAACATCTACTAAGGAAAGGGCTGCCAGTAATGTACGGATTTTAGTCAAGCAAGCTGGGGACAAGGAAGACTTACCGGACGATGAATCCAAATGAGGGATCAATGCACAATTCAGGTCTCCACCCATGATTATGTTGATGGCACGAACTTGCGAATCTTGGATGTCAACGAGAGAAGGAATCCCAGTTGGTCCTGGTTAGGGAAATAAGCATTAACCTCCCTGGCGGTATTCCCGAGTGTGGCTCGGGGTGGAATTTCAGTACCAAGAGCGGTAACCCCGAGCCACACTCGGGATTGCATCGCTGGATCCAGGCAATGTTACTCACCTTGTCCCCTGGATCCAGCGATGTCCTCCCGCGGTGTCAGCGTGTCTCCCCGCGGCCAGATGCCTCTGTGTGCCGGGCTCCGTTCCCTGCGAGCGTCGCGTCGCACGGGGACAGAGACCGGCGGGAAATTCAAAAAGTTAAACACACACAGTACATACAGTACACTGTAATCTTATAGATTACATTACTGTATGAAAACATTTCACACCCCCTTTGTCCCTAGTGGTTTGCCCAGAGCCCTGCATGCACTTTTATATAATAAATGTCATTCTTTCTGCCTGGAAACATGAGAATGTCCATAGCAACCAAAAAGTGTCCCTTTGCGTCAAAAGTGGTTTTTGATCAGCTAGAAAACAGCGATAGTAAATAAGAATGATTTGCAGAATTGAGTGATACTGATTTTTGGGGAAATTTATCATCAGCAACTGAAAGTGACGATAGCGACAATTCTGCAACTGAGCAAATTTCTGCGTTTTTGGTTTGATTACATTATTGCATACATTTTATTACTATTATATTATTATTTTTGATAATTATTTTTAGTTATTTATTATATTATAATTTATTATTTCATTTTTCAAACTTTTTCATACCCGGGATGTCTACTAGACTCTTGTTTGGACAGATTTAAGTGAGTTATTCCTAAGAATTACAGGCCTACAATATAAAACGCCAAATTTTCATGCAAAATAATTGTACCGCTTTTGGTACAAAATTCCAGACAGAATCATACCGCCAGGGAGGTTAATAATCGTGTACACAGTCTGTAGATACCTAATCTTCAGATCAGCGAGTCCAAAATTTCCAGAGAAAAAGAAGCATGAAAGGCTATAGTTACTCCCTTTGAGCGGGCAGGGGGATTGGTACTGTGGAACCAGGTTGGGTAATGTCGGAGTGGGAGTTTTGGTATAGTGTCAGCCCTAAAGTGTGTTTCCTGTAAGAGTAGAATTTGCGTACACAATTTGTGGAAGTGGTATAAAATTTGCCCCCTTTTTTCTGGAATGTTGAATCCCCTACAATTTAGGGAGGAGATTTTTATGAAATGATTATGACTCATTCCCAAGGCTCTAGGTGATGAAGGTGAGGATGCACATGAGGGAGGCTCGTCGCGTCCGTCCAGAAAGAGGGTAGATCAGAGAAAAGGGGGGTGAAAGAAAAGACGAAACAATTACACTGCAGTATATTGAGAGAATCAAAGAGGAAAAGACCTGAATGCGTGCTCCTAGGCAGTAAACCTATGAAGGGGTCAGTGAGGATCGCCATGTGTATCCACCAGGTGGTGTCCAAGATATAAGCAATATAGTAACACCTAAAGTGCCCACATGCATAGCCATTCCTGTACGAGAAATGGTAACTAGGCCCCCTAAAGGGATGTCTTAAAAAAACAGAAAGAAAACAAAAAAAAAAAAACAAAGAAAAAGAGCTTAACCTCCCTGGCGGTGTTCCCGAGTGTGGCTCGGGGTGGATTTTCAGTACCAAGAACGGTAACCCAGAGCTACACTCGGGATTGCATCGCTGGATCCAGGCAATGTTACTTACCTTGTCCCCTGGATCCAGCGATGTCCCCCGCCGTGTCTGTGAGCTGTGTCCGCCGGCAGATGACTCCTGTGTGCCGGGCTCCGTTCCCTGCGAGCGTCGCGTCGCACGGGGACAGAGACCGGCAGGAAATTCAAAAAGTAAAACACACAGCACACATACAGTACACTGTAATCTTATAGATTACATTACTGTATGAAACCATTTCACATCCCCTTTGTCCCTAGTGGTTTGCCCAGAGCCCTGCATGCACTTTTATATAATAAATGTCATTCTTTCTGCTGGAAACATGAGAATGTCCATAGCAACCAAAAAGTGTCCCTTTGCGTCAAAAGTGGTTTTTGATCCGCTAGAAAACACCGATAGTAAATAAGAATCATTTGCAGATTTGAGTGATACTGATTTTTGGGGAAATTTTATCATCAGACACTGAAAGTGACAACAGGGACAATTCTGCAAATGAGCAAATTTCTGTGTTTTTGGTTTGATTACATTATTGAATACATTTTATTACTATTATATTATTATTTTTGATAATTATTTTTAGTTATTTATTATATTATAATTTATGATTTCATTTTTCAAACTTTTTCATACCCGGGATGTCTACTAGACTGTTGTTTGGACAGATTTAAGTGAGTTATTGCTAAGAATTGCAGGCCTACAATATAAAACGCCAAATTTTCATGCAAAATAATTGTACCGCTTTCAGCACCAAAAATCTGACATAATCATACCGCCAGGGAGGTTAAGGGTCTATAGTGTAAAATGACTAAGCATAATTCAAAAAGGGCCACCATGGGCGCCAGGAACCCTAAAGTGGGGTGCATGACTGGTACACAGAATCAACTAGTAAAATAACATTCTTTGAAATATCATAAAGTTACCATTTGGCCTCAGAGCCTCAGATAGTCTGCAAGTATCCAGTCTGTTGCTCAGAAACAGTATTGAGGCCATGGGCCAAAGTCAACACAGCTCTCCGGCCTGTGAGGAGAGAAAATATATCAGCGCCAATGTAGCTGATAACAGTGAAAGTATGGTAGAGGGGGCAAATATAGTGGCCAAGGACCAGTACATCAGGTAAGTGCGGAGATCAAAACAAGAAAACAAAAAACAAAAAAAAAACACATGGGGTTTACAGCCCCATAAGGGCACAACCCCCCGTTTAAAACAACAAAGTCAACTTGGATAACGAAATGAACCATGAGTTGAAAAACAGGTCTCCATTTAAGTAAGATGCACTGTCAGGTACAGTGAGTTATGTGTGTGAGCCCATTAAGGCATCAGTCTAAGTTCATCCCTCTGAGGCATTAGAGGTCTTATACCTTTTGTTCTTCCCTCTCGAACACGGCTGCCAGCATTGGGTACAGGTAGAGGCCAGTGCGGGATATGGATTTGGGGTAAATCAAAAAATCCCAAGAAATTGGGGAGGTCTTCCAGGGTGCGGAGGACAGCAGTTTTGCCATCATGGGTTGCGGACAGCTGGAAGGGGAATCCCCAATGGTACTTAATCTGCTTATCGAATAGAGCCTTTGTCAGGGGTTTCAATGAGCGTCTCATGTCCAGGGTTAACTTAGGTCAGGAAGCAAAACAATTTGTGAGTCATTGAACTGTATGATGTCTTGCTTACGTGCAGCTTGCATGATATCTGCTTTGATGGCAAAAAAAGTGCACCCTACAGATGACGTATCTAGGGTGTGCTGGATTCAGATTCTGGGGTCCTAGGGCCCTGTGCACTCTGTACCAGTTCCAGTGGGTCATCTTTAGGTTTCTGCAAGAGCTCATTAAAAATGGCTTTGACCGCCGAGGGGAGGTCTGCTGATGGTAGCATTTCTGGAAGACCCGTATGCAAATATTGTTTCTGCGGGCCCTATTTTCTTGATCATCCTGACGGAGCATAAGGTGTTGGATTTGGGCAGTGTGTTCATGCAAAACCGCCTCATGGTTGTTGACAGCAAGGATCGTGTCGTCCATGGTGTGTTCTATGTCCTGCATCCGTCCTGTGACATCCCTTCGTAGTTCAGAGATTTCTTGTTTGTAGGAAAGCTCTAGTCTCTGAACATAGGCCTCAAAATCATGGCGCGTTGGGAGGGCCTTGATGTAGGCCTCAATGTACCGGGTGGAGCCTGAACGCTGTGAATCAGGGGAGTGACACCCGGACCTGAGGGAGCCATGCTCTGAATCGGGAGGTGACCTAGCCCACTGCCTGGTCCTCATCTGGGATGAGGAAAGTGGACGACTCGCCCATTGCGAGGCCAAGTGGTGTGTGTTGGAGCCGGCCGGCGCCATCTTGGGAGGAGAGGGGCCCTCCTGTTTTTGGCCAGATCGGACGAAAAATCTGCCGATTTCGCTGGAGTAAGCTGTGTCTAGGGCCGTCAACGAGGAGATCCGCGCGGTAGCCGATGAGAGACGCAGCTGCTCACTCCATGCGCCAGGCCACGTCCCCCCCTTTTGCTTTAGTATAATTGCTTGAACCTTATATATAGTATATACGGCATGCATGAAGAAACAATGACTATGCATTATAAGATCACACTTTCTATTTTTATTTTCATCTTCCTGTGTCAAACACATTTTTTGTCAGATGAATTGACTCCTACCTTAACTATGTGTTTACCCAGTGTTTCATGCACCTTTCCTGAAGAGGTGGCCCCTTTGACAAAAGGAAACACTTTGATGGTGTTTTATGTAAATCCTATAACCAATGAACAAAATGTTTTGAAGAAATAGTTCTCAGGTATGTCCTTTTAAAATCCCGCCATAAAAAAACACATGGACACCTCTGTAGATCTCACTTTCAACTTTTTCCATTTTTGGGGCAAAATACCTACAACTGCAAAATGAAAACATCAACATATCTGCAATGGCATTCCTATTCTTGTGTTTTATTTTGTGAAGGCCATAGCTTTTGATGACAATCAGAACCAAATTTAAGATCTGTGGTTAATCCTGACCTGAGCAGATAGCTCGAGTCTTGAGATCCCTGTTTATTTGGTCAAGGCATTGATGGCTACCGCACATTCTTCATCCATTGCTTGCAAAACTGAGATCATTATCTCATCACCAGCTTCATATCTACCCTCTATTTCCTTTCCCAGGTCTCCGTCTGGCAGCTTGAGACCATCACAAATGTCACCATTATCACACAGCAGGGACAGGTATCCATCAGTAATGCCGATAAGCTGGTATTCAATTCTTTTAATGTTAGGAACATCCATGTTGTGGGAGGATGGACAGATATCTTCATACTTCTTATCAGTGAATATATCAATACCAACAAGGTGAACCTTGGCATGACTGTGCTTGCCATGGAAGTTGACATTTCAACAATTTTGCCGGGACGCGATTTCAGAACCACAAACACGTTCTTACGCAGGGCAGAGCACTGCATAAGGAAGGTGACAGAAGCCCCTGCATCTCCAGTGTGGAAATCAAGGTCATCTGACATATTGGTGCGTGTCTACTTGTACTTCCAACAAAAAAAGGCTTAGTGGTTTTTTAAGCTCATCTCCAAGAAGAACCAAAAATACCATTTACAGTCTACCTTATCTAAATTTTGCGAACAGACAAAAAGTTCAGGCCGAACATCCGAACACCATTAAAGTCTATGGGACGCCAACATGAAAAATCAAAAGTACTCATTTTAAAGGCTTATATGCAATGTTATTGCCCTAAAAAGTGTATGGGGACCCGGGTCCTGCCCTAGGGGACATGTATCAATGAAAAAAAATGTTTTTAAATCAATTGTTTTTTCAGGAGCAGTGATTTTGATAATGCTTAAAGTGAAAAAAAAAATGAAAAATTCCTTTAAATATTGTGCCTGGGGGGTGTCCTTAGTCTGTGTGTAAAAGGGCACATCTATGTGAGGTGTAGAACATAGCCAGAGCAAAATGACATTTCCATAGGAAAAACTGTCATCGCGGCTGTAATGTATTGTCGGTTCCCGGCAATATACAAAAAAATCGCTGGAAAAAAGTGCGTGGGGTCCCCCCCTCCAGTTCAAACCAGGCTCTTCAGGTCTGGTTTGGATATTAAGGGGAACCCCGCACCAAATTTTTAAAAAAATTGACGTGGGGTCCGCCTAAAATCCAAACCAGACCCTTATCCGAGCATGCATCCCTAGCCGGTAAGGATGGGGCGCGAGCGAGCACCCCCCTTGAACTGTACCAGGCTACATGCCCTCAACATGGGGAGTATGGGTGCTTTGGGGGAGGGGTGGCTCTGCCCCCCACCTCAAAGCCCCTTGTCCCCATGTTGATGGGGACAAGAGCCTCTTCCCCACAAGCCTGGCCGGTGCTTGTGGGGTCTGCGGGTGGGGGGGCTTATCGGAATCTGGAAGCCCCCTTTAAAAAGGGGGCCCCCAGATCCCAGCCCCCCCATGTGAATAGGTTTGGGGTACATTGTACCCCTACCTATTCACCAAAAAACCAGAGGCAATTTTTGACAAGTCCTTTATTTTGTAAAATAGCTCTTTCTTCTTTCTTCCTCCATCTTCTCCTGGCCCGGTCCTTCTTCTGGTCTTCTGCTTCTTCTTTTAGTCTTCTTGCTTCCTCTCTTCGTCTTCAATCTTCAATCTTCATCTTCATATTCTTTATTCTTTCGCCGCCGCTCTCTCCACTGCTGCAGCCCGACCCCTACGCGTCTTGGAATGGGCGGTCTTCACAATGACAGTTCTTTTATAAGAAGGGGCGGGGCCACCCAGTGATGTATATGGGTGAACCTCCCCCTCTGACATCACATGACGTTAGAAGGGGGCAGGTTAACTCAGTTACATCAGGCAACCTCAAAGCATCCTCCCCATGTTGAGGGCATGTGGCCTGGTATGGTTTGGAGGGGGGGGCTCGCTCGTCCCCAACCCCCTCCTGCCATGCCAAGGCTACGTGCTCGGACAAGGGTCTGGTTTGGATTTTGGGGGGGACCCCACACCATTTTTTTTTTATTTGGCGTGGGGTTCCCCTTAAAATCCATGCCAGACCGGAAGGGCCTGGATTGGAATTTGGGGGGAGCTGCATGTAATTTTTTAAAAAAATGTTGGCATGGTGTTCCCCTTAAATTCCATACCAGACCTGAAGGGCCTGGTTTGGATTTTGGGGGAAAGCGCACGTCATTTTTTAAAAAATTTTGGCAAAATTTTCGGTGGAACAGGGCCCGATGTTGTCAATTTGTTTAAAAATTATTATGGCATGCCCCTGTAAACTAGGTGCAGAACAATTGGGCCTTGGCGGTGCCAGAACATTGTAACCCCATGCAGTTATTCTTGTTGGACGGAGGAACTGGGCCTGATGTTTTAAATTCGTTTACAAATTGTGACGAAAGCCCCCAGTCAAACAGGTGGCCAAAAATTGGGCCTTGGTTGTTGGTGGTGCCAGAACACTGTAACCCCTTGCAGTTACTCTTGTTGGACGGAGGAACTGGGCCTGATTCAGTAAATTAGTTTACAAGTTCTGACAAAAGCCCCCAGTCAAACAGGTGGCCAAAAATTGGGCCTTGGTTGTTGGTGGTGCCAGAACACTGTAACCCCTTGCAGTTACTCTTGTTGGACAGAGGAACTGGGCCTGATGTTGTAAATTAGTTTACAAATTCTGACAAAAGCCCCCAGTCAAACAGATGGCCAAAAATTGGGCCTTGGTTGTTGGCGGTGCCAGAACACTGTAACCCCTTGCAGTTACTCTTGTTGGATGGAGGAATTGGGCCTGATGTTGTAAATTAGTTTACAAATTCTGATGAAAGCCCCCAGTCAAACAGGTGGCGAAAAATTGGGCCTTGGTTGTTGGCGGTGCCAGAACACTGTAACCCCTTGCAGTTACTCTTGTTGGACAGAGAAACTGGGCCTGATGTTGTAAATTAGTTTACAAATTCTGACGAAAGCCTCCAGTCAAACAGGGGGCCAAATATTGGGCCTTGGTTGTTGGCGGGGCCAGAACACTGTAACCCCTTGCAGTTACTCTTGTTGGATGGAGGAACTGGGCCTGATGTTGTAAATTAGTTTACAAATTCTGACAAAAGCCCCCAGTCAAACAGGTGGCCAAAAATTGGGCCTTGGGTGTTGGGGGTGCCAGAACACTGTAACCCCTTGCAGTTACTCTTGTTGGACGCAGGAACGGGACCCTGCTGTTGTAAATTAGTTTAACCATTTAAGCCCCAGAGCCCTTTTTTACACTTTTTGTTTACAAGTTAAAACCATTTTTTTTGCTAGAAAATTACTTAGAACCCCCAAACATTATATATTTTTTTTCAAACACCCTAGAGAATAAAATGGCGATCGTTGCAATACTATTTGTCACACGGTATTTGAGCAGCGGTCTTTCAAGCGCAATTTTTTGGGAAAAAAAATGCTTTTTTGAGTTAAAAAATAAGACAACAGTAAAGTTAGCCCAATTTTTTTGTATATTGTGAAAGAAGATGTTACACCGAGTAATAAGATACCATACATTTTAGGGTTGAAAATTGCACACACTAGCGGAATGGTGACAAACTCTGGTACTTTAAAATCTCCATAGGCGACGCTTTAAATTTTTTTACGGTTACTAGGTTAGAGGTGCAGAGGAGGTCATTTGCTAGAATTACTGCTCACACTCTGGTGATCGTTGCGATACCTCACATGTGTGGTTTGAACACCGTTTTCATATGCAGGTGTGACTTACATATGCGTTTTCTTTGCTGCGCGAGCTCGCGTTTACGGTGGCGCCTTTTTTGTTTTTTTTATTTATTTTATTTTTTCTTTTTAACACTGTTTGTTTAAAAATAATCTGATCACTTTTATTGCTATCACAAGGAATGTAAACATCCCTTGTGATAGTAATATATGGTGACAGGTACTCTTTATGGAGGGATGGGGGGTCTAAAAGACCCCCCATCCCTCCTTTGCACTTCACAGTATTCACATCGCCAAAAAAGGTGATTCTGAATACTGTCAATTCCGGCTTCCACCGGGACTCCACACAGCGGTCACAAGTGTCTGATCGGAGCTCCGGTCTCCTGGTGGGACGGGAGACTGGAGAAGAGCAGCGGATGGTGGCGGGAGGGGGGGTGGCCCCTCCCGCTCCCTTGGATAAAGACAGAGCGGCTTCCGATAGCTGGCCGCCTGCTCTCAAAAATGGTACCGGGGTATAGCCTGTAGCTGCAGACTATACCCCGATACATCCACTTAACCAGTTCCCGACCACGCTCCGTGTTTTCACGGCGGCAGTCGGGATGCTGAGGGCGATCTGCAATCAGCCACTAGGGGGTCCTGAGGAGTGTGCCCACGGCTTGACCCAATGTCCGCCGGCGAGCCGCGATGAGTGGCCACAGGGAAAGAACGGGGAACCGCCGATGTGAACACGGCGGTTCCCCGCTCTGTTAGTAGGAGCATGGGTGATCTACTGATCCCTGTCACTGGGATCAGTTAGATCTCTCATGCCCATGTTAGCCCAACCCCCCCACAGTAAGAGCACACCCAGGGAACACAGTTAACCCCTAGCTCTCCCCTCCCCAGGTTAACTCCTTCACTGCCAATGACATTTATATAGTAATCAGTGGACATTTCAATTTCTGATCGCTGAATAAATGTCATTGGTCCCAAAAAAGTTTCAAAAATGTCAGACATGTCCTCTGCAATATCGCATTACCGCTAAAAATCGCAGATCGCCGCCATTACTAGTAAAAAATAAAAAAAAATAAAAACCCCAGAAATGAATTCTCATCATCCGTAAACACGGCCACTTTTGCGCAAACCAATCAATAAACGCAGATTGCGATTTTTTTTATCACAAATATGAGGAAGAATATAAATCGGCCAAAAACGGTGAAAAAAATGTTTTTTTATATATTTTTTTTGGATTTGAATTTTAGCAAAAAGTAAGAAATTTGAAGCACTTTGTAGGCGTCTTTATCTTGTATAGATATGAGCTTTAGCTACTAATGACAGCTTCAATGTGTATTTTTGGTGTCAAGTGAAAGATATAGCAGGTTTTAGCAGATACATTACACAAGGCCATTGCCGCTATTACATGTAACATGTGTGGGGCTACACTTTTGTTATACCTTGGTTGAATATAGTGAGAAATCATTATTTAGAAGTGGCAGGACGCTAGAATTAGCGTGTTGATATTCTTGTCCTTTTAAGGCAACTTGCATTGATTCTCAATTGTAATACTTGCTTTTCTAGTATTACCCTCATGCCTATTGAAATCTCTTAAGGCTGATTCCCATACCTCCCTTGTGGAAAGGAGT
The DNA here is from genome assembly GCA_018402905.1 of Glandirana rugosa. NCBI lineage: Eukaryota > Metazoa > Chordata > Amphibia > Anura > Ranidae > Glandirana > Glandirana rugosa. Next base: position 889,904 of record BLSH010092342.1, read on the forward strand.
GCTTCAGAGGGTTTCCTCCCCTGAAACAGGTATAGCCCTCCTAAGATCTTCCCACATATTTTTCTAGGGCTTTTTTTCTAATCTCTCTCATAAATGCTAGAAGCAGTATATATGATTTGGGTATTTTCTCTCTTCTTTTGCATAGTAAGTGATGAACATATAGGCAATTAAGGGCAGTTTGCGGATGCACATTGTTCCCTCTCCTGTGACGACGGTACCGGGCATCCTAGGCATTTGTTTGGAGTATATTCTCTATACAGTGGCAGGTGATTTATCTTTATATTGTCCATGTCCTTTGTCCAATGTATATCGATTATATTGCTCTTAAGCTATTTTTTTGTTGTTTTCCATCTCCTTAGTAGAGCATTTATAAAGAGTTGGTTTGTGACAGTCCCTGAGGAAGCCATACAGGCGAAACATGTTGGACACATATATGGACCCTTTAAGTATTGTAATTGCTCATATTTGAATATCAATTGCCTAACTGTATATATATATTAATTGCTCCTTGGGTTTTATATATGTACAAAACATTTCAGAGTTTCTTTGAGATATTTTACTGCTTAATAAATAAACTTCAATACTTTTAATCAATCTAACTTTTTCAAACTTATTTCTGCACCACAATAGTCCCATTTTTTCCCTTTATTCTCTCCCCTCCCCCCCCATCCCCCCCTTTTCCCCTTTCCTCTTTTTTCCAATCCCCTTCCCATTCCCTTATTGTTAATTTTACAACCTGGGATGAGGTGCTAACCTAGTGGTGCCACCATACTAGAATTCTTTTGCCTAAGAAATTTGGGTTTTTTTTGCAAAATGGTTGCTCTTCTTTTGTTTATAGCAGTGATCAGAAATGACGCAGAGGCGATCAAATACCACCAAAAGAAAGCTCTATTTGTGGGAAAAAAAAGGACGCAAATTTTGTTTGGGTGCACCGTCCCACGACCGCGCAATTGTCAGTTAAAGCGACGCAGCGCCGAATTGCAAAAACTGCTCTGGTCCTAAAGCTGGAAAACCTTCTGGTTGGTAAGTGGTTAAAGCTGCCGCCGTTTATAAATGGTGATTCACGTCAAGTGGTTAAAAATTGTGATGATATGCCCCAGTCAACAGGTGGTAAAAAATTGGGCCTTGGGTGTTGTCGGTGCCAGAATACTGTAACCCCTTTCAGTTACTCTTGTTGGGCGCAGGGTCGGGCCCTGCTGTTGTAAATTAGTGTAACCACTTAACGTGAATCATTGTTTATTAACGGTGGCTGCTTTAAGTGAAAGTATCGGGGTATAGTCTGCAGCTACAGGCTATACCCTGGTACCGTTTAACAGAGCAGGCGGCCGGCAATCCATTGATAACAGCCAATCTGGCTCCCCACCTCCTGCCACCGTCCACCGGGAGACTGGAACTCCAATCTGCCGGCTGTGTGGAGTTCCTGTGAAAGCCAGTGTCAGCTTCGATCAGGACTCCTTCGTACACGCCCAGAAGCAACGTCACAACGTCACTTCCAGTTTACTCGACGGCTAATGGCGACGGTTTTAAAAAAATGTCAGTATTCAGAATCACAGTTTTTGGCGATCTGAATACTGTGAAGTGTAAAGGAAGGATGGGGGTCTTTTAGACCCCCCATCCTTCCATAAAGAGTACCTGTCACCATATATTACTATCACAAGGGATGTTTACATTCCTTGTGATAGCAATAAAAGTGATCAGATTTTTTTTTTAAAGGAACGGTGTTAAAAGAAAAAATATAATAAAATAAAAAAAATATTAAAGCGCCACCATCCTCGCGGGCTCGTGCAGCAAATAAAATGCATACGTATGTCGCGCTCACATATGAAAAGGTGTTCAAACCACACATGTGAGGTATCTCCGTGATCACCAGAGTGTGAGCAATGATTCTAGAAAAATACCTCCTCTGCACCTCGCCTATGGAGATTTTTAAATACCAGAGTTTGTCGCCATTCCGCAAGTGTGCGCAATTCTTAACTGTGTCATGTAAGGTATCTATTTACTCGGCTTAACATACTCTTTCACAATATACAAAAAAATTGGGCTAACTTTACTGTTGTCTTATTTTTTAACTCAAAAAAGTGATTTTTTTTTTCCAAAAAAAAAACGCTTGATGGACTGCTGCGCAAATACCGTGTGACAAAAAGTATTGCAATGATTGCCATTTTATTCTCTATAATATTTGGGGGTTCTAAGTAATTTTCTATAACAAAAAAATTATTTTAACTTGTAAACAACAAATGTAAAAAAGGGCTCTGGGGGTTAAGGGGCTAAAAACTGTATATATTTTAATACACCACGTCAAGTGTGTTATATACCATATGGACAGAAATATAGAGCACACTCAATACGCGGTGTACATATATATATATATATATCTTTTTATTTATTTATTTATTTTTCCCTACACTAACCTGTCTGCACTAACTGAAAAAAGAACAGCGAGCAACTACAAACCACCAGCCACCGTTACTGGAAGAGGTACCGTGGAGATCATGTGACAGTGGACTGGATTTAGGTAAGTTTTTCTGGGTTTTTAAAGTTTCAAAAAATAAAAGAGCAGCTCAGTGCAACGGGGAGACTGGACATCTTTTTTTTTGTGCCCAGGTTGGGCTTTAAAGGGTTAGTTTACCTTCAGCAAAAAACTACCTCTGCAGGTAAGGAGCACCTGTAGATAAGGACACACTGTGCAATTTTAACCAAAGTTAATAATGCCTTTGCTATAGGTGTAAGGAAAAAAGGAAGGTGTGGTCTGCAGCTCCACATGTGATTGGTTCCCATCCCGAATGCAACAAGAACAAGAGAGGGTTGGCCAGAGGGAATTTAAATGAGTGCCAATCACAAATAAATAGTAAGACCGTATAGACAGTTTATTCATCTGTAGGTGAACATATCACATATCAATGGTTAAAAATTCAACAACTAATATCTAGGCATGGTACATATACAGCATAGTAGAGCAGCATGAACCCATATGCATGGACATATAGGTGACATGACCCAAGGAACAAACCAATAACACAGGTACTATAATGATACACAATGCTATAGGTGTAGGCCATTTACAAACCTCCCAAAGCCTGTCTGAAATCCTGCTTTGTTGGTAGGAGGTTGCTAAGACACTCCCAGCTGTTTTAAATCCTCTCACATGTGTTCTCTCACCCCTGACGCAGTAGCTCTGAGCTCACAGGGATACTGTGACAGAGGAGATAGTGAACAACACATGAACGGAGGTTTGAGAGTTCACTGTTGTGAAAATAGGGGTGAACAGTAAAGGCTGGGGGTGTCTTAGAAATGTCCCATCTCTGGGAGTTTTTTGGCCAGGATTTGGGAGGTAAGTAGGGATGGGCCAGCTGTTCGAGTTGAATGTAAGTTTGACTCAAACAACGCGCGTTTGCCTGTTCGGCCAAATTAGAACATTATGGGGCGTTCGCGGGAACTTTAAGCATTCCAATGGCGGGGAAAATGCCGCCCGCTGATTTTCCAAGGCATGCACATGACCTGCATGCTTTGGCCAAACACAGAGTGCTCTGCTGTGAGAGATATGATTGGCTAAAGTCAGGGTGCCTTTAGCCAATCACTGCTCTGCAGCCTCAATCCACGCCCCACACTATATAAAGCCACTTGTACAGTGGCTCTATGTAGTGTGTGAATAACAGTGGATAGACAGTGAGCTTAGCTAGTGACGTGCAGGTAGTTCAGTGTAGCTAGTGACTATTGTGGAAAAAAAATTAAATAGATAGATAGATAGATAGATAGATAGATAGATAGATAGATAGATAGATAGATAGATAGAGCAATTTATATACAGTCAGTTAGTACAGACAGTTTAGTGTAGAGTGAAATCTATAATAGATAGATAGATAGATAGATAGATAGATAGATAGATAGATAGATAGATAGAAAGAACGATCTGTATACAGTCAGTTAGGGCCTTGACAAGTCGCCTCAATGCTGTGCAATGGAACTGTTCTAATAGGAGCGAGTCGCTTTGCTCCGACTTAACAAAAAGTTCCTGCACTATTTTCGGGGCGACCTCAGCGCGACTTGCATTGACTTCTATGATAAAAGTCTCATGCAAGCCGTGCTGAGGTCACCTCGAGCTGGGCGACTTGATTCACCCTGCAAGTCGCGCAGCTTCAGGTGTGAACCGGCCCTTAGAGTAGAGTGAAATATATATTAGATATATAGATAGATAGGGCGATCTGTATACAGTCAGGTAGTGCAGGCAGTGCAAGAATATATATATATACCTTCCTAGTATATATATGTATATATATAAAATGCAATGCTTTTAGTGTATACTATATACAGCTAATTCAATATATAGTATATAGCGTCCGTTCAGGCAGTGAAAGAATATATATATATATATATATATACACAGCCTATATATATATATATATATATATATATATATACAGTATCTCACAAAAGTGAGTACACCCCTCACATTTTTGTAAATATTTTATTCTATCTTTTCATGTGACAACACTGAAGAAATGACACTTTGCTACAATGTAAAGTAGTGAGTGTACAGCTTGTATAACAGTGTCAATTTGCTGTTCCCTCAAAATAACTCAACACACAGTCATTAATGTCTAAACTGCTGGCAACAAATGTGAGTACACCCCTGAGTCAAAATGTCCAAATTGGGCCAATAGTATCAATATTTTATGTGGCCAACACTATTTTCCAGCACTGCCTTACCCTCTTGAGCATGGAGTTCACCAGAGCTTCACAGGTTGCCACTGGAGTCCTCTTCCACTCCTCCATGATGACTTCATGGAGCTGGTGGATGTTAGATACCTTGCGCTCCTCCATCTTCCATTTGAGGATGCCCCACAGATGCTCAATAGGGTTTAGGTCTGGAGATATGCTTGGCCAGTCCATCACCTTTACCCTCAGCTTCTTTAGCAAATCAGTGGCAGTCTTAGGCATGTGTTTGGGGTCATTATCATGTTGGAATACTGCCCTGTGGTCCAGTCTCTGAAGGGAGGGGATCATGCTCTGCTTCAGTATGTCACAGTACATGTTAGAATTCATGGTTTCCTGAATAAACTGTAGCTCCCCAGTGTCAGCAGCACTGATGCAGCCCCAGACCATGACACTCCCACCACCATGCTTGACTGTAGGCAAGACACAGTTGTCTTTGTGCTCCTCACCTGGTTGCCACCGCACAGGCTTGACGCCATCTGAACCAAAAGAAAATGATCTTGGTCTCATCAGACCAAAGGACATTATTTCAGTAATCAATGTCCTTAGTCTGCTTGTCTTCAGCAACCTGTTTGTGGGCTTTCTCATGCATCATCTTTAGAAAAGGCTTCCTTCTGGGATGACAGCCATGTAGACCAATTTGATGCAGTGTGCGGTATATAGTCTGAGCACTGACAGGCTGACCCTCCATCACTTCAACCTCTGCAGCAATGCTGGCAGCACTCATACAACTATTTCCCAAAGTCAACCTCTGGATATGATGCTCAGCATGTGCACTCAACTTATTTGGTCGACTATGGCGAGGCCTGTTCTGAGTGGAACCTGTCCTGTTAAACCACTGAATTGTCTTGGCCACCGTGCTGCAGCTCAGTTTCAGGGTCTTGGCAATCTTCTTATAGCCTAGGCCATCTTTATGTAGAGCAACAATTATTTTTTTCAGATCCTCAGGGAGTTCTTTGCCATGATGTGCCATGTTGAACTTCCAGTTATAAGATTCCCAACGCACACGTTCCTGCTTTTTAAGATAGGCTTACTTGTAGTGTGGGTGCTGAAGTGACCAACGGCTGGAACCGCATTTCATAGAAGCAGGTAGTGTCACCAGCACACCAGGATCTTCAAACGAGTCCAATCTTTAATGAATGATCACATCGTTACAACAAATGAGGTACCATGTTGAAGTTCCAGTGACCAGTATGAGTGAATGAGAGCGATAACACCAAATTTAACACCCCTGCTCCCCATTCACACCTGAGACCTTGTAACACTAACGAGTCACATGACACCATGGAGGGAAAATGGCTAATTGGGCCCCATTTGAACACTTTCACTTGGGGGTGTACTCACTTTTGTTGCCAACGGTGAAAAGATAGAGTGTACACTATATATCAGTGCATTATAGTGCATTCGGGGGTGTATGTATGGTATATAGTACACTTGACATGGTGTATTAAAATATATACAGTCTAGTATATATATATATATATATCCACCGCGTATTGAGTGTACACTATATATCAGTGCATTCGGGGTGTACGTATGGTATATAGTAGACTTGACGTGGTGTATTAAAATATATACAGTCTAGTATATATACACACAGTGTATTGAGTGTACACTATATATCAGTGCATTCAGAGGTGTATGGTATATAATACAGTGTAGTGCGGTGTTAAAAAAAATTCCCATCATGTCAGGAAGGCCACAAAGGAGAGGCAGACGCTTCCAGGCCACTAAAAGAGGAGGTGCATCCTCTGTCACGCTTGTCCTTTTTTTCTGCTGTTGGCCGTGCTATTCAACCACAACATGCAAAAGTGTTGGTGGAGTGTATAACTAAGCCATTCTCATCCTCTGTCACCCAGGCTCATACAAGTTTGCCTTCCAACGCAGCTGGCAAAGCAGCCTATTCCACCGGATCCTTGTCCACAGTTACTCCTTCTGTAGCCCCACCATCATGCATAGAGGAGTCACCAGAATTATTCGACCATAGTGTCGGTTACATGTTGATGGAGGATGCGCAGCAGTTTTATTACTCCAATGTTGGTTCCCAGGTTGAGGAAGGGAGTAGCGTGAGCCTAGAGATGGGGTGCTGCAGAAGCACAAGAAACTAGCAGTCATGTTTCTCCAGCTGCATCATACTGCCAAATTTTGCTGCAGTGATGAGGAGGGAGGGGATGATGAGGACACAGACTGTACTTTTTTGCCTGAGAGAAGAGAGGAAAAAAGTGAGGAGGAGGCACAACTCCAACGAGGCAGGATGTCCTCCAGGGGCCAGCTTAAGGGCAGCCACCCAATTGCATCAGACCACAGAGCTCCACAGGTGCAGGGCACTGCTGGCTCCCTGCTGACTTTCAAAAGCTCTTTGATGTGGGCATTTTTTAACATACGTGCAGTAGATTGCACCATTGCCATTTGCAATCTATGTCTGAAGTGGGTCAAGCGTGGCCAGAACTCCAGCCAATTGGGCACTACTGTCTTGACAAGACTTATGATGACCAGCCATGCAGTCCGTTGGCAACAGCACCTGAAAAACCCACACCAGAAAACAAGGCGGGCTTCTTCTTGCTCCTCATCTGGGATCTCAACCCCTTCTATACCTCCAGTCCTCTCCAAAACCTGCACTGAGAGGAATGAAGGTGTAGCAATGTGTGCCACAAGTACTTGCAGCCAATCTGCTAGCAGTACACCCCCTGGTGAATTCAGCAGGCAAATATCCCTACTCCAGTTGCTGAACCGTAAAAAAAAAAAAATACTTTCCCAGCCACCTAAGCATTCAAGGGGCTACGCAAGCAGTCAGGCTAAAAGATGCCATGCAGTGCTTGAGTTAGTCTGTTTTGGGGACAGGAGCCACACTGGGGCAGAGATTCTGTCAGCTCCGCAGGGGCAGGCTCAGAGGTGGTTGATGCCACGGCAGCTTGAGCCAGGTATGGTTGTATGCAACAATGGCACCAACCTTCTCTCTGCCCTCTGACAGGGACACTTGACACGTGCTTAGCACATGTCTTGAATTTGGTGGTGCAGCATTTCTTGACCAGGTACCCAGGCTTACCAGATATCCTGAGGCAGGCCAGAAAAGTGGTAATTCCCAGTGTTCATACAATGCCAGTGCCCGGCTGGCTGACATTCAGTGGGAATTCAACCTGCCCACCAACTGCCTCATTTGTGACATGCCCACCAGGTGGAACTCAACATTGGCAATGCTGCAGCGGCTGCACACACAGCAGAGGGCCATCAATGAGTACCTCTGTGAGCATGGCACCAGGACAGGCTCAGGGGAGCTTGGCTTATTTTTGCCACGTCAGTGGCTACTGATCAAGGATACATGCACTGTCCTGCCACCATTTGAGGAGGCCACAAGGATAATGAGCAGCGACAATGCATGCATCAGTGACACTGTCCCTCTAATATTCCTTCTGGAGCACATGCTTCGTGGAATCATGGACAGGGCAAAGCAGTGCGAGGAAGAGGAGGACTTCCTTTCCTCTCAAGGCCCCCTTTATGTAGAGAGAGAATTCCTGCAGAACCGCCAAACACACAGGATGAGGAGGATTATTGTGTCAGCATGGATGTGGAGGATAACACGAAGCAGTCTTCAAGGGATCATGTTTTTCAGTCCCCAGAAACCCAAGGAGTTGTACATGGCTAGGAGGAGGTAGTTCCTGATAATGTCATCCTCAGTGACCCAGAGGACACTCATGCCTCCTCAAACGTATGCTGCATGGGCTCTCTGATTCTGAAAAGCCTGCAAAAAGACCCAAGGGTTTCGTGGTATCAAGGAGAGGGATCATTACTAGCTGGCAACCCTTCCTGATCCACGTTACAATGTAATGTGGATCAAGAAGGGTTGAGGAGCTCATCCTGCCTGCGCAGAGGGAGCAAAGGATGAAACATCTTCAGGATACCTTGAAGAAAAGTTTGTGGTAAAGTTGCAGAGCTCATCCTGCCTGTGCAGAGGGAGCAGAGGATGAAACATCTTCAGAATACCTTGAACAAAAGTTTGTGCAACGCCTTTCCAGACCCTGGGAGGCTACCATGTCCTGTTGCTGGACAACATGTTTCTGAAGCTTCGGTCGTTCAGAGGCAGAGCAGTGAAGAAGGTGGCCGGGTGACCGATGCCTTTAAAAAAAATTTCAGTCCTCAGCGCCCAGGCCAGATAGGTTCAAGCAACCATCTTCAGCGTCTGCATTATATGGTGCAGGAATATATTGAGGCAAGAGCAGACTTGGAGACCTTTCCAACTGAGCATCCACTGAGTTACTGGGTCTTGAAGATGGACGACTGGCCGGAACTTGCTGAATATGCAATTGATTTACTGGTCTGTCCTGCAAGCAGCGTGCTTTCTGAATGGACATTCAACTGCTGGAGGGTTCGTAACCGATCAAAGAGTGCGCCTGTCCACAGACTCGGTTGATAGGCTCACTTTTATAAAAATTAATCAGACCTGGATCAGCAGCTATCAAGCCCCTGATGCTGATGCAACTGATTAAATTTGCTAGGGATCTGGGATCCCTTTAACAATGCCACTGCTCCTATTCCTCCTGTCTATAATCCAGAATGATATATTGCATTTAGGGCACCACCAACACCCAAGGCCCAATTTTTCTGCACCTGGTTTACAGGGGCATGCCATAACAAATTTTAAACTAATTTACAACAGCAGGGCCTGTTCCTGAGCCCAACAAGAGTAACTGCAAGGGGTTACAGTGTTCTGGCACTGCCAACACCCAAGGCCCAATTTTTTGGCACCTGTTTGACTGGGGCATGTCATCACAATTTTTTAAATAATTTACAACAGCAGGGCCCGTTCCTATGCCCAACAAGAGTAACAGCAAGGGGTTACAGTGTTCTGGCACTGCCAACACCCAAGGCCTGATTTTTTGGCACCTGTTTGACAGGGACATGTCATCACAATTTTTTAAATAATTTACAACAACAGGGCCCGCACCAAAATTAAAAAAATATATATATTGCGTAGGGTTCCCTTCCAAAGTCCGTAACAGACCCTTCAGGTCTGGTATGTATTTTAAGGGGAACCCTGCTCAAAATAAAATAATGCGTAGGGGTCCCCCCAAAGTCCGTATCAGGCCCTTCAGGTCTGGTATTTATTTTTAAGGTGAACCCCATGCCAAAATGTAAAAAAAATGACGTGGGGGTCCCCCCCAAAGTCCCTACCAGGCCCTTCAGGTTTGGCATGGGTTTTAAGGGGAGCCCCACACCAAAATTTGAAAAAAAATGACGTGAGGGTCCCCCCAAAATCCAAACAAGGCACTTCAGGTCTGGTACGGATTTTAAGGGGAACCCGGCGCCAATTTTTTTTTTTAAATGATGTGGGGGTCCCCCCAAAGTCCATACCAGGCTTTTCAGGTCTGGTATGGATTTTAAGGGGAACCCCGAGCCAAAAATTAAAAAAAAATGGCATGGGGGTCCCCCCAAAGTCCAAACCAGACCCTTCAGATCTGATATGGATTTTAAGGGGAACCCCGTGCAAAATTTAATTTAAAAAATGGCATAGGGGTCCCCCAAAATCCAAACCATACCCTTATCCGAGCACACAGCTCTGGCATGGCAGGAGGGGGTGGGGATGAGCTAACGCCCCCCTTCTGAACCATACCAGGCCACATGCCTTCAACATGGGGATGATTGATATCACCCCCCAAAGCACCTTGTCCCCATGTTGATGGGGAGAAGGGCCTCATTAAAGGGGGCTTCCAGATTCTGATAAGCCCCCACCAGCAGACCCCCACAACCACCGTCAAGGGTTGTGGGGGCCTGCTGGTGGGGGGCTTATCAGAATCTGGAAGCCCCCTTTAATAAGGGGGCCCCCAGATCCCGATCTTACCTATGTGAATAGGTATGGGGTACATTGTACCCCTACCCATTCACCAAAAAAGGAGTAAATTGGTACAAAAAACAAGAGGCAGTCTTTGACAAGTCCTTTATTGTGTAAAATAGCTCTTCTTCTTTCTTCCTCCATCTTCTCCTGCCCCGGTCCTTCTTCTAGTCTTCTGCTTCTTCTTTCGGTCTCCTTCCTTCCTCTCTTCGTCTTCAATCCTCATCTTCTTCCTTCTTTTTTCACGCCCCCGCTCCCACTACTGCAGCCATGCTGTCCGGAGGCGTCTCCCAGAATGGGCGGTCTTTAGTCTGACATTTATTTTATAGGTAAGGACGGGGCCACCCAGTGACGTAAGTGAGTAATCCCGCCCCCTTCTGACATCATTCGTTGTCAGAGGGGGCGGGTCAACCATTTACATCACCGGGTGGCCCGCTCCTTCTTATAAAACATGTTCTAAACATCACAGAGGTGTGCCCTTTTACAGGCAGACTAAGGGGACCCCCCCAGACACGATATTTAAAGGAATATTTCATTTTTATTGCTTCACTTTAAGCATTATTAACCACTTGCCGACCGTGTAACGTAGTTACACGGCCGCAAGTGGCACCCATTGTTCTGGGAGGACGTTATAACACGTCTTCCCAGAATCGCAATCCCGCGCGCCCCCTGGGGCGCGCACCTGGGAGCATACGTGACCGGCGGGTCCATGAGACCCGGCGCATCACGGATCACGGTAAATGGAGCGGCCATTTACCACGTGATCGCTCCGTCAAATGACGGAGCATGACATGTAAACAAGCCGGCGGAAGTGCCGGCTTGTCTCTCCCCTCTCCGCACTGATCGGTGCAGTGTGACAGGAGAGGGGGGGGGAGAGGAGATGCAGCGGTGCTGTGGGCAGGATCTGAAGTGCCCACAGCACCGCTGTGTGCCAGGCAGGGACCCCCATCCAGCTTCACCCATGCCCACGCCCTCATCCATGCCCACCCATCTGTGTCCACCCATCAGTCACCCATGAATCCATGCCCACCCATCACCCATCCGTCACTCATCCGTCACCCATGAATCCATGCCCACCCATCCGTGCCCACCCATCACCCATCTGTTACCCATGCATCCATGCTCACCCATCCGTCACCCATGCATCCATGCTCACCCATCCGTCACCCATACATCTGTCCTCACCCATCCGTCACCCATGCATCCGTGCTCACCCATCCGTCACCCATGCGTCCGTGCTCACTCATCCGTCACCCATGCATTCGTGCTCACCCATCCGTCACCCTTTCGTCCGTGCTCACCCATCCATGCTCACCCATCTGTCACCCATGCATCCATGTTCACCCATCCATCACCCATGCGTCCG
>BLSH010092342.1:915341-933228 GCA_018402905.1 Glandirana rugosa
TATTAGGAAGTCACACGAATCGTGTCTCAGTAGACTCTTATGTGTGTATATTCCCAATTATGCGTTACATCTAGAACAAAAGAAGTATTTCATACTGAGTAACAACGACGTATTACTTTACTTCCACTATCTCTCTACTACACTTGTATTATGTACTCCCCGTCTCAACTAATAAGTGTGACTTCAGTATGTATTTCTAACTTGCACATTTATTACATTGTATAGTAATCTCAACTCGCTTGGAGACCTTCAAGCCCAAGACGACCAGGCAGGCTTGAACCGTGCGATCGTTCGGGTTCCGTCCGGACCCGGACCCGGACTTTGTCCCGAAGTTCGGACGGACCAGCAGAACCCGAACTTCCAGAGGTTCGCTCAACTCTAATGATATGTTACATTATTTACACGTTCAATCTTTATGTATGACTTCAGTGTGAATAATCAACTCTGCCCCTCATGTATTATGTTCACATCATCTCTCTATCACCTTCATTTCATTATGCAGCAACAATGAGTCATACTTTATGAAGAAAACAAGATCTACATTGCGTATTAACCCTTATATGTGTGTATTCTCAGATGACTCTGTGCTAAGCACACTGAAGGATTATGTCCTAAATACTTAACCTACAAAGCTTTTTATATGGGAGTCAGGAGACAGTGTACTAAGCTTTCGAACTGCCATATGTCCATGTGCCATTGTTCATGGATCTAAGTATTTGTGCATCATGGCTCTGAGATCCAAATTTTCAGTGTGCCAATGTCACTTTAAAAAGAAATCTACCAGCGGGCATAAAGTGCAGCAACTCTCATTCACCATTGTTATGGTTGCGGTAGTATTGCATCTTACCTGTTCTCTTGCTCGGTAATCAATAGTAACCAATATGAGTAGGAGTTAATCTGACTATGGTTACCTGACATTTGATTAGCAACCCCCCTCCCCCCCATGGACTGCTGTTTGTTACAGATTTAACTTTAGGCTTGGTTCACACTAATACAATTTGAGATGCGACTTGAGTCACAGAATCGCCTGACAATGGAAATGACATTTTTTTCAATGGTGTCTCTTCCCATCAATGCATCTCGGCATGGAGTTTTGGAAACGGTTCCTGCACTACTTTGGTGAGATTCAAACACAATTTTGACCCCAGGAAATATGCAAACCACTTCAAACTAGTGCACAAGTAGCACTACATAATTGCACTGAAAGTCGGATCAAAATCAGGCTGCAGCAGTGTAAACCTAGCCCTAAGATGACTTCTTGAGTCAGCAAAATATACCAACAGCTATGTAGTTCTAAGGCCTTTTGGATTGAGTATAACCTGAATGGATCAACAGACCAACCTCTACATTGCAAAGTTATTGTTACATTTTAAGCAGATTATACAGGTAGATTGTAACATGTTTGGCTAGCCTAAAGGTAAACTATAATAGTTTTGGGCCAATCAATGTTTATTAGGGTTGATAGTTTTCAAACTGACAATAAAACATATAATACCTGTCTATCTATCTATCTATCTATCTATCTATCTATCTATCTATCTATCTATCTATCTATCTATCTATCTATCTATCTATCCATCTATTCACACACATGTGCAGACTATATGGACAAGGCGAGGGTGTACATGGATGTCCTCCTGTTTACGCGCCGCCCCTGCACCCCACAGAGCAAGGTATAGGGCCAATCACAGTGGGCCCTTTAATATGTGATTAGCTGTCTACCAATGACAGCTGATCACAGAAGTAAACAGAAGCTGGTTTCTGGCTTTTTTTCTCTTTACACTGCCAGGGTGAAGAAAAGAAGAAAGCCGTTAACCGGCTCCTGTTAGAGGGACATTGGTTCCCTTAGTGATCACCAGTGCTGTTAATCAGTACCCTCTAGTGGCGCTAATCAGTGCTCACCAGTGCCACCTATAAGTGCCCACCAGTGCCACCTATCAATGCCCATCAGTACTGCTAATCAGTACCCATCAGTACCGCCTATCAGTGCCCAGCTGTGCCGCCTATCAGTGCCCATCAGTGCTGCCAATCAGTGCCTCCTGATCAGTGCCCACCAGTGCCACCTATCAGTACCCATTAGTGCCGCCTATCAGAGCCACCTCTCCATGCCGCCTATCAGTGCAGCTTCATCAGTGCCTCCTGATCAGTTCCCACCACTGCCGCCTCATCAGTGCCCATCAGTGTCACCTCATTAGTGCCCATCACTGCAGCCTATCAGTGCCACCTCATCAGTGCCCATCAGTGAAAGAGAAAAATTATCTGTTTGCAAAATTTTATAACAAAATATGAAAACTTTTTTTTTTCAAAATTTTCAGTCCTTTTTTGTTTGTTTAGCAAAAAAGGAAAAACCCAGTGGTGATTAAATACCACCAAAAGAAAGCTCAATTTGTGTGAACAAAATTATAAAAATTTAATTTGGGTACAGTGTTGCATGACCGCACAATTGTCATTCAAAGTTCGACAGCGATGAAAGCTGAAAATTGGCCTGGTCATGAAGGGGGTATAAGTGCCCAGTAAGGAGTTGGATAATGTGAAGTTGCCAACCTCCACCCCCCTTCTCCCTTCCATTTGTTATAACAGCCTTCATTCTTCTGGGAAGGCTTTCCAGAAAATTTCAGAGGGTCTTTGTGAGAATTTATACTCATTTAGCCAAGAGAGAATTTGTGAGGTCAGGATGATATGAAAAGACCTGGCTTGCAATCAGTTCTCCGATTTTTTTTATAGCTTTGTGCACAATTATGGTGAAACAGAAAATGTGTATCCCCAAACTTCCCCACAAGGATAGATGACCACAATTGTCTGAAAAGCCTTTGTATGCTGTAATATTAACAGTTATCGTTATTATGATAAAATATGGTAATATCGTTATTATGGTATTATTATTATTATCGATCATTAAGATAAAATAAAATAAAAACTAAAAGTATTTTCTCCTTTGTTCAGGTACATATAAATATATACATATATTATTGAACTGTTGATCTAGCCAGAGTAATTTTATTTAGCAATTCTGCTACCCTGCTAGAAAGCACAGTCAGGTCTTGAATCTTTGCTGTGACTATGCAGTATAGTTTGGCCCAGGCCCCAGCCTACAGTCTACTCTAGACAATACAGGAGCAGCACACTTATGAATCATCTTTGTTTCTTTGCTGTCAGTAACCATGCTCCCAGTTTTGCTTCTGGAGCTGGCCCTTTCTCTTTCAATCTGGTGATCAAAATATAAATTCTGATCCTAATACTAATTAGCATTTAAAAGTACAATTAATGATTTATCTGAGGAATTTGTGATTTAATATATGCCCGTGGTCCAGTTTTAACCACTTGCCGACCGCCGTCCACATTCTGACGGTGACGGAGTGGCTCAATATCGCAAACCGCCGTCATATGACGGTGGCTGCGATATCCCTCACTGTGAGTGCGCACGCTCCCCCTGAGGTGCGCTTACTGTGTTCGGGGGGGCCAGAGAGTGGGTACGGCGGACTCAATCGCCGCCGGCTACCCGCAATGGCCCCCCCGCAGTGAAAGAACGGAGGTCCGTGTAAGTAAACACGGATCTCCGTTCTATTAAAGGGGGAAGGGCTGTGATCACAGGCTTCCTGTATATGGAAGCCGTGATCACTCCCTTCCCCCAGCCAGGCCAGCCCACACACTGTTAGAACATGCCCAGGGAACACAGTTAACCCTTAGAGTGCCCCTTGCAGGTTAACCCCTCTACTGCCAATGGCATTTACACAGTAATCAGTGCATTTTTATAGCACTGATTGCTGTATAAATGCCAATGGTCCCAAAAAAGTGTCAAAATGGTCCGACATGTCAGCTGCAATATCACAGTACCGCTAAAAATCACATTACTAGTAAAAAATTAAAAAAAAAATAAAAACCCAGAAATTAATTCTCATCACCCGTAAATGCAGCAACTTTTGTGCAAACCAATCAATAAACGGTGATTGCGATTTTTTTAACCAAAAATATTAGGAAGATTATAAATCAGCCAAAACCGATGGAAAAAAATGCTTTTTTATATTTTTTTTTTGGATTTGTATTTTAGCAAAAAGTAAGAAATTTGTTTTTTTTTTTGCAAAATTGTTTCTCTTCTTTTGTTTATAGCGGCTATCAGAAATGACACAGAGGGGATCAAATACCACCAAAAGAAATCTCTATTTGTGGGAAAAAAAGGACGCAAATTTCATTTGGGTACAACGTCGCATGACCGCCCAATTGTCAGTTAAAGCGAGGCAGTGCCGAATCGCAAAAAGTGCTCTGTACCTAAAGTGGGAAATCCTTCCGGGTCTGAAGTGCTTAAAGATGCATACTACCAAAAGTATTGGGACACCTACCTTTACACGCACATGAACTTTAATGACATCCCAGTCTTAGTCCGTAGAGTTCAATATTAGGTTGGCCCACCCTTTGCAGCTATAACAGCTTCAACTCTTCTGGGAAGGCTGTCCATAAGGTTTAGGAGTGTGTCTATGGGAATGTTTGACCATTCTTCCGTTTTTTGAGGTTGGGCACTGATGTTGAATGAGAAGGCCTGGCTCGCAGTCTCCATTTTAATTCATCCCAAAGGTGTTCTTTCGGGTTGAGGTCAGGACTTTGTGCAGGCCAGTCAAGTTCCTACACCCCAAACTCGCTCATCCATGTCTTTATGGACCTTGCTGGAGTGTGGAACAGGTGAGTGTCCAATTGTTAAATGTCAGCAGCTACACTTTTTGTAGCTGCTGACTTTTAACTGGGTGGAACTCCACTTTAAGTGGTTAAAGAACTACAAGTACCATCTTCCACTGCAGAAGAGTACCATCTGCCACCTGAGCCAGATCTCAATCCAGTGCTGTGCCCCAGAGCAGCAGTGCTATCTCTCTCTCCCTCCTTACTGGACTCAGTGAGAACAGAGGAAGCAAGATGTGGGGCTGAGCCACCCTGCGTGTATCTATAGACACACAGCCCAGCTCGGGATCGAACTTGCATGTGTGCCACCATAGGAAGCGGCTATGGTGGCACACAGAGAAGAGGGGGCGCCAAGAGCACCAGTGGAGGACCCAAGAAGAGGAGGATTGAGGCTGTTCTGTGCAAAACCATTGCACAGAGCAGGTAAGTATAGCATGTGTGTTACTCTTCGTGTCACACAACCAACGCTCTCTGCATTTGTCCAGATACACCCATGCCCCAGTCCGCAATGTGAATGGTCAGAACACATCAAAAAAGGTAACAGTATAAAATACCACATAGGGTACACTTCAAGGGCAGAGGGTGACCAAAGTAGGAGGGTGCCCAGAATTGAGTTTTCAATTAATATATTTACTAAATAAGGCTAAAAAATGTAATGTCTATTCAAATATATATACATTTCATGTTAAATATGCTAAAGGGAACCTTCATTCATTGTGATGTAATATGTTAACCTTTACAATATGTTATTTTGATCAATCAACTTCTCAACTTTTTTCCTGCACAGTATTGTTTGTGAGACTTCGGCTGTCTAACAAAGACTTTAGTGAGGGAGAATATAAAAGGCTCAGCTTGATCCCATTTTTCTGAAAATGATTGCTGAAGTAGTTATGGGTACAAAGGCTTCTGTCAAGTAATCAAATTATAGAAAACGTAAAGGTCAAAACAGCATAGATTCAGCGTCTTTGTAAAATACTATGGGGTTTTGAAAACTTGAGTCCTCATTGGAGTTGTCACGTGTGGATGACAAAATAACTTCATGTCATGTGTAGTGTCCCCGGGAACAAAGGAATACATATTAATAATTCCCAGAGAGGCAAAACAAGTGGTGTGATTCTTTGACAAACACAACAGTGCAACCACTTTTTTATTCGGGAAAATGCAACACATTTACTGGTATTAAAATACAAAAAAAGGAAAGTTATACATGAATTATTGCACAAGATCCATGGTTAATTGTCTGATTCGTGTAGAGCAGAACGTCCATCAAAGTCACTATATAGAGTATATTGTAATCAAATATGTGCTTAGTGGCCAGAACAATAGAAACCCTATTTAGTTTTATGTTGGGCACTCTTTAGCACTGATAATTTTGTGCTGAAGCCATACATGGCGACACAGTGTTAAAACCAATCTGCCAAAATCCCTATAGTTGAGGGACTGGTGAACCTTTTTGGATGCTGTGTTTTAATTCATTGCAAAGGTGTTAAACTGAACTTTGAGTCTAACATTTTGGAGGAGCAGGGCTTTTTTCAGCTGGAACTTGGTGGAACCCAGTTCCACCACCTCTGGTTCAGACCCTCTGCTCCCTGCTCCCCAATATCACTTGTAAACACAGAGGTCCGGCTTCTCTGTTTACAAGTGGCAGCTCATCTCCCAATCTGATTTCCTGAGCGGCTCCCACTGAGTGCAGGATGGGGGCCAAGGAAGATGGTGCCCAGGGTTCAGTGTGGATGCTGACACCCTTACTGGATAATCTCCAGTGAGTGAGAGAGGCAGAGCCACCTACAGTGTGCCGGGAGGTACAAGAGCAGTCTGAGTGCTTTAGCTTAATACAGCAACACAAGTAAGACATGTGGAAGATGATGGAGCTTTTAAGGAGGGGAGAGAGAAGATGAGTGCAGTGGAGGGGGGTTGCATACAGAGGTCAGAGCTGAAGAGGGGTGAAAGTGAGAAGTGGATAGGAAATGCAGGGGTAAGCAGCTGTGGAAGAAAGCTGAAATCTGCACTCTATGCAGTGCACCCCTGAACTCTACACTATGTACATAGTGCACCCCCAAATGCTGCAAGTAGTGCACCCCTGAGCTCTGCACTCCGTGTATAACCCCCCAAACTCTGTCCTTGGTATGTGCCCCTTTAAGATCCTCCCACTGTTTATTAAATTTGACCATGCCCACTATTTGATGCAGTTTAGAGGGTCTGTGTGGAGGAGGGGGTTTTGGGGGGTCGTGGTTGAGTTCCTGCACCTATTTTCTGAGATAAGTACTGTGGAGGAGTAGTATGAAATAAATTGGGAGTCATCAGACCAGACAATGTTCTTCAGTCATCAACAGTCAAGAGCTGATCCAATGACCAGGCATCTTTTTATAGTAGGTTAGGCCATTCCTCAAGATCAAATGAAAAGCAAGTGTAGTGGCTACTGATTATGCAATAGGTAAAGGTCACGGGATTCATGATGTAGTAATGTGATCTAAATAGCTGGTGAAATTATTGCTAGCATTAGAGGAATTCCTATATATCACACATTATTATTATTATTATTGGTAATAATGATAATAGCAATAATATATATGTATATGTATATATATATGTATATGTATACATACTGTATATACACACACACACACCTATCAGTCATACCTTTATGACCACCACCTAATATTGGATAGGTCCCCCTTTTGCTGCCAAAACAACCCCTTTGACACCAATTCAGCACTGACACATCAAGGCATGGACACCACTAGACCTCTGAAGGTATGGCTTGGTATCTGGCACCAAGCTATCAGTAGCAGATCCTTTAAGTCCTGCAAGTTGCAAGGTAGAGCCTCCATGGACTGGAGTTGTTTTTCCAGCACATCCCAAAGATATTCCAGAGAATACCATTTTCATGAAGGGGTGTACTTGGTCAGCAACATTGTTTAGGTAGGTTGTACGTGTCAAAGTAACATCCACTTGAATGGTGGGTTTTGCAGCAGAACATTGCCCAAAGCATCACACTGCCTCCACTGGCTTGCTTTCTTCCCATATTGCATCCTGGTGCCATCTCTTCCCCAGGTAAGTGCCAGGTAAGGGCCACACACGCACATGACCATCCACATATTGTAAAAGAAAGTGACATTCATCAAACCAGGCCACCTTCTTTTTTTTAGCTCTTTTTTTATTTTCCATAATCACTTTATTAAATTTTATATCGCAGATAAAGAAAAAAGAAGAAAAAACAACAGTATACAGGTACAAATAAAGGAATACAATAATGGCATTACAGTCGTTGCAAGATATGTGCACCCAGACTCTCTAACTGACGGCTTATCTAAACGGTTAATACTGCTACCTATTTAGCCTATCCAAGGCACTTTAATGTGGGGGTATGCCCACGATGATCATCTGTTGTTAGTACCCCACATTATGAGATTAAGGTCTGTATCACTCAGTTGTCTAACAGTTATTGACTTTGTCTGGCCTATGGAGGCCAGGTTCCTGGGACTTGTTCGGCCTATTTAGATCTCCATCGAGGGGTGGGGGGGTCAAATATGCCGACCAGCTCTCTTTCCGACTCCCAGCCTGGAGCTTGGATCACAGTCAAATTGTGAATGGGGGGAAAAGGAATGGGGGGCCCGGAAAAGGGTAAGGATGGACAAGAAATGTGAGAAAGAAAGAAAGGGAGAGAGGAAAAGGGAATGTGTACGTCCACTGATGTATAGCGCGGTGGGTATAAACGGGGGCCAAGGAGGGAAGGGGGTGAACGGAGTCCTACCATCTACCCTCTCCATCCTCTCCCGTGCCCCACCTGCTCGTTGGTCAGAGGTTTTGTCTCAGAGCAGGGGTTTCCGCTATATGTAAGGGGTCAGATTACAAGCCCTATCCAGGTAAAGCTGGTGATATTACTTGAAAGCATTCTCAGTTGTTTGCTTGGATTAAGTCCCGATAAGATTGTGAATTCCTAAAGGTGAACCACGGTTCCCAAATAAGTGAATATTGGGATATCTTATGGGGTTGTGAATATCAGTTCCTCCATCTCTGCTATATGGTTGATTCGGTTAGCCCATTCTTTCATAGAAGGGAGAGATGTAGATCTCCAGTGCACCGGGAGGCACATCCTTGCTGCATTTATTAAGTGCATGGCCAGGGATTTGAAGTACACTTTTTTGGGTATCATGGAGCAGTGCAATAAGTACTGGGCCGGTGAAAACTCAAGCGGCAAGTGAGTGATCGCTTTTGTTGTGTCATGTATTTTTTCGCCAGTATTGCTAGACCCGGGGGCAGGACCACCAAATGTGAGCAAACGTGCCTTTTGCCAGATCGCATCTCCAGCATCGGTCAGTGACTGTTGATGTAAATTTGTGGATCAAGTCCAGTGTCCTATACCATTTAGTTTTAATTTTCTCTCTTGGGTTGCTACATTTAGGGAGCCCTTGTGAAGGTATGAATGAATACAGTCCCATGTAGGGTCATCTATCTCCTTGCCAACGATTGAATCCCAATGGATGCGTTATGGGCCCAAAATCTTTTTAGTTTCCGCGAACATCTGGGCAACAGTGCCGATATTAGGTGGCTTTGGGGAGCAGAACTGGAACATAGAGTTTCAAAACTTGTAGGAGGTTTCATAAATTGTTCCATACGGAGGCTACCTTCTTTTATTATTCTGTGGTCCAGTTCTGAGCATTTGCCCATTGTAGGTGCTTTTAGCTGTGGACAAAATGGGCAACCTGACCGGTCTGGGGCTACGCAGCCACATAAATAACAAACTGCAATGCCCATTTTCACTGCTTTCAGCACATCAACTTCAGGGACAACATGTTTACTTGTACCTGCTTTGGCTGGGGGTTGAAGTGGTAGCGTAGTCAAGCAGGCTGGGTCAGCAACAAGTCTTGACAGCAAGGTACAAAGTCAGAATCCATAAGCGTGGTCAGAGACAGGCATGGTCATATACAGACTGGCAGAGTAAGGCAGAATCGTTATGCAAAGAGAGTAGTCCAGGAATCAGGCAAAGTTCAAAAGTCCAGAAGTCCAGTAGTTCAGTAGTTCAACTGATCCAACAAATGGGCACAGCACAGGAAGTCCCACAGATGTACTAAGCATAGGTATATGCTGCAAAGGCACAGATTCCCCAGTGAATCAGAGCCACAGCACAGAGGTGGAAGAACTCAAGTTACTCAAGTTACACATAAACATATGGTTGATCTGTGTATATACTGTGTATCCCAAGAAAAGATAAAGACTGATCTCCAACCATCTATGAAACAATCAACAGGTTAAATGCAGTATTTAACAACTTGCCAATCACGCTGTATCTGAATGATGGCTACAGTGAGGCTGGCTAGTTCTGGAAGGGTGTCATATGTCCTCTGGACACTGCTGATCACAGATTAAAGCGGAGGTCCGAAGGAAAAAAAAAAATTAAAAGTCAGCAGCTACACATACAGTAGCTGCTGACTTTTAATAATAGGACACTTACCTGTCCTGGAGTCCAGCGATGTCAGCACCCGCCGCCGATCTTCAGATCGGGGGACAGGTGCAGCCACCTCCATTGCGGGTAAGGGAACCCGGACGTGTAGCGTTACAGCTTTACGCCGGGCACCTTACTGCACATGCGTGAGGCTCTGCTGCGCTCTGCTATTGGCCAGGCGGCCAGTAGCAGAGCGAGCAGGGAGGAGGGAGCCGGGCTGCTGACGTCAGCAGCCGCGGCAGCCGGCCAGAGCTCCCGGATGTGTGGAAAAGACAGGTGTCCTCTTCCCCCTCCCCCCCGAAAGGTGCCAAATGTGACACCTGAGGGGGGGAGGAATCCAACCAGCGGAAGTTCCACTTTTGGGTGGAACTCCGCTTTAAGGTAAAGAGCCAAACAACGGATCTTTACCACATGATCAGCTGTGTCCAATCATAACTGATCATGATGTAAACAAGCCAGTTATCAGAATTCCTCTTCTCAAGCTGACAGCAGTAGGAGAGGAGAAGAGAGTTGATAACTGACTTGTGCAAAAGGGACATGCATACTGATAATCAGGGTATTGATTATCAGTGCAGTCCCATCAGTGCCTACAAGTGCCCATGAGTGCCACATATCAGTGTCCATCAGTGCCACCCATCAGTGCAGCCTCATTGGTGCCTCCTCATCAGTGCCTAGCAGTACTGCTTTATCAGTGCCCATCAGTGCAATTTATCAGTGTCTATCAATGCCCATCCGTGCTGCCTCATCAGTGCCCATTAGTGCAGCCTATCAGTGCCCATCAGAGCCACCTATCGGTGTCCATCAGTGCTGCATATTTGTGCCCTTCAGTACTGCCTATTAGTGCCCATCAGTGCCGCCTATCGATACCCATCAGTGCCTGCCCATGCAGCCTATCAGTGCTGCCTATCAGTGGCCATCAGAGGAGCCACATCAGTGCCCATTATTGCTGCCTATGTTTGCAAAATTTTATAACAAAAACTAAGAATTACCTTTTTTTTTCAAAGTTATTGGTCTTTTTTCATTTGTTTTGCAAAAAGATTTGTTTTTCCTGATACATGTAATTATCTCATATCAACAATTCCTCCTTATACCTGTATGCGTGCAAGTTTTGCATACATTTCAGAGATTACCACTGAAAATACCACAAATATACAAATCTTTAGTATGCAAGTATGCAACTGGTTTTTCCAGACCAAGGTCATCTGACATGGCTTTTAGCACATGATAAATGTGCAGATCTTCAAATGATTGAGTTATCTCTTTATTTTTCTGCTTAACCAAAGACATGCAAATTTGTATGAAATCCTTCTATTCTTAAAACAGTTTCTGTACACAGATGTTGGCAAGGCAATTTTTTAAAGATATGCATAGTTAAAATGGTACTCCAACAAGACTACTGATATTTTCTGCAACATAACCTAAAAAAATTGCATCTCCAATAGCTATACTTAGGCTAGCTGTACACGTGTAGATTTCTTGGGCTGAAGGGATGAAATCTAATTGATACCAATATCCATGCTAAACAGTATGGATAAAGGAACCCCCCGCCTCATTCTCACAGCTGGTGCCCACAGTTGTCAGCATACCCAAACAATGACTGATTGGCTGCAGTCACAGTTCGGCTGACAATTTTGCACTTGGATTCTTCAACAAAAGTCATTTGAAAAAGTTACTTTTTTCGAGAGGTTGGTGCCGACAGTTCAAATTTTAGCTGATACAGCAAGCATCAGTCACAATTCATGCTATGTATGGTAGGCTTCAGTCTGTTACCTGAAAACAAACTAAAGTGCGATAGAAGGGTCTGCATGGGGGTCCACATTTGAGCTACAGAGCCCCTTTAAATTAATTTTCTTCAACTGAAGTTGAAATGAACCAAAAATGTTAATTTCATTTCTTTGAATAGTTGAAGTCTCTTTAAATAATTGCAAGCTATAAAATGCCTCAAAATGCTATTTTTGTTCTGTGGAGAAGATTACATTTCGTAGATCCTGGGCTACTATTTGTCAGTGAGGCGTCAATTCAACAACACGTTGTGTCAAACAGTGAAATAAGGAGAAAATTAGAGAAGTCTGCCCATTAAGGTTAATTGATTTTAAAATACTCTATTATCCAAAGATGGCAACTAATTATTTCTTTCAGGGCCCCAGCATGTTTCTGTTAAATGCATTAGTTGTTCAAAACTCATGATGGGCGGTAGAGGCACATAATCACAAGTACGCCTTGTTTTAATTGGTGGATGTTTTACTTTAGTTGTGCTTCTATTTACTGAGAGAGACTTAAAGGTACAGTGATTAAAAAAGGTCTTTGGTGGCCACATGGCTGTATTTGAAATTGTATATATGAAAGTTTACTATCCTTGCCTTATGTGCTCTTTTATTTATAGGAATGTTCCTTAAGTACCAATGTATCTATGTAAGTTATCACTTTTTAATTTTTTATCTAAAAATTTCTAACAACTACAATTACCATGTGGCTGTTTTTATTTTTGATCAAATGTAAAAAGGAATTTCATTATATATTTTCCAAATGGCATAAAGTGCCAAGACCACTGTCTGTTTATGGGCTTCTATAATGATTTCTGGGTCAGTTTTATTTAAATGTTAACATATATAAGTATGTTATTTTTAAAATGCATTTGAAAATTTTGTTTAAAGCATTTGGTTTTTATTTTACAAACAACTTGATGAAGTGTGACTATCTTTCTAATAAGTACCCTTTCACGCTGGCTTTCCGATCAGGTCCGTCTGTCAGTTTTTCAAGCGGACCTGATCGGACCCTCCAGTCTCCCCTGTGGAGCGGTAATGTCAGAGGTGACATTTCCGCTGACATCCAACAATATCCGATCCGATCCTGTCCACAAAATCCAGATGGATGATGGCCCTATTTTCCATCTGCCTGGCGGATATGATCAGATGAAAACGAACAGGCGGTCCATTTTTTTTATCTAATTTCCCCCTGGAGGAGAGCGGGACCAGGGCCGGCTCTACCACTAGGCAGAGTAGGCGGCCGCCTAGGGTGCCACTGCCGCCCAGGGCTCCCACCCGCTGTTGATCTGTCACTGGTCTGCATCGATCACTCATGTCACTGGAGAGCTGTGGCTGGCAGCACACCAGGCCGGTAAAATGAGGTGGGTCCAGGGGCAAACGGCCCACGGCTAAAGAAATGGGTAGAGAGGTGCTGCAAAAATCTCCACCACCTCCATCGTATACATGGACAGGGCAAAGAGGGTGGAGTCAGGGGTGGAGCCGAAGGGGCGGCAAAATGAGGTTTCACCTAGGGTGTCAAAAATCCTTGCGCCAGCCCTGAGCGGGACTGTGTCCATCTCCACTCTGTGTAGTGAGTGGAAACGGACCTATCATCCGCTTGCTCAGCAGGGATCAAGAGAGCAATCCCCCGCTGAGCAAGCGGATTTTGTCCCATGGAGGCGCCCATGTGAAAGGGGCCTAAGAAAACACAGCACCACCTGCTTTCTGGCATAATGTCTTGTCCATTAGAAAAGCGAAAGCCTGCACCTCCCCGCCTATATTTAAAATGTATTTTTTTGGGGGGGTGGCTGTGGCAATCTGAGCAGAAGTTTGGCCACCCCCTCCTTCCACTGCAGCCTCTTGGACCATGTCACAGGTCTGAGGAGACTGTGGGACCATTCATGGAGCGCAGCGCAGCTCATGCATGCACAGTGGGCAACCGGCAGTTAAGCTGCAAGTAGTCATAGTCGTCTACCCACAGTAAAGATGTCGTCACCTGGACCCGAAGACTGGCAAAGCGTTGGGTCGGGTGAGGACATCGCTGCATCCTGGGATAAGTAAGGGTGTGTTTTTTTAAAAGTTAGCAGCTACAGTATATGTAGCTGCTGACATTTACATTTTTGTTTACAGGGTGAAGATCTACTTTAGGTAACTAAAAGAAGTAGAGGCACTTAGAAAAGTGTATTTTTACTTTGCAAAGTGAATATTAGTAGACAAGAAAAAGCTGCGTTGACTTTAAATAACCAATCATACTGTACATGAGGAGAATAAAAAAAGGGTAGCCTAGCAAATCAACCTTAGTGTGTCCTTTGACTCTTTCAGGTCTAGATTTGCCACAGCAAATAAGAAGAAATAGGGAAAGAAAGGGGATTTTAAAGGTGCCACCAACACATATTGATGTAAAAAATCCAAAACTTAAACTTGATATTTCATACATGTGCAAATTATAATAGAAAATCTTCATGTATGAAATACCGAATTTATGTTTTCTCGACTAACGTAATGTTTTTAACTTATAGCGATAAGGTATGCATTATCTATAAATGTCTCCAGAAGAAGCCATAACCTGGCAAAACATGTCAAGCGGAAGTTACTGCATCTCATCTGTAAAGATGTTTTTGTATGAAATTTGTAGATTTTAAATGTTTATAATACATTTTGGATTTTTTTTATATCAATATGTGTTTGTGGCACCTTTAAAATCCCTTTCTTTTCCTGTTTCTACATTTATCCATTATAAACTGATGCAATTGACAAACAATACGATTTCCCAAACTCTTTAGTTCTAATTTGCACAGGACAGTTCTATAAACAGGACAGAATGATATTTTATATCTATGATATTTAATCTTTTATAGGTAAGACTCTAGGATACAACTATAACTATATTTGTCAAACACAAAATCAATATTCTTACACTAACAACTTCACCAAGATTCTAATAAGGTCCATGTGAATAAAAGCAAACTGTCACGTACCTGACGGTGGAGTCTGTCTTGTGCAGGGAACAACCGCTCTTGCGCACCCGATTCAAGGACCCCTGGTAGTGGGGACAGAGGCCCAAGAGTGCGGGATGGCACGAGGGCTGGAGGATCACCGATGATGTAGCGAAGCTCCAGGAGGCGTGCAGGTAGACGGATGGTCGTTCAGGCAGGGTCGGCAACGGGCAGGCAAGAAGGTACAAAGGATCAGGCAAAAGAGTAGTCAGAGTCCAAGCAAGGTTCGATACACGGGCGGGCAGCAAAGGTACACAGGAGCAGACAATCGGATGGTCAAGGGTAGCCGGGGTCGGAGCAGGAGGCAGACAACAGGTCGGGACAAGCCGGGTCAAACAGGAGGCAGAGAAACGCAGGAACAGGTATCAGAGGCTGGGGCTCACAGGTCGGGAACGCTGTAGAACGAGCAGCACTTGTCTCCAGGGCCTCCAGGTTTAAATAGGCCCGTTTGGCGCCGTTTCCGGCGCGTGCGCGCGCACGGGCGCGCGCGTGAACGCGCACGGGAGCGCGCGCCACCGCGGAAAACGTCCAAAACTGCAAATTATGTTCCTTTTTCCTAACACAAACCCACCTCCAAAAATCTCTTCTATAGAATTATAACTTCATACCCACAATAACCATGTGCAGCTCTTTAATAATTATAATGGAGCCAGTGGGCAGTGGGCAGTGGCCAGTGTTTTCCCTACCTAGGTGCCTACTCAGGATCAGTGATGGAAATTTTTCTGGCTTGTGAGATAAAAATGGTTTAGTTAATATTTGTGCTATACATTTCTTTTCCCTTTTATGTATTTTTTTCTCTGACCTTCTATATGGATGTTGCTGAAAGGAATATCAGATCAGGCACCAGTAAGTTTTAAAGTCGCTGTACAGAGCGCAAACACAAGATAATTGTAAACTGTATGTAATAGTTATATACTCTAATACTAAAACTAGTCATACACTTTTAGACTTCTTTCATTCAGCCCTCTACAAGCAATTGTATTCAGGAAGCTGCAGCACCCATGGCTGCTTGAATACCTGAACAGCAATTTCATCTGATAGGATGCAGTCACTGTTTCGCTGAGAATTTTCCACCTGTCTTAGTCAATTAACTAGTTGGGTGGTGCCATCAGGGCCACCCATGGCTCAAATTCTGGCTGATTCCTGCAGAATTTGACATATGTATATATACAGCCTTGTGTTTAGGTGGTTATACCAGGCTACAACCATGATCCTGGTACCGCTTTCTTCAGCCGATAATTCCCTATCTTGCAAAAGTGATCTGAGCGGCTTTCTCAATCTGTACCTACAGCAATACCTACAGCAATCTACAGCTGCTCAATCTCTTTTACAGACAGCAGAAGGGGGTCCTCCCTTCCGCCACCACCACCTTTCCCAGGCTCTCCTGACCAACCAGGGAGCCCAGGACCAATCCAACTGGTGATAGCAGCTGCACTGCACAGAGTGAGAGGAACTGATGTTGTTCCTCCCACTCTGTGATTTCACAAACCAGAAGAGGATTTTAGTCACTTCTACAAGCTGTTTCCAACTTGTAAAGCATTTAATCAAGCTGCACTCAGTTTGAGCAGATGCTTTGGAGGCCAGTTGTTGCAATTTTTTATGTTGCACAATATTTGCGCAGTGGTTTATCACATGCAAATTTTTAGGAATAAATACACTTTAATTAATTTTAGTGCACATAAACACAATTAAATATCCAATGTATTGGTAAGGTATAAAAGACAATGTTATGCTGAGTAAATACAGTACGTACATAACATGCCACATTTTTAAATTGTGCATGCCCATAAAAAGGACCTGTCATTGCCCATGCTATCACAAGGGGTGTTGTTCATCCTTTGTGATAGCAATACAATTGCTATCACAATTGCTTTACAGTGTAAAAAAAAAAATTAAATAAAATAAAAAACATTTTAAAAGCACTGCCATTCCTCCTTGCTCACACGCAAAGGCAAACGCTTATAGGTCCTGCAATAATTCTAGAACCAGACCTCCTGTGTAACTCACACTGGTAACCTGTAAAGGCTTTTAAAGTGTCACCTACGGAGAATTTTAGGTACCGTAGTTTGTTGCCATTCCCCTGGCATGCACAATTCTAAAGTGTGACATGTTAGGTATCTACTTACTTGGCGTAACATTGTCTTTTACATTTTACTAATAAACTGGGTATTATATTGTGTTTGTGTGCACAAAAATGAATTAAAGTGTATTAATACCTTAAAATTTGAATTTGATAAACTACTGTGCAAATATTGTGCAACATAAAAAATTGCAACAACGCCATTTTATTCTCCAGGGCCAATGCTTAATATATATATATATATATATATATATATACAGGGCGGGCCATTTATATGGATACACCCTAATAAAATGGGAATGGTTGGTGATATTAACTTCCTGTTTGTGGCACACTAGTATATGAGAGGGGGAAACTTTTCAAGATGGGTGTTGACCATGGCGGCCATTTTGAAGTCGGCCATTTTGAATCCAACTGTTGTTTTTTCAATAGGAAGAGAGTCATGTGACACATCACACTTATTGGGAATTTCACAAGAAAAACAATGGTGTGCTTGGTTTTAACGTAACTTTATTCTTTCATGAGTTATTTACAAGTTTCTGACCACTTATAAAATGTGTTCAATGTGCTGCCCATTGTGTTGGATTGTCAATGCAACCCTCTTCTCCCACTCTTCACACACTGATAGCAACACCGCAGGAGAAATGCTAGCACAGGTTTCCAGTATCCATAGTTTCAGGTGCTGCACATGTCGTATCTTCACAGCATAGACAATTGCCTTCAGATGACCCCAAAGATAAAAGTCTAAGGGGGTCAGATCGGGAGACCTTGAGGGCCATTCAACTGGCCCACGACGACCAATCCACTTTCCAGGAAACGGTTTCATCTAGGAATGCTCGGACCTAACACCCATAATGTGGTGGTGCACCATCTTGCTGGAACTATGATGTCGGTGATAGGGAATTGCTGGCCATCAAGTCGGCTTTGGAGGAATGGCGGTACCTCCTGGAAG